>QJNS01000416.1:22847-40836 GCA_004154925.1 Monosporascus cannonballus
GGGGGGGCTTAAAAGAGGTTCGTGAGACAGGTTGGATGCCTGGGTAGGGTGACTTACTCGGGGCGCAACGCCAGGCGCGACGACACGGCGAGCGGCGCGGGGTCGAGCAGGTGGACCGAGATCTTGCCGGCCTCGGTCCCGACGGCGAGGGCCAACTTGCCCGGCTTCGTGGGCCGGGGCAGGAAATCGATGGCCGTGGCGGGGTGCGTCTCGGGAATGGTGGCCGCGCATGTGATCTCCGCGTCCGAGGGTCCCTTCCGCCAGATCTTGACCTGCTTGTCCCGCCCGGCCGTGGCGAAGACCAGCGGCGGCGGGGAACCCGCCTCGGCCGTCGTCGCCACGGGGGGCGCCCACGCCGCGTCGAGGATCATGCGCGAGTGGCCCTTGGGGTCCGACCGCAGGAGCCTGTAGCTCGGCGGCGCCCTCTCCTTCTTTTCCTTGTCCTCCTCCCCGCCGCCATCCTTTTCCGCTTCTTCGTTGGCGGAGCCAGCCCTCTCGAAGACGGCCCACGCGCGGTCCCGCCCGACGCTGAGCAGGTAGCGGTCGTCGGGGGGTGAGAAGCGCAGGCGCGTGGCGGTGAGCGAGTGCGCGGCCAGGGGCGGGCGCACCTCGGACCAGCGCGGCGCCGCTTCGAAGAGCCGCACCACGGCGTGGTTGGCCGACGACGCGCGGCACGCGCTCGCCACGAGCCGCCCATCGTGCGAGCACGCGAGGCACGACAGCTCATACCCGTGCCCGTACAGCTTCTCGGCCTCGGGCCACAGCGTGTGCCGCGACAGCGCGTCCTCGAGCGGCGGGCGGTCCACGTCCAGCGCCGACCTGCGCACCGCCGCCGCCGCTGCCGCTTCGGCGGCGTCGGGATCGCCCGTTTCTGCTGCGGTGGATTTGTTGTTGCCGACGGTCTGCTGCTGCTGCTGGGACTCTCCTCCCTCCGTTTCATGGTTATTGTCATTGCCTTCTTCCGCCTCGACGGCCTTGTTCGACAGGCCCAGCACCGGCATATCGGCGGCGTCGGGCCCGGCGTCTTCCGCGGGGCTGCCGATGCCGCAGACGCGGTTCAGCAGGCGGGCGACGGCCCTCGGCTCGTCGAAGACGCGCATGAGCTTCTCGTCGGCGCCCGAGACGAACTGCGAGTCGCCGAGCGTGTCGATGCAGTTGAGGTCGTAGCCGTGGATCTGGGGGCGCGCCATCTCGTGCCACGTGCTCCCGATCCTGGCTTTGTTTTCGGCCTCCGTCCCGCCCTCGTCCTTGGCCGCCGCTACCCATGCGGCGTGCAGCCTCGTGGTCTGGTCCGCGCTCGTCGAGAGCAGGTAGTCGCCGCTGCGGGCCCACGTGACGCCGGTAACGGCCCTCGTGTGCCCGCTGACGCCGACCCGCGGCAGCCACTGGTCCCTGTCGCGGTCGTGGCCCCAGAGCCTCCAGCTGCCCGTGCGCCCGAGGCAGGCGACCGACCCCGCGTCTGGCGACCAGAGGCCCGTCCAAAAGCCGCCCGTGCTGCCTGTCGCCGTCGTCGCGCCCTTCTCGCGGCTGATCTCGCCGAGCCGTACCGTCGTGACCCAGATCCCCGAGGACGAGTCCGCCTTCCAGATGGCCAGCGTGTTGTCGGCCGAGGTCGAGAGCAGCTGCAGTCTTCCGCCGCCGCTGCTGTCGTTGCGGGGGCACCACTTGGCGCTGTAGATCCAGTCGTCGTGCCCGAGCAGCAACGCCTCGAACGTGATGGAGTAGTCCTTGTCGGCGGCCTTGAGCCGGTGCGCCTTGTTGGACGGCGACCTCCCTGGCAGGAACGCGGCCATCGAGGGGTCCGCGCCGTCGGCGGCCGCCGTGGGAAGTTCCGTGCCCGCGTGGAACCGCCAGAGCCGGATGTACTTGTCCTGGCTCGCCGACGCCAGGATCAGATCGCCGCCGCCCCTGCCCTCGCGCGTGAAATCCAGGGACCGGATCCAGCCCTCGTGACCGGACAGCGTGGCCTGGAGACGGAACTCGGGTTCAGCGCCGCTCGAGTCCGCGACGAAGATCTGCACAATATCCCGGGTCCCCGCGGCGGCCAGGACCAGGGACTCGTCGTCGGCGCCGAGCTCGCTCAGCGCCAGCGCCAGGGGGAAGAACTTGGGGCTCGGCTTGATGGTCTGCAGCACCCGTGCCTCGCCGCCGTCGAAGCTCCATATCCTGACCGTAGCGTCGGCCGCGCCCGTAGCGAATATCCTCGGCCGCGCCGTGCCCGTCCCGGGAGGTGTGCCCGTTTTCAGGGCAGCGATGCAATTTATCCCGGCTGTGTGGCTCTGCACGGTCTGCACGCACTCGTTCTCCGAGTCTGAGCCAAGCCGCCAGACCTTGAGGCACCGGTCATCTGCACCGCTGAGCAGATACGAGGCGGCCTCTCCATCCTGTCTGGGTAGGAACTTGACGGCTTTTACGACATCTCTATGTCCTGGTAGAAGGTTGGTGATGCCCCTTGGTATTGCGTCCTGGGACCTGTGCATCAGCCGTAATTCCTGAGGCTTTGGTTTTTGAACCTACATTCGGCCGCCACAAAGCGATGTTAAAGCCTGCCCCAAACGCTACGACCCCATCCTCACTCCAGTCAGCGGCGGCGGTGTGCCTGTTCGCACCGGCGGAGAGATACTTGACATCAACCACGGCTGCAGTCATCTTCCAATGCTGTTATCACCTAACCTGGAACGAAGGGAATTTAAGACGATTCTTAGGTGGTCTTATAAAATCGGCCGTCATGACTGGTTGAATGTTTAAAACCGGAGACGCATACGGCTGGCAACCAGCTGGCAACCAGCTGGCACTGGCGACCTGCCTAAGACCTTCCCCTACAACCCATGGAAAGGACAATAGGAGTGACAGTGATATGAGCCTACGGAAGGTTGAAATATAATTTAAATACGCCATACATTACCGGGCGATATTGTAGGCAAACAGCTGTAACTAAGCGGAATGCAATACCAACTTCGGTAAGCAATGCGTCTCTCTAATAAGGAGTCGTCTTAGTCTACAAGCTATGGGAGATCTCAAAAGTCACACCCATAGGTGCGCGTCTAGGTATAACTCGACTAAACGCCAGGGGCTTTACCGGCCCAGATCCCAATCCATCGTGGATCTTGAATATTAAGCCCCTGGTCGTTGTCGCCCGCACTAGGCAACCGCGTGATTGATGCACGCGCCTAATCCAGGACTACATCCAAGTAAGCAGCGGCCTAATTTATAAGGAGACACCGAGTTCTTGGCTGGGGGTAAGCAAGGCTATACCAACGACAACGGAGGTAAGAGAGAATGCGTCGTTATGACGCAGCAGACGCAGCCAACGCCTTTTGCTCCACCAAAAATGCCTCCTCGATAGCTGACCTGCGCCTGAACACTCTCAGCCACCTCTGTCCCCAGCGTTTGATCAGATCCTCACCGCCGTCGGAGACGACTGGATCCATGATCTGGTCCTTGGTCCCCTCTGCCCAGCTAATCAAGGCGTCTTCCATCGCCTTAAACAGATCACGCATACCAACTACTTCGTCCTCGGCAACCCCCGACAACCCGCCAGCGCTGACAACCTGCCGCAGGCGTCCCGTCACCTTGACGACGGTGTTGAAGACTAGCTCGAATACCCAGGCTTTGCTCAGCGCCTCGCCATACAGCCCGGCCCGGTCACTAACGAGAGCCCAGTCGATAACGGAAGCGGGGGTGATGATAGAATAGTTGAGTAGCTTCTCCACGATGGTGATGGCGACGCCGGGGTGCGCTGACCAGTAGCTCATGACTGCCGTGATTATCTGCGCCCTTGCTGCCTCGGATGCTGCGCCAGCGTCGAGTAAGCGGTCCTTAGTCCGCTCGATGCATGCCAAGACGTGCGACAGAGATTTGGATCCGACCCAGCACACGACCGTCACAAAGACGTCAGTGCTCGTCACAAGTGGGTCGAGGGATTGGTCGAGGGCTGCGGAATGAATACGGTCTATTACCGGTTGTATTTCATCATCTGCTGCCTTGCGCTTCAGGAGCGCCGCAAGCTCCTTGCCCTCCGCCGCAAACGGAACGTCTAGCATCATATTAGCTTCTCGGCTCAGCTTATGTCTAGAAGGATTTTTCACTAACGGTCGTCATTGAACTTGAACTCGGGGGTATCTTGTTCTTTCTCGGGGCCGATAAGTGCCTGATAGGGCTCGGGCAAGGTACCCTTGATGCGCTGGGCGAAACTGAGACGGATTTCTTTGTCCAAAGCGCCAATGATGAAGGCCTTGCACGGATGCGTGTTAGGCAGCTGAACGTCGTCGACCCATTCGATCCACTTCCACATGAAACCGAAGTTGCTGAGATGGTGGGTGAACCAATCCAAGAAACGGTAGGCGAGTTCAAGGTCAAGGCGGTGGATGTTCTGGTACGTGTATCTTATAGCTCGTCCAAGACTAGGGGCCACAGCCGCCGGAGCGATTTTGCAAGCTTCGGTCAGGACGGAATGATAATAAACGAGCTTGTGTTCTGGGGTTGGGAGCTGGAAGAGCTGCGAGAAGACGGCATCGACGGCGACATCTTCTGGCTTCCAAGTAGAGCGATCCCCGTCAATATCCCTCAGTCGATCGAATGGGGTGGCACGCTTGATGAAGGTGCCTGGGGCGAAATAGCAATCCACGTCAATCAGAAATCGCGCCGTGACGTTTCGGTTGAAATCCAGAATGTTGATCGTGTCCAGAAGACCATCTCGAATCAACGACGATGCGATGTTACTGACGGGCGGGACAGATTCGAAGTCTTGGCTAAGGTAAACAGAATAGTAGATCTCCGGAAACAAGGGGCGGGGTCCGGTGATGACGGTCTGGGGGACGATGATGTTTGGCAGGGCGTGTTTTTGCGCGTTGTCTAATTTCTCCTGCTGCTCTATCTCCTCCAGGGGCATCTGCCAGGGCTTCGGAAGACAGGCAAGCTCCCAGCCGCTGTTGGCCTCGTTCTGGAGCTGCTTCTGCAACAGCCCAATCAGACTCATGTTGGCTGTCGGGCTCTCTCCACCCTCCTCGACATGGTACGGATCTATCAGAGCCTGCAAAGCGTGAGGTTCCGATGCGATAACATCGGTCTTGTCCATAAGCTCCGCCGCTTTCTGTTGCCATCGACCAGGCGCGGCGGCCATTATATAAGGGATCGTAAGGAGGATGATCTTGACGAGTTCCGTTCCAATGGTCTAAGAGAATGTCAACGGATCGGCCGAGTACGTGAGAAAGATGGCGCACGTGCGCATGATATACTCACGTCGTCGGAGCTGCCCGTCTGGAGGTCGACGGCACGGCTGAAAAGCTCCTCCAATACGGGGAACAATCCATCCCCGTCTAGACAACTCTGCAGGCAAGCCAAGAATTTGAGGTAAAGCTTGACGTCTCGCCAGTCGCCCATTTTGACCTTCTCTTCGGTGGCGGTAGCAACCTTAGCCAGAAGTTCATCCAACAACTCAGGCTTAAGCGAGTTGACGACCAGGACAACAGCCGCGACGAACGGGGTCTTCAGCGGTTGTTCGATAACCATCTGTGGCACGAGATCCAAGAAGCTCGTGCGAAGCTCTTGATCATCATAGTTGTCGGCTACAACGTGTGCAATGCCCTGTACTTCTTCGTGCCAGCGCCGGAGAGGGGATTCGGCGAGGCCCAGAAGCTGCTTCCGTATGCGAACGGGCAATGGCGCATCGTAACGGCGCCGCTGGGGTCGTCGGTCGTAATCGTCGTCATCTGATGAACCAGTGTAAGCATGACAAGAGCGCGAAAAAAAAATGGCGGTGCCAATGGATCGGCAAAGCTCACCTCTGTATCTCCTCTTGCGATTGTTGTGACCACCCCCGGATTGTCTGCGGTCGTAGTCCGCCATTCTGTCGACACCTAGAGATGCTGATGAAGATGTGTATGAATGAATGAGAAATGAAGTAAACGAAGGCGAGGGTGAGATTGTAAGTTGGGATTAATTTAGAGAGACGCTATACCTCTGCATATAAGTTTTCCGGCACCTTCCTACGCGCTGATGCTCCTCAAAGGGTACGGTATTGTGTGCGTAATGAGAGCTTCGATAAGAGACGGAAAAGGTGTAAGTAAGGTCGTGACGGGACGCGCGCAAGGAAGCACTGTCCACTATGCGAAGCTTCCACCTTGGTAGGTACAGACGTTGTCCTTGTGTATGGGCAGTTACCTACCAGTACATACCCAGTCTGGCAAGTGCATATCAGCCACAATCGAAACTTACCCGGCGCCCTCGCTGTGAGGCTGGTACGGAGGCAGGTGGGGGGTTTCCGGTTGGAAGTCCAAGTTTGACACCGCCACATGCAGGATAACCACTTGCAGCATCCATCTCCTTAACCTACTTCGTGTTTTCCGACACACATGTAGCTCCTCGTATGCCCATATATATCAGGCAAGTGAGTTAAACCGCTGTACAATATATATGTACACCCACCTACTTAAGCTGCCAGAATAGCGGCATTTCTGGTTATATCGTGAGGGCACGGGAATCCCCAGGGTCCCACCAGCTGCATCCCTGCAACTTCCAGCCGGAATCCCTCAGGTCCTCGCTCAAAATCTACAATGTATTGGACGTTCGGAAACCCAGATGGCACACTGTAGCTACTGTACCAGTCACGGATTCTCCGGGCCTGGGTGGCTCCAGTTAGCTAGGCATCTAAGTAAGACTGTCTTTGGATCAAAATTTATTCCCCTTGAACACAGTATCGACATCAGTAGCCTGTTCCCTCTGTCCAACCGAGCATTAGGAACCGGCCCCCTTTGGTATCCTTTCCTGGCTAGCGCGCATGTTCAACTGCGTCAATGGAATAAACGAAATTTTTTTTAGTCGAGCCAGGGCTTTCCTGGGGTGCCTAGTTCCTAATTCCTAGTTCCGGTGCCGTCGCTGCGAAGATGAGAACCTTACCGCAACAGGTATATCTCAGGCACTCTCCCCTTATTGCACGCGCTCAAGAACACATCTCGCCCCATTGCCACCCTTCAAGTAATAAGGTATGCATCGTCGTTAACCTCCTTTTGGCACATGGGAGGTATCTCCTTCAAAAGGACCACATTGAAGGGGTCCAGCCACCTTGCGGTCGCCCACCACAAGGATAAAGCGACTAGTCGAACAAGATGAAAAGCAAATGCCGTCTTTCTTGATGCATGAGAGAAGTCTTAAGAACGCCTTTAGGAGTTTCCTTGTATCCGTCTACAGGTTCGGTATTTTGCCAGTTGTTCGGGACTTCGAGGTCGTCGTTGCTAGGACCAGGGGCTGCAGGCCGGTCGAAAGCCCAGACAGAGGCGTCCTATCCACTTCTCCGGCACATCTTCCCTGGAGATTTAGTCCGCGAGGTACACATGGTTCCACTCTGAACTCTCTCTCATTCAAGCCGAAACGTGCAGTCGGAATACGCCGCTTTCGAAAACCGACAATCCCTAAACGTGGTATCTAGAACTCGCGCCGAATCGAACTATCGGCCAACGAACGAATGGTGCAGCAAGCAACAACTGGGCGATATGTCGGTTACAAGGGCGAGGATTGGAACGAGGCTCAATCCAGTTTAGCCATCATTTCCGACTTCGACAACGGCGTGAAATTATCGATATCGAGGCCGCGAGACGCCAAAACGGGCTTCATATGAGCTGGTACCAGCTTGTGGTTGAGATGCGGTGCTATTGACAGTTCTGAGGCGATAGGTCAGCAAGAATCCCGTTAGACCAAGGCACGACGCGCTCACCATGTTTGTTGAAGTCGAACAGGTTTGGCAGGTCCCGCAGCTGTCCCGTCGAATGACGCGAGTCCGGTAGCTTGGTGTTGGGGTCCCTGAGCTCGTCGAAGAAGGGATGGACCATGGCGTCAATGGCACCGAGACGTTCTGTCGGGGTATATTCCAACAGCCTCGCTATCAGGTCCAGAGCATTGGCGTCCGCCCTACGGAAGACTTTGCTGAACGGGTGGGGCTTGATCTGTGGGAACTTGTGCTCCATATAGTTCGGGTTCATGGTCCGAATCTGATCTCGAGTCGGAGTGCCAAGCACCTTGATAATTTCTACCAGCTGATCGATGCCGGATTCCCCGGGGAAGAGGGGTTGTCCCAGCATGAGTTCCGCCATAACGCAGCCGGTCGACCAGACATCTAAGGTAATATAAGTATTTACTAAGTCACGATCAAGAAAAGTGCAGAGGCTCACCGATCTTGGTTGTATAGTTCGTGGCACCAAAAATAAGTTCTGGCGCTCGGTAATATCTCGAGCAGATGTACGAGACGTTAGGTTCGTTCTCGACCAGAATCTTGGCGCTGCCGAAATCGCATAATTTCAGAATGCCGGTGTTGGGATCCAGTAGGAGATTTTGAGGCTTAATGTCTCTATGGCAGATCCCTTGCGAATGGATGTAGGCCAGGGCTCGGAACAACTGGTAGATATAAAGCTTAACTTCCAGGATGGGCATAGTCGTCTTCATCTTGTTGAAGAAGCGTGACGCTCGGTAGACTGTCTCCGGCACAAATTCCTGCACCAGGTTCAAATATACTTCATCCTTCTGTTCACACGATTAGCTGGTACCGTAGCGAGAGCTCGGCAGCTGGCTGCTCACCCGTTCGCCATTACTATAGTAGAAGGCCTTCAGCTGGACGATGTTGGGGTGCCGGACGATGCGCATGATCTGCAGCTCGCGATTCTGGTACAAGAGTTAGCTGAGCTGCAACAAGGTACGGGCGCGCGGAGCTGATGCTTGCCTTGAACCTCTTGTCTTGGAGGACCCGTTTGATGGCTGCGTCTTCGCCCGAGGGCGACAGTTTTGTCTGGAAGACGACACCGAACGAGCCATTGCCGACAATCTTACAGTTGGTATACTGCAGTTCTCTCGTTTCGCCCGTGATGCCGTCTTGCACCTTCTCGCGTATGACTTCTGCTTTCTGTCTAAGTACTGCATTCATGATACGTCGGATGGGACTGGACGGCTCTGCCTCACCTCCCATGCGGAGTGAATTGAAAGCCGCCGTTGGGCGGTTCTGCGACATGATGGAGAGCTGTCGGTCTGGTCGGGATGCACTACGTGTTTTTGCAGTCCAAATCGTCCCCAAGTGTCAGCAGCTACTAGAGCCGGAGGATGTCTGCCAGGATGTTTGGACCGCCGTGTTGGGCGAAATTGAGGGGGGGAAGGGGCGGGTGGGTGGTCTAGGCTGCAGATGACCCAAAGAATCAGCCAATGCAGCGATGTCGCCGTCCTGGAAAGACTAAAATACGTCTTAGTCGCAATTGGTCTAGATGCGGAATTTTAAGACTCAGGTCCCGTTGCAAGCATCTGAGGCCGGTTAGTTGGTCGTATTTGAAGGTACTGCTGTCGTGTCTGTCCAGTCAAAATCGCCTGGAGAGGCTGGCGGCAGTGGGGTGTGAGAAAATGAAGGCGGGGTTGAGGGATATCGTGTGGAAAGATGTATGTAGTGGTGCTGAGAAATGTTCCTGTGAGACTCGGAATTAGCAAATGCGGTGTTTTGAGAATGAGAACATTAAAAAGGCTATCCTGAAGATTGCGTACGAGAGAAGAATGAGAGAGTCTAGTCCAGTAACCAGCAAGCACGAGGGGAGGGGGAGGATCGCGGCGGCGGCGGGGGTGGAGAAAGTTTAGAAGTAGAAATAAGTAACCGCCCACTGGGTTCAAATTTAGGGGAGATTTTTAGGGAGAAGTGGATGATGGTTTGGATTTGGGTTTGGGTTTAAGGGTGAGCGAGTGTCCGTGTGATGGGCCAGGACCGGGAGAGGAGGGCAGCAGGGTGCAGATGAGGTAATGGGTGATTGGGAAGGAACAATTCGACACAGTATCGGGGACGGAGTGAATTTAAGCCACAGCTCATCAATTGGCAACTCCCCAATTGAATACCTAGTATTAAAAGCACATGCAGGTATGTATGTATATTAATACCACGATTGTGATATAAGTAGGCTCGGAGATCAGTCTCTGCAGGTGAACGCACGACAAGCACGGTACCCTGGATGCAGGAAAGAGAAGGCGGAAATAGATCCGGACCAGCGAGAGCCTGATGATAGAGCGGCAAGTGACCTAATAATCGGAGTTATTGGGAGATTGAATTTGCTGAGGATTCCAGTTCCCCATTGATGGGGAGTGCCACCTAGGTCGGTTATTGGACAAGTGAAAGTAGTAGGTGAGTGTGTATACGCGCATGCATACAGTAGTCGACAAGTACATCTACCTATATGCACGGGGTATGAGGTATGGCTTAGGCTCGGGTGCCAGGGCAGGCCAGGTAAGGTTAAGGTAAGGTACCTACCACATGGTGCGCTACTGACCTTGCGGAGGCCTCTCACCAAGGGGAAGAAAAGATGGGCCCTTCAGCTCTGCGGTTTGCAGGGCTGCGCTGTGATGGAGGAAGCATTCATCATCAATCATATGATGGCCTATAGTGCCGACCAAACAAGAACTCGTGGCATTCGGAGAGCATGTCCATCGGTACGTTATATATGGGTGTGTACATGTATGTGTATGCGTATACGTATGCTGATACTGATGTGTATGCGTGCGAGTACATGCGTGTGAGATCAATCAAAGGAATATGAAAAGTGGTGCAACTTACTGTACCTCAAGAAGACAACAATGACAATTGGCCACGATTGGCCGAGTTGGTACACAATAGAATACCTGGACGCAGTGGATTGTTCCAGCTTTCGATGTCTTCTCCGCCGTCGAGAATCAAGGGAAGCACGAAGCGGGCGGTCGTGGCGGTAGTCGGTCGTCCTCCTGTTTCTTGCGATGCTTGTAGTCGGCCAAACTTGAGCTCTTCTAAAAGAAGTTCTAACCACTTAGCAGTGTACGTAGAACCCGTGGCCGTGGTTCAAATCGGGATGGGAATCGATTGAGGAGGGGGGTCAGCGTTTCGCTCGATAGCGGGAGGCGGCCCTCGATAGGTTCAGTTGAATGACGGCAAAGCGAACATAACGGGTTCGGGCGCGGGAGAAAACGGTGGTCTGTTTTTCACATAATAATGGTAAGTGAAGGCCTCCTATAATTATGCTGGCACAAATTGTCCTCACCCACGCCCAGGGGCTGCAATATGGAAAGACAGCCAACCAGACCCGTCCAGAGAAAGGTCCATTCCAGACTCCCTCAATGTTAATTGTTGAAGCTTTTGGGGAGTGGATATCACGAACCTCCAGCTGGATTGTGCGTGGCCGATATAGCAGATAGCCCGGATTTGCGACCAAAACGATGTTGTTGCCAAGCTTCAAAGGTTCAATCCTGCCCTATCGATGAGCTCGGTAGCCTCGCTGTTGTTCGGCTCAACTACAGGCAGAGCAGAAACCCCTAGGCGAATAAACCGTGGAATATGTAGCGTAGGTGATATAGCAGAAACGACGTTGCTTGTACTCTCAGCACTATCGGGCCTGACCGGTCTTCTCAAAGTTTAGGTACGTGTTCAATGTATCTACTTATGCTAGAAAGAAGAGAAATTGGGTCATTAGTCCCATATGTTGAGCTTTGATAGTACAATGAACGCCCATTTGCTTTTTCAGCTTTGCTGAGTTCACTTACCCGTTGCAAAGCCACGTAGACTCGGTTTCCAAAGAAACGATTTAAAAGAGCTGCGGGCAAAGGTTTACGAAGGATCGGTAAATAGTTCTGGACGAAGAGGAGGGAGGGTGAATTCATATAACGGCCGTAGAGAAACAGACCTAAGGGGATTTTCAGTCGTATGTTGCGACTTCCGGTTCTGTGCAGCAAGCGAAGACAGATATACCCCCACTATAGCTGCGACCAACGCCTATATGTATATCACATGTGATGTGCCTCGATGGAAAATTAGAGGCCTTGAGAACTGGGGCTCGCCCATGTGCTCTTTTATGACACACAGTTCAAGCCTACTATTAAACGCTCCCTCAAACCATTTCAAAATAGTATTTCACCCAGCCGTCGATCTTCCAATGTCTCAGCGGCTTTGTGCGCATAGCAACCGCTGTCTGTTCAAAGGGCTGCTGAAAGTTCTGCTAGAGGCAGCAGCTATTGTTCGATCAGTTGCCGTCGTTCCACGAGGGACTTAGGTAATCGCGGCCTTCTGATAATCGGTTACCGTGAGATTCTCTCTGCTATACGCCAAACCAAGCGCAGTCATCGGCCTCTCTAAGCTCCTCCCCCACCATGGCCACGAGCATAGGATTCTCACGTTATTCCGGAGATACCAAGGCTCCTCGAAACAATCGAGATAGCACCACGGCCAACGCAGCTCACATAACATTCAACCAGTTCCGACTACCTATGTAGATGTTGGCCACCAGCACAACAAGGGCATTAAGCGGCGTTGCTCTGGGTTACTCCAAACCTTCCTAGTTGGCATATTCCGGTTTCGTGGCGCTCTAGGATCTACCGGGCTCACATTCCTTAGACGGTAGGATAACTCCCCAACTGTCTATTCATCTTTATATTACCATCGTCATCGTCATCATCATCGCCATCATCATATCGATGGCATTTATACCAGCGCGTTAAGAGTCGTTGACGGTGCCTAGGAATCTCAAGAGCAAGCGAGTTCCGAGATCCACCCACACTCTTTTCTTGCAGAGGTCACAGCCAGCCCACTTTGGACTGCAACCCCTCGCCACCCCGGTTTCCGCGCTGGGCACCCCCGCACTTTGAGGGTGCTGCAAATACCCTGTGCTGTTGATCACTAGCTTTTTGGTGGTATAACGAGGCCCAGCAGCCTCAGATTCGAATTTTCAATTATTTAGGTGGTGGTTGGATTAAGTAGTAGACGCGTCTGGCTGTTATCCAATTTTCTAACCTTCGGTCTCGGGGTCTTTCGCGTCGGCTCTATCTTGAATTACTTCGTAAGGAAAAAGTCATAATTGTGAACAGTAGCACAAGGGAGCGACCTTGCATAAGGCGTACGGTTTGGGTTACGGAGGCGGCTTTCGAGGGAAACACCCCTGCTTGGGAAAACAGCATTAAAAGACATTTCCTACGTCAGACTCCGGCGTTAGTGCCAGCCAATTGATCGTCACAGACCCCCCCTCGTGCTTGGCATCCATCATGAAGGTTAAAGGTTCACGAGTCTGTCAGGCTTTAGCCAACAATCGGGCTGGACGGGCGATCCGAGCTTCGACGGTGGGTCCTATATGAGAAGCTCGTGACCAATCTAGCCATCGCAAGAGGATCTAGCTAGGAGCTTATTCCGAAACTAATCTAGCCGCCGAGCCTCTTACAGAGCTTCAATCGATCCATCAGCCGACCGTACATGCTCGGCTGTTGTCAGGAACATTCAAAGGCAACTCGTTCAAATTCTGTGGAACTGCTGTATAATTAACTAGAGCTGCATAGCGACAGCAGGTGCCTTGACAGCAACCCATGTCGTACCGAGATGTGGATATCTGAGCAAACCTGGGTTCGGCCGAGTCCCTATGTGGGCTCCTCTTCCCTGGGTACAAGCATCCGTTCACGTACCCGAGGTACCCTTTAAAAATAATGGTCATGGGACCCTTTTTCTAGACGCTAAATCAGAAAGTTTGAAGTTCAACGTATGCGAAAGGGGGTTGCTCTGAGGGGACCCATGGACGAGTCAGCGCGCGCGTGATCGATCACACGGAGTACCTTACTTTGATTCTTGGCCGTCCGATGCTGTGCGATATCCGCTTTGACAAGAGGCCGTTGGGATATAACTCCGTTCAACGGCATGTCCAATTTGACGAGACTTGGGGCGCATCCAGCTACGACGTTATACAACCCGATCTTGCCCCTACGAAGAAGCTGGCCCTGACGATTCGGTAACTCTCTCTCTCTTTTTTTTATTTTTTATATGGGCCACTTCTAACCAGCTCAAGCCTTAAATACAAGTTTTTATTATACCGCCTATAACGAGCTCTGCTAAGGTCACCGGCACTTGCCGAATCATCCCTATAGAGAAGCTGACGACTCGCCGATTTGCTGCCCGGCAGCCAACTACTCGGGTAGCTCTTTTTCAAAAGTCGGCATTCAGGGTCTTACAAGGAGCTCCCTGGCGCCAAATTGATAAGAGGCACATGCATTATGGCTTCGTCGATTGGTGCACATGCATTATGGCTTCGTCGATTGGTGGCACTGGCAGTTATATAATTAAATCCAATCGGCCCACCAGGTCGAATCGGCAATTCGACACCCTTGGAATCAATCCTGAGCTGGAGTCTGTGGTGCAGAGCTGAAGGCGTTCTGGCGGTTGGGGCGACTGCGTGCTGGTAATAGCTGATTCCCTGTCATCCAAACGCCCAAGTTAGTAGTGACCAGGGTTAGCAGTAATAAGGGCTAACAGGGCAGGTTAGGTAGGTACTTCGTAAAGCTAGCCCTCCCCTTCTGGCTCTTAAGGCACAACCACAGCTGGCCGTACAGCAGTACTCTACATTATGGAAAGTCCCGCACGATACGCCCCAGCTAGGTTGACCTCGCCGAATCGTTAACTGACCCGAGCTAAGTGCCTCTCGGCAGCTCCACCGACAATTATCCATGTCACCGGAAAATCAGCAACAAGGGCAGTACTCACCTAGCTTTTAACATCTGGTTTGTGCCTGATAGCGACCGTAACAGCGATGGTAGGGTTAGCTTAAGGTGGGGGTTTGTTAGTTAAGGTTAGGGTTAGGTCTCGGGGGGCTTGGGGCCGGCTAGAGGCGCTTTATCCGTGTATATGGCCTCGATATAATGGTGTTGCGGTGATACTGTGGTTATGCCCAATGGCGGCCATGTTAATAGTAATAATGTTTAGTGGTGATGGTAAATGGCAAAAGTACCAGCCTTACCCTAGCAGCCGCCTAGTTGCTCATTATTAGGTAGCTTATATAGCACGAAGGGTATTAGCGGCGGGGTGCTTTGTAGCATTTAGTTCGGGTTAATAAACGATTCGGCAAGGTTAACCTAGCTGCGTCGGGTTGTCCAAGGTCCTGAAATCCAATAGCCTGGTCTGGTACAACAACACATTCGCACGTGAGTGTTAATGCATGGCCAAGCTTCCTTCCATTGGGACTTGGGTAGTTCCACATGATGCGCAGAGTTTCGTTCAGGACCCTACGAGAAAGTATAGACCAGCCAACCTATCGCGTTGTCCCTTCAGGGCATGCATATGGGCAAGAAGCCGTGAATCAAACGCGTTGGCCGCGCTGTGCCTGGCTTTCTCGCAAACGCCTACTAGCTCCCTCATGATTGGGCCACATTCTTAATCGCGTCCCGAATGTCCCTATGGGCATCCTACTACTGTACGTAGACGCAAGGGTACGTTTCTGTCCAAAGGTCAGCGTGCATGATCATGATGCACGATAACATGCCCTTACGCTTATTCGGCTACATGAGTATAGAGTGACAGCAAGTTGCAATCGGCTATGCATCGTTACGCAAGTGATTATGTAGGTTTAGTCGGCGGGATGCAGAAGTCTATTCTCCCAGATGTGAAGGCAGTAGTTCTTCCTCTGGCAAGGGGTGGCAAGAGGGCCGAGGGCTTGGGTATCAGAGTCTACGTCGTCGACGACCTGTTCGACATCTAACCCTGGGCGCCGACTTCGATTAGAGAGACGGAGCCGACATCCCTCGCTTATGCCGGTCGCTAGCGCATGCGTATCCTGCTCAAGTAAGCAGCGGTATATGGTATATACGGGCGTGGAAGCAGCAACCGAGCCTCAACGGTGGTTCGGCGGGCACATTGGTTAGCCCTAATACCGCATGTTTTAGACGTCGCTACGAAATCTTGACGCCGGGCTCACCGGCCGGGAGACAGGAAAACAGTTATGTCACGTATCGACGTCAACCAAGGTATCTACCTAGTTTATACCTAAGCTAGCTGTGAGTTGAATATTTCTTAATTTAATAGCCTATTATCACAGATTCTGCGCACATATGCCAATGTTGTCGGTACTCTCATAGCTTTGGATACCAGTGGCTCTCCTTTCTGCTTATGCCGGTGGTGTTCGGGCCGAGTTGCTTTTCCCTCTCCCCTAGACCACGGCTGCCCGCAAGCATGCCGTCCTTCAAGCCCAGTCCCACCTTCTATCGATCTCGGGCTCAAGTCCTCTATTGTTTCGAACAAAGCAGGACCATCATCTTTGCTCCACAGGCTTTCCCATATCTGACACGGCGCTCCTGGCACTTTTAACTCGAAGCATTAGTATGTTGCGCTACCAGAGGCTCCAACGTTACACTATGGTAGGACAAGCCTTGCCCATAGCCGTTTTACTTGCCCAATTTATGCATCGCATCGCTCTATCCGGCCCTGGCACTTAGCTCAGACATTTTCCGTTACGCCGTCACGACATCCAAGACTTCGGCGCCAGTGTAGGCGTCGAGACTTTGCCGATATCACCTGCCTCAGGGTATAGGTTTAGATGTCAAAGTTGACTCTAGCAGATCCCTGCCTTATCTAGTAGATAGTAGGATATCTACTAGGGCTTTCGTTCATTCGTGTGATGCATCTTAAGGCAAGTTACTTGGATCCCTCTGCTGTCGGCCAGCTCAGCTCAGACAATTAGTTGAAAGCGGAAATAAGTCAAGTAGATATAACATGGTGTGTGCAATGTGAGGAAATAAACCACGTAGGGTATCCTATGCCGGTTGTCAGCTAACTGGGGCATAGATGAATCCCTTGGATTGAACCTGACCTCGCCGCCCCAGCCGCATGATAGGCGTATCTCAGGCTCGTACAGTCTATTATATCTTATGGTCTCCCCGATAACTTTGAAAGGCGCAACAACCTTTTTGATAGACAGACGACGCTTATAATATGAAATTCAGATCCTGTTTTCGTCCGCCCCAAACACAAACCACTTTCGCATACTGGCCTTCAGTGTGCCCTGACACCGACAGAATAGGGCGGCTTCTCTGCAGCTATCCTCCTACGGCATTATCTTATAAATGGGAATTGTCACGGGCTTATCTTATCAGGCTTACCCCTGGAATCATGTCTCAGGGGGGCTACAGCTTCTGATGCGACTTGCAATGCGATGCAAAATAAGTTGAGTATTCCCCTATTGGATCAACCCTGTGTGCGCCCTCAATAAGCTCTGGTAAATTGACTTGGATCGAGTTATATTCTGACTCCGGAAGCCCTCTGCATCCTCCAAACTCTTGTGTGTTCTTTGGGGTCAGAGACGCAGTGCCTCCTATCGACTGATGGGTAGATACTGTCTATGGACGATGTCCAACAGCTTTGATCCCGCATTCGATTTTAGGCTTCTCGTTTACATGTCATGTTTCCCCAGACCATGGTTTGCTTCAGCCAAAAGATCAACGCATATTGAGCGCTCTGGGACGAGTTCTACAGACGTGTCGAGCGAGTTGACTTATACCGCTGTCCCAGTTCGAAGTACAACGTTCGGTTTGCCGAGATCGTAGGTCTCGACATGGTACTGTGCCTTGTGTCGCACCACACCATCCGTTATACCCGGTCGTATTGTCGAAATTTACAACAGCCAGGAACTCTCCGAGCAGCACTCTGGGGACGGCTAGCGGCCTTCAGCCTGAACGAGTGATTCACGCCTGGAAGCACTGGAGGATGCGTAAAGAGCACTTGATGAAAAGAGACTGATACATCATCGTGCACTTGGAAACGTGCGATTCTCATGAATAAGCCAAAAAAAAAAAAAAAAAAAAAAAAAAATTAGAGACTTACGCCTCCGGTGACCCAGTGCCCGGCGACCTGCTCGCCCGCGAACGGCACGACGCGCACGAGGCCCGACACCAGGGGCGGGTAGAGTCGCAGCGATTCGTTGAGGACCGCCAGCATGTACGACAGCTTGCCGACGGAGCTGATGGTGATCTCGTCGGCGCTGGCGAAGGCCGAGCGGACCTCGCGGTTCAGCTTCTCCAGGGCGTCCGGGTGCGTCAGGAGGAGGTAGGTGGCCCCCGAGAGGGTCGTGGCCGTAGTTTCGGAGCCGCCGAGGACCAGGATGAACGCGTTGGCCCCGAGCTGCTCGAATGATAGATTCTAGGTGGCGAGAAAATAGGTTTTAGCCGCCCGGTAGTGATGGTGACGGCGATGGCGATGGTGGATATATAT
>QJNS01000417.1:0-40818 GCA_004154925.1 Monosporascus cannonballus
GGGGGGGGGGGGCCCCCCCCCCCCCCCCCCCCTGGCGCTGGGGGCGCATGAGCGGCCGCCTTCTGTTGCCACTGCTGCGAAAAATGGGGAATAGGGGGCTGAAATAGAGCGGTGGTATAAGGGGCCGGAGAGGTAAGTAGGTAAGCATCTGCTGAGTCGGGGCTGGGTGAGTTATCACCCCAGGCTGAGGTTGTTGTTGATGAGGAGATGCTTGAGGAAGTGATGGAGGCGAGGTATTTGGCGTTTCAACATAAGTATGGGCCTAATAGGGGGCGGGAGGTAGGTAACTGCCGCTGACGTTCTGGCGGGGGGAATCTTCAGTGAGTACCTCTCATCAGGAACAATCTAACACTAGATCTGTCAGGAGGCCTATTGTGGCGCGCTAATACACCACTCCATGCTTAATTCAATCACTGACCCATCAGATTGCTTAATTGTATAGAATGTTCAAGGCTCATAAGTTTGGTCTGCGCCTGTGTCCTGCCCCTGGCAACTCACGTACTTAACCCCTTAAAGGGTAAGTTTCCAGAGTTTGGCTTGTGTCCGTGGTGTTTGAGTTTCTGTTTTATGTTTGGATGCCCTCTCCATGTGTTCAAGTTACCCTCCTAGTCTAACAAGGGCCTTTTATGTTTTTTAACTCCTGTGCATGCTTTGCTACTTGGTTGTATAAGCAAACCCTGGTTTTCCAGGTTCTGCCCTATAAGTAATTAGTCGAAAGCTCAACAGCCTCTATTTTTCATCCATCTGGTACATATTTTTCTCACGTAGACCCTGTACAGACCGCGACAACTCCCATGCTATTATATAACACCTCCCATGCAGGGCTTGCCACCCCGAATACAAGGGAACCCGAAACCACCATTCTTATGCTAATAAATATGTAACCAACCACGTTATAGCCGTCTTGTTGCATCGGCAACAGACTCTCTTCTGAATCTTCAACCCCAAATAGTGAATCCATACCTTTTTGTCACACGAGGACTGGCTGTTCTCATCATAGGGACAGAAACCCCTAATGGTACCTAGTTGATGTTGGATTGGAACAAAGCTACAAGAGCAACCCTCGGTCCGAAACTGATTATACGGCGAGATGATTCTGAATTTCACGTAGATATTTTGATAATGAAGTCAGTATCTAATGCGGAAGTCGCCCATAGAGTCACCTCACCTCCGCACTCAGCCTGACCACACTTAACCCTATACTACCTTCTTAGGGCAAGGCAATATGACTTCACGCAGCTTGCATTTTCCTGCATCATTTCTTTCATCCTCTTGTCATCTTCTAGTATCCCAGCCATCTGTTGACCTCCAGACTCTCAGGGACCTTTACCAGAGACGCGCAGACGGTTATTGATTTTGCCTCAGCTGACACAACGTTAATATACGACTCGAAACATACACCATTACAGTCAACGCCGTAGATGAGGTCTATTCACAATTGCATTACCGCTATCACCCACCCAGAGAGCCTTTACGGAAGTAGTCCTAAAAGAGAGTCAGTCCTTTGACCATTGTCAGACGAATTGGAGATCTGGCGTATGGGTTAACCTGCTCACCAAATTCGAATCGCCTTCTTCCCAATAACCCAACCATCTCAGCAACCATCGAGGGCGCTGAGTCTCTTGTTGTCTGTCTTATTTAATCAGAGAAATTGAGAGGAAAGGCCTCTATATAATACTTCCGCCGAACTCCCCTACGGTCAGAGCAGGTACCATCGACTATATAAGCTCAGATATGGGTTACGTCAACAGAGAAGATGCCGCACGAGTCGTGCGATACTCCTCGAGCGGCGAGGGGAAGGTGTTGAACACCATCCTCGCTGTTAGCTTCACGGGAGAAGACCACCAAGAAGGCCATTATAGACGCGCTTCAAAAGATTGACCGCGCCAGCAAAGCGACCTTCGAAGAAGCCAAGCGGCTGGTCTCTTCCACGTGATAGTCCTTGAAGCGAAGCGACTGCTGGACTTCGCCTTGCAGGGGAACACTCTTGCTATGGATTTCTATGCGAAAACTCTCGCATCCCGCGGTGAAACAACTAGAAGCGTCATATACTCTGACAGTCAGGCCGTGGATCCTGAAAAGAAGTCGGTTTTACACGCAGCGGCGGAAGGTGGCCAGAACGGTACGTCGTGCGAAACTTATTACCAGTTCACAAATTACTGGCTTAACTCGTAATCAGATATTGCGAAGTATATGGCATGCGAGGTGTGCCCTTTGACGCCACGGGATCCGAAAGATGATGCGACGAAGCGCGGCATTAATAAACAGAACTATGAATCCCAACAGGTACACTGCCAACGTCTGCTCTTTTTTAATAAGCGGAACAGCAGCGGAGACTCTGCCGTCTAGGTTGCCGCTCGTCACGGTAATTTAGAGTTCATTGCCCTCTTAGTGAAGAGAGGCGCCTGGTAAGATTCAATCCAGTCTCATATTCACACCTCAGGCTACATCGCTCAAGTGTAACTATCGCTCTCTGGGCCTTTTTTCTTTCCTCACACATCCAGCTATAACATCCTGTTGAGTTACTCACGAACATTCCGAGGGCAACGGTTAACGCTAGGTTACGGGTTGGACATGCCGAATAGGTGGCGTATGACTAACATTCATACGGCCACGAAGTACAAGCAGCACGAGGTGATGCGGTACTTGATTAGACGGTGTGTGGACATAGACAAGAGGACCCTTAGCGGGAAGACTGCGCTACACATCGCGGTCCGCAACGACGACGCCCGGGTAGTCCAGATCTTGCTGGACGCCGGAATACGGATCGTCACGAAGGATATGGGTGGAAGGACGGCCTTCGATATTGCCGTATACGAGAAGAAACCCGGTGCGGCTGCCGCGCTCCAGGCACGCAGGGGGTTTAATCCTCGGGCGCCAGTATTTCGGCCCTTCGAGTTTGAGGGGTGCCGGTAGCGCTGTGATATACGCCTACACGGCTGGCGTCTTTTCAGCGAAAGATACACCTCCTGCTAGTCCTCGTGCCACCCACGAGGTTTATCCACAAGAAGTCTGCAGCACTGACCCTGCTAGCAGAGAATTGCAGCACAGTGCTCCTTGCGAGCCAAAATATAGGTCGTGCGCCCCGGACCCCTGCGACATCTTCGCGCATCACTTTAAGTCGAGCAATACTGCCCATCACCCGACCCAATGACCTCCCTGAACGGCGCCGGCATCCTCTTGTAACCGTGGCTTATCGAGGCCGAAGAGGAGGAAGTCGTCGACGTATGAGGTTGGACTCCACAAGCTATATCCTTCATGTTGTTGGAGTTGCTGGCGACGTGCCCATCAACGATTTGGGCGTAGCAAACCGGTACTTACGCGTACGGATCGTTCGGCTTTCGGCACCTGGTGATATTTTGTAGACCAACAATAATATACTGAGAAAGCTCTGATAAGCCTGCGCATTGGTAATGAGGGCAGAGCCCACCCCACTCGTTAAGGAACATCTGGGCCATGACAACCGTGACGAGGGAACGGCTAACAAACAGGTCACGTTTGACTACGGTAGTCTTGTAGAATAATTCAATTTTCCAGCTGCATCGCCCGGCCTGGCACGGCATATACGACTTCAACGTGAGCCCGATTCATGAGCAATCAGTCACAATAACAAATCAGTATTCAACTTCGCACCTCTGCATGGACTATGTTACTTGCTCGTCATACTTCGTTGAGCCAAGTAGTATTATAATTAGCCTTTTCCACTAGTCCGGTCTCGTGTGGCGTTTGGCGTCGATCATCTTGTTTTCCTTCGTCTTTTCCATTCATCATGCACGGTACCGGCCCCCTTGTTGTCGTGGCCGTGCGGCTCTGTCGGCTGAATTGAATGTCCCCCCTCTATACCCGCGTCCCTATCCTGTGCGGCTGCCGCCTATGAATCTATCTATGCCCGTCACGTACTGGTCGTCCCACCACGCGGTATCAGTATCACCTGGACTTTGCGATAGCTCCTTGCTGTCCTTTGGGTGCGGCCTCCACAGTCCATCGAAGTGGACAACGGGCAGTCTCGATAAGTGACAGATGACACCCGAGACTTGCTCTCACGGTGAATGCTTCACAGTTGGTTGACGGGCTCGACAAGAAGAATCCCCCAAAGACAGAAGAGCCGAGACTGAGGAATCTAGCAGAGCTAAAAGGTGATTTCATCCTTGCAGGAGCAGCAGGTAGTTGGTGGGTGGGATTGGATACTTCTCGACGCACGTGGCTATTTGTTTCTGACATCCTGCGCCTGTCGCTATCTCAGGCGTTCACGGTTTCACACGATTCGCCCCTTATCCAGTTCATGTGTCGCTTGGTAGACTTTTGTGGTGAGTCCCATCCCTTATACATGTTGACGGAAGATAACTGGACAACTATTTCCGTCCACAGATCATCATGTCCGGCGAATGACCGCAATGCATTGCTCATGAGGAGTATAAACTCAGCACTAGTTTTCTATTACGGTAGGGAGACAATAAAGACCCCAGACATTTTTATGAATTACGCTTCGTGATTATTCGTCGAATAGCTGCGTGTGTTGGAAGTAGAAGTTGGCATTGCCGGTGCCAAGCAAGGCGCAGGGCATCCAGGCGCGAGTCTCCGGCGTGGGCATGTAACCTCTCCCGTACCGTTGTCTCCACGACGCTTTCAGGAGTGTAAAGGCCTCACCCGTGACGATAGCTCCATTCTCTCGACTTTATCTTCGAAGTTCCCGGGGTTGAGTCATCGACGAACAAATGTATTACAGTACTGTAGCTAGAGCAGGAAATGTACTATTATGAGACCTAATATTGCCCCGCCATAGTGTGGGACCTCACATTTTCGGCACTCTAGGTCTGGCAACTATTCTGAACTGCTCTCTGATTGTACGTTTCTTACATTTTGGTAGTGGCGGCAGTTCTGTACGAGCAACCATAAACAACACATCTTTCTAAGATGACGTCGAGGTGAGTCGTCCCTGCTCGTCCCACACATGCTCCTTTCCTGGTATTAACGAACCCCCTGCCCAGACGATTTCGATGGTCGTACTGGGATCTTAACGTGACGGCGCGGATCTTAGTGGCAAACATCGCCAACGCCACTGGGTACGGCAAAGTGCCCGCTGTGTGGAATGCTTGGATGGGTATATGTGCACTCTATTTCCCACAAAGCACACTGCCTCCGAGCACCACGGCATATAGTGTTATTCGCAGGGCATATCGAGGCTTTCCTCCCAACGAAGAAAGCCACCAAGTCGGCATTGTTGTAGAACGGGTACTCGATGTCGCCTTGCGACCTAGCCGTCCTCCATTAGTTTGTTGGCGCGATTGTCTTTGGGTCGAGTGCAAGGCGCCGGATGAGGACCGACCGCAGAGCTGGAAGACGTTGATGGATGAGAGCGTCGAACGGCTAGAACATGCTCATGAGGATCGGATGGTCTATCTAATTCTAGGGATAGGGCTCAAGTGGATGGTATTTTGTTGGGACCCTGTCTCGTCACCGAGGACCCTCCGGCTTGAGTTTCTAGGAGATAACAGCCGTGATACTTGGGTAGTCGACCCCCGTATCAGTCCCCTGCCTCAGGAGAGATACATCGTGGAAGGCCAGAATGGCGAGGTCACCATTGATACCAGCCGAGCGCATTCACTGGACTTTTGGTCCCTCGACCCCGACACCAACATGCCTGTAAATTGGGGTTCCATGCAACTGCTGGAGCAACATTTGGCGGCCATTCAAGAGACTGTATTTGCTGGACAGAATCCGCCTTCGTTCGCGTAACACTGAAGAGAAGCATATTCCCCAATGAAATGTTTTCCCTTGTACAGAATCATATCAAGGTGGTTTGTTTGGTTTACCTCCTTAGTTACCGCCGGTGGTCACCTAAGTCTTTGTGTGTCTCGTCCTCTCGCGGACGTAGTATGAAAAGGAGGAGGGGCTGTATGCGAACCCAGAGTACGGCACATCTGCCACAACCGCCGGTATCAAGGCCAACTGTCGGCCTCTAAGCTCTCCCCTTGGGACCTTTCGAGACTCCTTAAAATGGAGAGTCTGGTGGCGATCTGAGCGTCTCCACTTCTTTAACCCTCTAACAATATAACATTAGCATTTACTAACACGCACATCACACAAGCATCTACGAAATCAATTCGAACAAACGGTGTTACATCGTAATTACACTCCAAATTACAGGCTGTTAGGGGACCGGAAAGGGGGAAAAAGAAGAAGAAAAGAACATGTAACCAGGGATTCGCTTGTCGTCACCGGCCCAACTACTTAATCTGGCCCTAGGCGGCTTGTCAGGGGAGAGTGGACGGGATCCCGAGGTTTCCACGTGGTATGGTCGTATGTGCCTGGAGTAGGCTCAATTGTGGTTTATATATGTAGCGCCAGGCCCTTCACCCCTTCAAGCGGCGGCCACAATTTCGTCTTACGCTCCTAGACCATGCCCGTGGCGTCTATGGAACTCCCTCTATTTCTAGTCGAAAAACCCAGGTACATTCCGACCGCTATGATCCGTTCCATTAGATGTTGAACGGACGTATTATATAGTATAGTGCCATTAATACACCCGGCTGTCCTGTTCTACGAACCTTTGAGCAAGCCTTCGTCCAACATACTGCCGACAGTGGCACATGATAGATCGCACATATCATCAAATGGACGCCTCACAACGTTAATCTCTCTTGTAATCAAGTGTGTCTCTAACGAGATCAACAAGATGTACAGGCCTCCTGTTAGTAGCCCTAGGACTTCTATGAATAAGTTAGCCCTCTAGCACACCTCCCATTTCTTCTGCTATGACGGTTTTACCATAAAGGCACCAGTCCCACTTCCCAAGACTCCCCTGCGACACCCTCTCTGATCAATAGAGCCTTCTCCTTGTTTATCGCTCGAGGTAAGTTATGCATATGACTTCCTCGGGCAGTCTCCTAAAATTCCGCTGCGTTGGATCTTGCCTGCGCTCGGACCGAGTGGGGCCAGAGTCGTCACTCTGGGATGGACCGGAACTTCGGCTCGGTGCGCTGTCAAGCCGTGGTTGTGAGAAGATTGCTCATGAAAAGAGGGTGGCTGCACAGAGGTCCAACTTAGGAGAGCCGAGCACCACACCGCAATAAAGCGGCCAGAACTACATGACCTCCAAAAAGGCGGTAGAAGCAAAAAGGGGCAACCGCTATGTCTACGAGTTACGCAGCGATATGTAGCGCGAGATTGTGGATATGCGAAGATGGAGTCCAGAGATGGGCGGGAAACGGACGTTCCACAGTCGTATTCTCAAAGACCCCATTAGGTGCACAGTACGGTCAAGCCAGGAGACTTGTTTCAAGAGACTTGGCTGTCCAAATCTGCTGCCCGTAGCTGCTTGACATTATTCTCCAGGTCAATCGTTCCGATTCAAAGCAACTAAACTACATGAAGAACGACGTCTTTCATCGAACAGTACGATGTTTTCCGCAAAGGCTGTTTTCGAGCTCAGTGGATTGAAAGGAGCTTGTTGGGCTAATGATATACTGTACACAGGGGTATTTTCTATTAGTTTCCTCCACCTGGTCCACTGTACGTCGATGTAACCCCGCATACAAATATATGTTCGAATAGACATAATCCGATAGTTTCGGTTATGCTTAGCACTATCGGGAGCTATTAAGAGACGATCTGGAGGAAAGTGGTTTATGCACACCCCATACAATTTCTATAGGACTTTACATTTTAACTTTTCATGGCAACACATGGGCCCGTGGAGGCAACTAACAGAAAATACCCCTGGATACTGTATGCTGGCACAGACTCTAGAGCGGGGATTCTCCAGCGCTAGAACGCTAACGCTACGGGCACCAAAAGGACTGACATAGCCCTGTTCTTATTAAAACCATCTTAAAATACAACGTCCACGATGATCTGCACATGCGTAACGTAGCAGACACCTTCAAGACTTAGAAGAGAGAGCTCGTTTCCCTCCGTTCCGTATACCTTGCAGTAGTGATATTTTGGCGTTGGCAAACCTGAATCCTCCTCAGTCACACACTCGAGGCTTTGGAGCCTCGCATAACTATGGCTGGCAACACAACCCTGACTTGGATGCGTCATGGCCTTAAGACGGGGCTTACGTAAGTAATAACCAAGTACGGGAGCGAGCCCACTCCGTTGCCGAGACCCATGGGCGGACCATTGCTCCACATCGTGCACCCCTAACCGGCGTGCCGAAACAGGTGAGAGCTTGTCGATCACGGCCTCGATACGATCTGGGGCAGCTACTTGTATTTTAATACGAGCATTTTAACGAATCGAAAAGGGGTATTCGCTGGGGCCCTCCCTTAGCACAAGGGCTTCTACCAGCGCAGAAAGGTCCAGATGGTATCAACCTCCCTGAGAACATGGCCTACGGACGAGTCCACTTTAACATAGCTCCGAGATGTCATCTAAACGGATCAGGCGGCGAGCGGAGAATATCGTATGCACGGATCTCTGAGGATGCAAGGGGGCAACAGGTCTGCAAAGTAGCTTCGAAGAAAGACATATAAAGGCAGACAGACACCTTCGCCCTAATGTCACGACACAGACAAGCTCACTCACAGCCAAACTCACGGTTCTCATCCCCTCTAGGAATCGACCCGACGAAGTTCAGCATTCCAATAATCGCTACAATTCAAAGCCCACCAAAACCCACCTAAAGCCACAATGCACAAGTCAATCATCATTGCCGTCTCCGCGCTCGCCGCCTCGGCCGCAGCGCTGCCCCGTACGAACACGGCCGATCTGAAGTTCCGGCAGCAGGAACCGTTGGGCTACTGGCCGGCCACCGACTTCAGGGAGGCCTGCACGCCCGGTGGCTGCATGAGCAGCTTCGAGCTGACGGCGCCAGAGGGCTACTACGGCAACGCGCCCGGCTTCAACGTCCACTGCCACTCCGTTTCCATCCCGCAGCCATGGACGGACTGCGACCCTGTGGGTGAGCAGAAAGTGGGCTCGACGGTCCAAGCGATGTGGACCGAGGTCTCCGAGAGGGAGCACAAGATCTTCGTGTCCCACACCTGGACCGAGGAGCCGACGGCGGCGTACAACGCGTCCGGAGCCATCGAAGTCGGGCCCGGAGCCTCTTCGTTCGAAGTGCCGATTCTGTCGATTACCGGGATTGCCTAAATGGATACCTAAGTTAGGGGAGGGGGGTCGCACTGGATTGGATAATGCTGCAAGTAGACATGCCCTGCATGGTGTCACTGGAACCTCAGCATCCTGTACTTAATTAGACACTTTCGATATGTCTTACGATAGGATGAAATGCAGACAATCGATGTCTGAAATTCCCAACTGACCCCACAGGGGGCATAAGAAATAATCCATCTATTGTGATTTTAGGTATGGCAGGAACTACATGCGACGTTCTGAAACGAAAGTTAGTACAACTACCTAGTCCACCGGAAACGCGCTCACCGCCTTCTTTTCTAGGCCAGCACTTTCCCCAATTAGCATCACTTCGGCAGAAAGCTGGTACCTCAAAAAAACATCCCACACAACAGTGCCCCACCAAGCAAGAAGTGAACATTGATTTGGTATCACATCTCCTTTCAGGCCGTGATCAATTCAGAGGACATCTCCCAGCTTATCCTTGCCCATGCCTGGTCTCGATTATTGCCCTCTTTACTCGCATCTCTCATCTGATTTTAACTACTTTGTCAGGTTATTCAGGGGCCTAGACCAACCCTTAATGAACCAGACGAACCGTGAGTTTCCAAGATGGCGACCCATACTGCTATGGCTCAAGGCAATGACGCCGCCCTGCGAAACTCGCTTGAGCAGCGTCTAGGTATCTTGCACTTCGTCTCTCCGAAGGAACGTGCCTGGAATGGCCAGCTGCGGACACGGTAAGCTATTCACCTATTCGCAATCCCTACTATTTATTACACGCTGCCTCGACCAGTTCATTTCAAGTCGCAGTGGTGAAGCGCCAACCCCACTTCTCATATAATTCTCATATAATTCTCATATTTTTCACCTTACCACAGACTGCTAACTGTATTTCAGATTCAGCGACTTCCTGGTCTATGAGATCAGCAAGGATGGAGAAGTGGTTCACCTGCATGATTTCCATACGAATGCAAGAGACTATGCGAAAACGGTTTGTTTCCATCTGACTGTTCCTTGAGGATATTCGATCGTTGTTCAGGCTGCAGTCCACTGACCTGGATTCCAGGAGACTTCGCGCCAAGCGGCGCAACGACCTGCTGAGGAGCAGACACCAAAGACTGCCAAGGCCGAGTTTGTGGTACAGCCTGGAAGTACGACAGTATCTGGACCACAGAGCTCTATTCGCGGTTCAAATCCGCCGGAGGCAGAAAATGGGTCCGATTCGCCCATTTCCTCGTCTGATCAGTCAACCCTAATCGATCTCCTCGGCCAGGGCACGACTAAGGAGCTGGTTGCCTTCTATGTGAAGATCAGCCAGAATCCGAAGGTAAAGCCGAAGAGTCTCGGGGCCGTGATCATCCCGGCCGTCTCTGACAGAACGAAAAGATCACAAATTCATATGGTAATATCTTCCACGCTGACTAGTTTATCGTGACGCTCACATCTATTAGGAGGTTCGCCGTATCTTTGGAGGCAAAATAGACACTCTTACTGAGTCCGACGGCACGATCAAAGCCTCGGCTACCGGCTCTAGCAAGCAACGACGGGAGAATCATAATTCGAACAACCGATCTCGGAATGATCGCCAGGCTTTGCCGGGAGGTGGAGGTAAGTTCCTCCACTTTACCCTCTACAAGGAGAACCGAGACACCATCGATGCCGTAAACCAAATTGCGCGCCAGTTAAATGTCAAGCCAAACATGTTCAGTACGGCTGGCACAAAGGACCGCCGGGCGGTAACGGTACAAAGGGTCAGTATGCGAAGTCGAAGCCCTCAATCATTGCTCTTCATCAACAATGACCGCATCCCCGGAGTCAAGATCGGAGATTTCAAATTTGAACAGAATGCTCTTTACCTTGGCTGCCACCAAGGGAACGAATTCGTCATTGTCTTGAAGAATTGCTGGTTCAGCGGAACGGAGCACTTACCGTTCGACCAGAAGCTGGACGTCGCCAGATCAACGGTGGAGCCGGCATTGACCCAAATAAACCAACAAGGCTTTATCAACTACTTCGGTACTCAACGCTTCGGCACTTTTGAGATAGGAACTCAGGAGATTGGCATGAAGATATTGAAAGGAGATTTTGAAGGTGCCGTGAAAGACTTGCTGTCTTTCGACCCGGCTCTCCTGCTAGTCTCTCCGTCGGACCAGAATCTACAGATGCGCCGTGAGGATATCAACAGAGCCAAGGCGTGCTCAGCATTTTCGGAGACGGGTGATTTCCAGGCTGCGCTAAAAACGCTCCCGAGAAGATGCAATGTCGAGTACGCACTCATGCGTCATCTGGAAAAGCAGCCCAAGGACTTCCTCGGAGCTCTCCAGACTATCTCTCGAGGAATGCGTACCATGTACGTTCATGCGTATCAATCTTTAGTATGGAACTTCGTAGCGAGTACGCGCTGGGAACGACACGGCAACCGAGTGATCAAAGGAGATCTGATCTTGACCAAGTCGGAAGCATCTGCAAACGCAGGTGACGAACATAATCCTAACATAGACGAGGAGACCATACACCTCGCTGAAGGAGATGCAAATGCACGCACTTTGCAAGTTCGTGTTCTGACAGAAGAGGAAGCCAATAGCGGAGCCTATTCCATCTTCGATGTTGTCCTACCAACGCCTGGCTGGGATGTGGTTTACCCAGACAATGAGATCGGACAATTCTACGCCGAGTTCATGGGGAAGGCCGAGAATGGCTGTTTAAACCCAAATGACATGCGCCGTCCCCAGAAAGATTTCAGCCTGCCAGGTACCTACCGCAATCTGATGGGCAAGATTAGCCGGACGCCGTCCGTCTCTATCCAAGAATACGTGAATGATACCGAGCAACTTGTGCCGACCGATTTAGATATCGTCGAATCTCGGAAGGCTAAGGAGACAGAGCATGTCAAAGCAAAGAGTTCTGGCTGGCATAGTTTCGTTGAGAATGTTGAGGACAAGGAGCGGAAGGACGCCAGAGCTGAGACGGAGAGGCGGAAGGCTGAAGGTCCGCTTGAGACCCCGGAAGCCCGGATTAATGACACCTGGGTTCAGACCTCCCTTGACGGAAGTCGCAAACGTGTCAAAGTTGCACGCCACCAAGCTGATACCCTGCCTGAAAGCCACTCTGCCGCGCCAGATGGTGTTGGAGAAGCTATGCAAGTTGATGGCCAAGCCCCTGCAGATAGGACCCCGGTAGCGGGAAGCTCCACGGGCCCTGTGGCTGAAGTGCATACGTCTGGAACTGTTTGCGATGCGACGGATTTCACAGGGAAGAATCCGGCGGAGCGTCCCGATGACAGACCCTTCGGCGCTGGTACCGATGGTGGCACGGAAACAGCTGCCAATCCCACGAGCGCTGCCGCTGGCAAGCTTGTTGATGACGAACCTAAGATGGATGATGTAAGCCAGCTCAATGGCGAGGGTGTTGAAACTCAAAGTACCCTGATCTCAACCCTCACAACCCAGGTGCGAAATATTGCAACTACATTCGTGAATCCCATTCTGTGGCTTTTGGCCGCCCTAAGAATCAATACTGACGATAGCGCGACTAAGACGGACTCCAAACCATCCCCTCCCAAATCGCACGCCATGGCGGAATCTGCATCGAATATACTTGACAGCACGAACCCCCCAGGCGATTCCCACCCTATCCCCTCAGACAAGCTAGCTCAGGATGGTGACTCCTTACCCCCTTCTAGCGAGGCACAGACGACCGCTAGTGAAACAACGGCTTCAACTAGCATCGGAATGGGAAACGCAGCCTCAAAAGAGACAACCCCATCGTCTACTACCGATGCCACTGACAAGAAGATCGCAGTAATCCTTCGTTTCGCACTTGATACGAGTCAGTATGCGACGATGGTGCTCCGGGAGCTACAGGGTGCGCCATCGGAGTTGGGCAGCTCTGACCCATTATAGTCGGCGAAAACTAGGTATCTGGACCCACCTAGTACTTGTCTCCTACCCAGAGTAGTAAGTACCCTGGTGGGCAATCTAGTGCCGCAGGGCGAGAGAGTGAATTTCAGAGCTTCTGAAGCTTGTGAATCCTTGTCTACACAGGCATGTTGGTAAGGCGCTCACATCTGTGCTAGTGCTAATGTTTAGCCACTGTTAGCCCGAGTGGAATGGAACATCGCAACAATGTGCCCCCTTGATGAAGCGACTGGGGGATACTGTACGAGAGAATGTACTAGGGAAGGACCCCTAAACTGGCAGGGAAAAGCTTATATGGAGTCGACTCGCCATTGACTACGCTCATAATGCTCACGATGCTTTCGGAATTTTGTAAGCTAGCTGTATGAATGGCTTCAAGAGTAGATAGTAATTAGTCTTGGCCAAATCCTACTGTGCGGAGCTCGTAAAACCCAATATGAGAATCCAGAATCTGAGGTAGAACCTATGACGTCCCCAACGGATAACAATAGACGGGCATTCACTCAGGGCTACTTCTAAATCCACGGTGCATACCTGCTAATGGTGATAAAGACCCGCTCTTATTTTATGCACCACTAATGCGAATCCATTCTCTCGCTAAGTTCTCCGATTGGCTAATTGTTTAGTTTGCTCTCGAGCCAAGATGACTAACTCAACTAAGCTAGTGGGCATGTGGCAGCCTTGAATCATTTCAAAAGTACCTAGGTACAGACAGCCATGTCATCTTCCGCCACCGTCCCTCTCTTCACCTCAACATTCTTGCCAATTCATCGTACTTATTCCGGGCGGTTGAGATCCTTGCCGCGATGCCACCCAAGAGGAAAGCGCCGGCAAGTAAGTCTCGCCTCCTCCGCATAGCGTCTGTCGTCTTCGTTATTGACTAGTATTTTGAAGATGTTGCCGGCGCCGTTAAGTCGGGAAAGGCTTCTGCAGCCTCGACGCCGGGTCCCTCCACGCCTCGAGATGTCGACAGCGACGATGATCCAGGATCCCCCGAAGACCCCGTCGAGATCGAGGAAGAGTTACAGAAGGCCGTAGATCGCTTCTCTCTAGCTGCCTACCAAGATAGGACCATTCGAGGTCCCATCGATAACGCGTCGCGGTACTTTGGGAACAACGGCAAGCGAGATTTTTCGTACCTGCCTCTGAAACCAGACTACAAGAGTCGCCCCATCTGGATCGATCCGCTAAGAGGGAGAATCATCCTCGAGAATTTCAGTGCTCTTGCCGAACAGGCGAAGGATTTCCTCATCACCATCGCTGAGCCTCTGTCCCGACCAACATTCTTACACGAATATGCCTTAACGACCCATAGTCTTTACGCCGCCGTCTCGGTCGGCTTGCAACCTCAGGATATCGTGAACACTCTGGAGCGCTTCTCCAAGACGCCCCTACCCGAATCTATCGTGCTGTTCATTCGCAATTGCGCCTCGGCTTATGGGAAAGTGAAGCTTGTCATCAAGGAAAACAAATACTTCATCGAGAGCAACGACCCCGAAGTCCTCCAAAAGCTCCTGAAGGACCCTGTGATCGGCCCGTGTCGTGTGCAGGGAACCGAGACAGTGACGAGCGCCCCATCAATGGGCGGTCTCGTCATCCCTGGAACATCGAATGCAGCAGGCGTTCAACAAGCCCAAATTCAACGGGGCGAAAAGGCGAATGCGGACACGGCCGAAACCAACCAGGCGGAGAACCCCTTCGATGCCCTCAAGGAAGACGACGATGACGATAACCAAGAGGCCGTTCATTCCTTCGAGATCCCCGACAAGTCCGTTGAAGTCGTGCAGAAACGCTGCCTGGAGATCCAGTTTCCCATGCTTGAGGAATACGACTTCCGGAACGACGATCGGAATGCGAACCTGGAGATTGACCTGCGACCTGCAACCCAGATCAGAAGCTATCAAGAGAAAAGTCTCAGCAAGATGTTTGGAAACGGGCGAGCGAAGAGCGGAATCATCGTCTTGCCTTGCGGCGCCGGCAAGACTTTGGTTGGTATCACGGCCGCCTGCACGATCAAGAAAGGCGCTGTTGTCCTCTGCACGAGTACTATGTCCGCGCATCAGTGGCGCCAAGAATTCTTAAAATGGTCGAACATTAGGTCGGAGGACATCGCCGTTTTCACGGCGGACAACAAACAGAAGTTTCCGGGAAATACGGGCATCATAGTCACGACATATCCCATGGTCACGCAGTCCGGCAAACGAGCGCATGATTCTCAAAAGATGATGGACTTCCTCACACAACGTGAATGGGGCCTGATGCTCCTGGACGAGGTTCACGTAGTCCCTGCCAATATCTTCCGGAAGGTATCGCATTCTATCAAGAGTCACGCGAAGCTGGGTTTAACAGCGACATTGCTTCGGGAGGATGACAAGATCCAGGATTTGAACTTCCTCATTGGGCCCAAGTTGTATGAAGCCAACTGGATGGAGTTGTCGGAGCAAGGGCACATAGCCAAGGTCCAATGCGCGGAGGTCTGGTGTCCGATGACGACCGAGTTCTACGACGAGTATCTGCGAGCGACTGATCGTGGCCTGAAGCAGAATTTATACGTCATGAACCCACGCAAGATCCAGGCTTGTCAGTTCCTTATCGACTACCACGAGAAGAGAGGAGACAAGATTATCGTGTTCTCGGATAACGTGTATGCCCTGGAACACATCGCGAAGGCCCTTAGTAAGGCGTACATCTGCGGTTCCACTAGCAACAACGAGCGGATGCATATTCTAGAGAATTTCATGCACAACCCCAATGTCAAGACGGTCTTCCTCTCCAAGATTGGAGATACTTCCCTCGATCTTCCCGAAGCTACGTGCCTCATTCAGATATCGTCTCATTACGGATCTCGACGTCAAGAAGCCCAACGCCTGGGCCGAATCCTTCGGGCGAAGCGGAGATCAGACGAAGGATTCAATGCCTTCTTCTACTCGCTCGTCTCCAAGGACACGGCCGAGATGTATTACTCGACCAAGCGACAGGCGTTCCTGGTAGATCAGGGCTATTCGTTCAAGGTCATCACGCAGTTGGCCGGCATGGATAAGATGGAAGGTCTGGTCTTCAGCACGCCACAAGAGCGGCGGGAGCTCCTCCAGAAACTCGTGGTGGATACGGAGGCCAAGAGGACGCTCGACACCGAAGACGTCACCGACGACCTGTTCTGGTCGGCCGGCAGGAAGAAGAGGGGCGTCAGGAGGACTGCCGGCACTCTCACGGAGCTCAGCGGCGGGCAGGACATGGCATACATCGAGCAACGGAAGAGTGCCAACAAGGCGCTCAAGAAGAAGGGGGGACCCAGCAGTACTTTCTTCAAAAAGATCGCCCGCGAGAAGGAGAGGCAGAGGTCCCAGCGCTAATCAAGAGCAGACGATCGCAATTGTATACTTACGCGCTTTGCAAGGGGTTTGTTTGGGATATATGCTGTACGAGATGGCATGGAATTTCGGGACGGTTAATCAGCACGGAGCGGCGTCCGGCTTGCTTGCTTGCTTGACTTTATGAATAGGGCCGCCTATAAAAGACCTGACTGCATGGGCGAGATATACCCGGATTGCAGATTGCGAGATAGCGATTGCCTAACTTGTAGAGTTAATCGGAATGATTCGTATATAATTCCTTTTCCTTCCATCCACCCGTCCACCAATAACAATGATCCCTGTCAAAAGCAAGATAAGCGCTGATCTCATTGTATTACTATCTTGTCCTACGGTTATGGGCACGTGCGTAGGTTGGACCTCGAGATACGCCGTGCTATGGTGACTTCCGTTTGATGCGAGGGAATGGCAGATGTTAATTGATATGTTCTTTTGCTTATCGGAAGCCCACGCATAACATGGATGCGCGATGCGACTCTAGCGAGGAATAGATGCTACCAGCATGTTTGCCGGGAGCCCCTCTCGTTGCCCCCACCGAGCATGTCCTATCCCATTATAGTAAAAGCCTAGAATGCTAAAGCACCTGTGCCATGAAATGGAAGGATTTTCTTCCTTGCTAGCTTGCTTGCCCCTCTTTCGCTTTGATGACTTCTTTATTTTTAGGTGAAAGATGGCAGCGATAGACTAAGTAAAAGTCCGTTAATTATTACTTTATACCTAGTAGCCGCATTAATTTTGAAGGGACCCCTGAGAAAAAAAGAACCGAGACAAACTGACGTCACATAAATAGAGACAGGTTACGCCAGAGTGGCCGCGAGTAGCCAATCGCAAGAAGAGACCGCGAAACGTTTCTTCTGGGCAGGCATGGGGGTCTTCTCGTGCAGCTTTCAGATCCGCGTAGCTGGCTGTTGTTTCACTAATCTCCGGGACGCAGGGCAGGCATGGGGTCCGCCGCATCTGTATCAGAGATCTCCCAGTTGCACAGCCCATATGGTAGATGCGTACAGTAGCAGGGCTTGGCAGGGTGTTTGGAAAGTTTTCTCCAAGAAGACATCCGGCAGAGGGAAGCTTTGCTTCGCCGGCACCATAGCGATTACCGGTGGCATGGGACTAGGACTCCTTATTGCACACCATACTCTGCCTTGTACTCGTACAAAACAAGCTTTGGAATCGGCTCTCCAGGATCTGCCAACTAAAATCTCACGCCCTCTAGCGACTCCTTTTCAGACCCATGGGGATTGGTTCAACTAAGGGCACCCTTGATCATGATCCTGACCCTGACCTTGAACATAGCGTGCCCCGTTTACACGCAATGAACTTTCCTAATTTCCTTCCTCCTCGACTTAAACGCTTACATAGGCACGTACCTTATCTATGCAACCCGCTCTCCTGGTAACTCTGAGTAGCGAACAGGGAGATCCATCTCGGAAGCCTCATCACGAAGACTTTGACAAGGCGGAGGTTCGGCCAAGAATCCAAGGTTGCGCTCGCTGCTTGGCGATTTTTCTGGGGGCACATCCACCGCCTACCCGAACTCTCCAACACCGCCAAGGACGGCGACCTGCGGAGAAGTTGCAATTCTGCAATTGGACTTGTCATCTGCGTTAAAGAGAGGCGATGGCTTGGGTCCCTGGACTATCACTAAGTTTCACACCAAATGCGTTGTCTACGCAGGCGGTGCCGAGAAGAAATGGCACACGAGATAGCATTCTCTTCATGCACCCTTCTTTATCAAAGAAATTTTTTTTTTAAAAAAAAAGGACAAACAAAAAATAAAAGCTAAAAACGTAGTTATACTATTTCACAAGTGCCTTTTTATTTAAGCCTGTTATTTTTCTAACACTCCATATATTTGTTATATCGTCCCTCTGGAAATACATTTAACTTTATTAAATATGTGCCATTTCTTCTTGGCACCGCCTGCTGCGGCACAACCTCAACGAGCTGACTAGCTCGGCACCGTTCTTGGTACGAATCGGCAACTCTATCATAGTACAATATTTTGGTGGACCCTGTGCCGACCAAGTCTCCGTAATACAGGTTACTTAAGGGGTGGTTAGCATGAGATAACCACCGACTCACCCCTTGGCGGAAGCAAAAAGTCAAAGTCTTCCCGCTTCCGATACGACCATAAGCCCCAGTGTTCAACTTCACAACCTCTCTGATCTCTTATTAAGTCACCCGTAAGAGAGGCTGCCATCACCGCTGTTGAGCCCACTCATCCAATTCAAATTACGGCCACGGCCAGCCTGTTCTCCTTCGCATGGTGGTAAGTCGAAGCAACCCTCCCAGACCTTGAGAGTCCCGTCACTACTTTGTCGACTTTGGACCTGTATCAATCGAGTCCAAAACCCCCCCTGTCCGCATTTGCAGGTGGAGCAAGTGTCAATTTCCGCTTTTATCACGACCCAATTCTGCAGTATTACCTCAGCACACTACATATCGGTTGTCTTTTCTTTATTAGACATTCGTTGTCTGCCCCCTTCAATCTCGTCCCCCCCTTCTAATTGCCGTGGACGGAATCTCTTCGTGTTGAAGTCGAACTTACTCGGCCGACTTACTGCCCCTATCCTCGGCCAGCGCAGCCGCCAACATGGCAATACATCAGTCTGGCAGACAATGTTCGCAGCAACGAAACGATAGCTAAAAGTTATTTACCATGCTTAAGTCCCATATCTCGATCCACGACCAGGCGTTCAAGGTCGCGTTCACAAAACTTTGGCCTTAGGTTTTTCAACGCTTTTCAATCATCATTGTGTCAAGTACAATTACGGGGTCGCAATTTAGAGGAACCAATTCAGCAAAATATCATGAAGGACCCGCGCGAAGTCGCCTTGAGCGTACTCCAATCGATCCGTCCGTCTTTCTTGTCCAGGGACCCCCATTTCAACTTCATCACCGCGCATTATTTCTGGATTGTAGGATGGACAATCATGGGATCTATCTTGATTTTCGCTTCTGCTGGTGGTCAGTTGGCATATGTTGATGCCCTCTTCTTTGCGAGCGGCGCCAACACACAGGCTGGGCTGAATACTGTGGATTTGAACAAGCTTAATACCTTCCAGCAAGTCGTCATATATCTGATGGCAATGATATCCTCGCCCATCACCATCCACGGCTTCGTCGTCTTTCTACGGCTCTATTGGTTCGAGAAACGCTTCCAGCATATAGTGCACGAGGCCAGGCAACGCCGAGTTACAATCACCAAATCCAGATCCAAATCCAAGGCCACTGCAGCCGACGTCGAGAGGGGGGTCAATGGCAGGAATATCACTGTCATGCATGGCACGGCAAAGGCGTCGAGGGTAACGAACCACGGTACCTTGGTAGAGGGCGAGAGCATGAATGGCGCTGCGAAACCGGATCAGGCAGCGGACGGAACCCCGTCCGAGGAAGACTCCCAGTCGACTGGAGACGATCAACCCGAGGGCCACGGCCCTACCCATATCAAACCCTCAGACCGAGTAGAAGACGGTAATGCAATGGAGGAAGAGGGCGATGACCAAGATATGCCGCTGCCTCCGAGGCGCTCTAATGCAGAGCATATCGCCATCCTAGAAAGACAGCGCAAAGAGAACAGGAGCGTGTTGAGGATCCCCGGCCCTCTCGATGTCGAGAGAGGTGTGCGCCCCGAGGAGTTTGAGGAAGACGAGGGGGCACAGGGCCTATCGAGGATGGAATCCAATACACTGTCGTTCCGTCCGGCATGGGCTCGTGAGCGGCAGCAGACCATCACGATCGAAGAGCCAACACGGCCGAGAAAAGATGGAGCAAGCAGACCAGATGATATAGCTGAGGAAGGCGAGCATCCCGTACCCTCTTCGAGATCCCGCAGGACACAAGGAGGAAGCATGCAGCAAACGGACACGGGGGCGTCTGCGGCAGGAGCCCGCATCAATCCTCTGCAGCGTATCAGGACGGCGTTGACCCATGGCCAGGGCGACGATCCGATGCCGTATCTTAGCTACCAGCCAACCATGGGCCGCAACTCTGCCTTCCTAGGCCTGACCGAGGAGCAGAGAGAAGAACTCGGCGGCATCGAGTATCGATCCTTGAAGACCCTGGCGGTAATCCTCCTCATCTACTTCTGGGGATATTCGATTTTCGCCATAATCTGCTTCGTGCCGTGGATTATGCACAACAACGAGCATTACACCCGGATACTCCAAGATTATAGCGTAAACCCTCTCTGGTGGGCCTTTTTCACTTCCAATTCCGCTTTTATGGATCTCGGCTTTACCTTGACACCGGACAGCATGAGCTCGTTCAATACGGCGATATTCCCAATTACGGTCATGTCATTTCTTATCCTCCTCGGGAATACCGCTTTTCCTGTCATGCTCCGCTTCATGATCTGGCTATTTTCGCTGGTCGTACCCCGGGGATCGGGTCTTTGGGAGGAACTGAGGTTTCTGCTCGACCACCCGAGACGCTGTTTCACGCTACTGTTCCCATCCAACGCCACTTGGTGGCTTTTCTTGGTTCTGGTTCTCTTGAACGGACTGGACGTGTTGCTCTTCATAGTTCTTGATCTGCACTCCGAGGCGGTCGAGGAGCTCCCCCTCAACATCCGATTTCTCGATGCTTTTTTCCAAGCCACGAGTACCAGAACCGCCGGTTTCTCGGCTCTCAATCTAGCGAGCCTACACCCGGCCGTCCAAACCTCGTATATGATCATGATGTACATCTCCATCTTCCCGATTGCGATATCAGTGCGCACGACGAACGTGTACGAGGAGAAGTCGCTCGGCGTGTACAAGGGGCCCGAGGAGGTCGATGACAGAAACCCCAGCGGAATGGCGTACGCCGGAGCCCATTTGCGCCGGCAGCTCTCTTTCGACTTGTGGTATCTCTTCGTCGGCTACTTCATCCTCACCATCAGCGAGGGATCGCGCCTGGCGTCGGGCGACATCCCCATGTTCGCGGTGCTCTTCGAGACGGTCAGCGCGTACGGGACGGTCGGCCTGAGCCTCGGGTATCCCGGCGTCAACACGTCGCTGGTCTCGCAGTTCAGCACCTTCGGCAAGCTGGTCATCGTCGCCATGGAGATCCGGGGGCGGCACCGCGGCCTGCCGTACGGCCTCGACCGCGCCGTCCTGCTGCCGAGCGAGCACCTCAACCGCAGGGAGGCCGAGGAGGCGGAGCTGCGGCTCCAGCGCCGCGACTCGACGGTGACCACCGGCGGCCCCAGCAGCCTGTACCGCGGGCGCAGCCACAGCGTCGACAGGAGGCACGTCTTGGCGAACCTGCTGCACCCGGGGCCCGCGTACCCCGTCTCGATGGCGAAGTCGACGGCGCGGCCCGACGCCGCCCCATCCGATGCAGCCCTCAGGCGGTACAAGTCGAGCCCCGAAGAGGAGGACGGGAGCAGCGTCGACCCGCACCTCCAGCCCCGGCCCGAGCCCCCGAGAGCGGCGACTCAGCCCGTCTTAGACCACTAGAGGCGGCGATGTTCAACCGAGCCCGTCCTCTCTTCGGGAACAGCACAGGGGGACGCACGGCCCGTGTCCAGGCGCTCGCTTCCGCGGGTCCTCATCATTCCCCGGTGGTCCCGGTAGCTCGGGCATTCCAGGAGATTGGGTTTCCGCTCCGCCTCGTCCATCCATCCATTCCTCGGGTCTTTTCCCGAGCTGGCGCAGCGGGGCGGTGTTTTCTTCATCTGCTTTTTATACGAGAGAACTTTTATAGAATCTGAATAGATAGAGGCGGAAACTCACGTTTTGGGATAGACGTCTGCGTCCGCGTCCTTCTCACGTCCGGCGTGGCGAAAAGAAATGTTTATGTTGTTTTTCTTGTCTTCTTCCGGAGCGGGCGCAATGTCTTAATCTGTCCAACACGTTGATGGGTCAGGAAGAGAGCGCGACCCGTCTGTCCATTTTTTTTCTTTCTCCTCGCTTCCTTACACTGGTTTAATAGACATTGGGGAGCTAGTAGGCGCATGGGATACAATATTTATATGCGAAACGGGACCCCGTAGGTCCTTCTTCTGTTACCTTATCTTTTATATATACCTACTTATACAAGGCAGGCGGGCGGGCGTGTCTGTTCCCCTGCTTTAGCCGGAGTCCGCCGCCGGACACACGGTACGGCATACGGATTGACGGATACATAGACCGATGGGTTGACGGATGGACGCGGTCGTCGTGCTATAGGGCTGCGAGGTGGTGATTCTTGTGTATGCACATACATATATATATATATGGTAGTACGTCCACCACGGCAGGAAGAAGAATCGGGGACCGGACTGCGCTGCCCTGGCTGAATGCATGAATAGATGGATGAACAGGTATTTTTACCTCTACGTCTGCGTCTACGTCTTATGGCGCTTGTTTACTGCGTTTACTTGCTATCTGTGGTGGGATCCTACGTCGCTTCCGGAGTGATTGAGCATGCAGTGATCTCGTGCGTTTCTTTCTCGGCGTTTGGGTTTGCCTGGTTCGTGCCGTCTTTCTCTTCGGCTTGGCGGAGCTGGCTTGCTACCTACCCGGTGTTCGTCACTCCCGGGTTTTGGGTCGGTCGTCGAGGCCGGCTTGGCTCCCCTTTCACGGCTGAGAGGATTCTTCCCCCCCGCATGTCGGCGCTCTAGTCAGGCTGGCTGGTTGGTCCGCCTGGGCGCTCTTGTCCTCGGACTCTCGCGAGAGGTAGGTCCGCAAGTTTGCTGGCATAGATCGAACCTGGGAAAGTTAACTACGCCGGCTTGAGTTTGAATAAGATGCTATCATCCGTATACGCTTGCGTAACGCCCTTGTACGGCAAACTTTGTTGGCTGCCGTAGGGCCACATCCGGTTCAGGAGGCGAAGTGCCCGAATGCGTCGTTCGTCATACATGGTACATGCCTAGATCCTACACATACCCTACAGCATCTCAGGCCAGAGTCGCAGCCTTTCTCCGGGGCATATAACCCAACTTGGGTGCCGAGTGACAGACACCCGCCCTTTCATCACTACCCCCGTCGCCGTCACCGACATCATCGTCATAATAACCCTCACCTCAGCCCCAACCCCACCTCTCCGCCGTCTACCGCCTGCCCCCGGCCTTCTTGCCCGGACGTCCCGTGTTCCCGCCAGTCTTGCCGCGGGAACTGAACACGTTGCGGGTGCGGCGCCAGGCCTCGACGAGGTGGTCGACGTTGCCCATGTCGTGCTTTGGCTGGCGCATGTAGGTGAGGCGGGCGCGGCGGGCGCGCTTGGGGCGGCGCCAGATGACCTCGATGCCGAGGACGGTGGGGGAGTAGACCTTGTACCACATCTCGACGCCGACCTTGGTCAGGTGGTTGCGCAGCAGGATGGCCGTGTCGACGCCGGCGCGCCGCACCGACAGCAGCACGCCGGCGAAGGGCTCGCCGCGCGACGCCGTCACCTGCAGCACGTCGCCCACGCGCGCCGCGTCCGGGTTCCGCTTCGAGAACAGCGCCGTCCGCGCTCCGCTCCGGTCCAGCCGCCGTATCTGCTGCGCGTGGTACGACGCCAGCGCCGACGGGTGCGCGTCCCGCGCCGACGGCGGCGGCCGGTACACGGCGAAGGCGCTCCGGATCGGCCGGTGCGGGTTGTTGCTCTTGATCGTGTCTGTTTGACGCGGCGGCGCGGAGCACTGGGTTAGCAACTCCGTTTATCTATCTGGTGCGTGTGTGTGTGTGTGTGTGTGTGTGTCTGCGTTGGAAATCAAGTTCCTGATATGGGCGAGTAGATAGATAGATAGATAGATAGATAGACAGACGTACGAATTCTGGGTGCGCTATTCGGCCTCGGGATAGCGGCCGGGGGGATGGGCGTCGTTGCTTCTGCGGGCGTGGTGGTCTCGGTCGCCATTGAGCGCAACAGGAGCTCCTTCTGCTGTCGTGTCCGTCTGAAGACGGCCTTCCAGCTGGCCAGAGGCCGCCGGGCGGACTGTATGATCATCGTGGTTGTGGGCAATCGGGCTTCTTCCTCGGGGGGGTGACGACGGCACCGGGGGCGCTTTCAAGCCGTGAAGCTCCCGAAATTCTTGATGGCCACCGATTGGTTGGTTGGTGGGGCACCTGCACGATAAGGGGAGGGGTACGAAGGTACTTCGGAAGCAAAGATAATGCGGGTCGAGTCTTGGCACGCTAAGGTTCCAGGTTTGCTTCCCGGGACCCACTTTGCCATTCCGGGTTGCTGCGGTTTCCAAATTTCAGGATATCGAAGGTCGACAATTTCCGGTACTTCGATACATTCGATACAGCTTGTTGAACGGTGCGCAACGGCACAATCGGCTGAGCGGGGACATCTCAAGGTTACGAAGATGTCTAGGAAGTCGGTGCTGGGCGCCCTGTGCGCGGGTCATGGCACGCTGGAGACGGCTACGAGGAGGATGGCCGGTCGGGGCAGCCGCACCTTCACATCCACGGCATCACGGCATGGTCTGTATAATCCCGGGCGGCTCCTGTTGTTATATCTGCATACCGGCTGACACCGTGTGGCGTCTAGCACACATAACGTACTTCACCCCCACATCCTCCAAGGACCTCGACGAGCTGCTGAACACGGTCCGGCACAAGATCATCCTGCCGTCGTACCTGCCGCAGGCCCAGCGCAAGAAGATCTACTCGCCCAAGTACGAGAAGGCGCTGCAGTCGGACCCCGTCATCATCGAGATCGACGGCGAGGTGCTCAAGTTCCGCCACATGAACCCGCTCGCGGGGGACATACCGGAGACGCGGCGGTCCGTGATGGACGCCGTGTCGCGGTTCCGGACGGCCGACGACTTCGTCAACCTGCAGCCGCTGCTCGAGGGCCTCTACTACACGGGCCGCAAGTTCGACCCGGGCTTCTACGCCAAGATCGTGCGGATCGCGGGCCAGCGCGGCCGCGTGTACGACGCCTTCGCCTGCGCGCGCATGGCCCGCCGCACCGGCCTGCGCCTCGACTCGAGCGAGAAGGCCAACGAGGTGCTGCACTTCGTCCAGTTCAAGGCCGTCGACGCCGGCTTCGCGCCCGAAGACACGGCCCGCGCCCTGCGCTGGGCCGAGCTCGTCGTCGACATGCTCGCCGACGAGCAGCACCAGCCCCGCCGCCGCAAGGACGAGCTCCCCATCGAGGGCGAGCTGCCGCTCGACAGGGATCCGCAGGTGCTGCTCGCGCGCCTGCACCTCGCCGCGGCGCTGGCCAGGGGCCGGCGTGCGGAGGGCGGCGACGAGGCCGAGGCCGTCGTCGAGAAGGTGAACAAGTACGCGGCCGACGTCGTGGGCGTGTGGCCCGAGGGCAAGCGGCTCAAGGACCTGCAGCCCGCGGCGCTGTACGAGGACGAGGACAAGATGGGCTACCTGCTGGAGCCCAACAAGTTCGTCGTCCTGGCCGCGCCGCTGTTGTACGGTATCGAGACGGCCATCGACGTGGTCGAGCCGGAGCTCGCCGACCAGCTGCGCTCGCGGCGGGACGCGCTGGAGGCCGAGGTCCAGGAGGCGCGGGCGGCATACGGCATGAAGCCGGGTAGGGGAGAGGCCGTGTATCAGAAACTGTACGGTGCGCAGGCGGGCAGTGGGGAGCCCCTGTATCAAAAAGTGTCGGGTACGCGGCCCGGCGGGGGGACGTAACCCGGCGCGGGATTTGTGGAGGGTTCGTAGATCTACAAGATACGCTGTAATACCACCGTTGTACATCGTACATTGTACATATATACAGATTCCGTTGATGCACCCGATATCCATGCACACACGCGCGCGCGCATACGCACGTCTCTAGCTATTATGAACACAAAGACATGACATACCAGTACACCTGTCCCTTAAAACGACCCGGTGTCCTTTCCCTTACGGCAGTACGATATACTTCTTGAGATGCTCCGGCACCGCGCCGAACAGGCCCTTGCTCTCGAGCCACTTGCGCGAGAACAGGCGCTCGGCGTAGCGGTAGGCGCCGTCGCACAGGATGGTGACGACGGTGTGGCCCGGGCCCATGCGCTCGGCGACCTCCTTGGCGGCGACGACGTTGAGCGCGCTGCTGGCGCCGAGGTACAGGCCCTCCTCGTCGAGGCAGCGGTACACCATCTCGATGCTCTTCTCGTCGCTCACGTGCAGGCTGTCGTCGACGAGCGCCAGGTCGGGCGCCAGGTTGTCGGTGATGCGGCCCTGCCCGATGCCCTCGGTGATGCTGCCGCCGCTGCGCTCCGTCAGCTTGCCCCCAGACTGCACGTACGAGTGCAGCACGCTGCCCGGCGGGTCCGCGAGGAACGCCTTCACCCGCCCGCCCGACGCCTCCTTCAGGAACCGCGCGCACCCCGCCAGCGTGCCGCCCGTGCCCGTGGCGCACGTGAAGGCGTCGACCCCGCCGCCCGTCTGCGCCCAGATCTCCGGGCCCGTCGTCTCGACGTGCGCGCGCCGGTTGGCCGTGTTGTCGAACTGGTTGGTCCAGACGGCGGCGCCGGCCCCCTCCTCGGCGACGAGGCGCTCGGCGTGCCGCCGCGCCTGGTGGTTGTAGTTCTGCGGGTTGTCGAAGGCGACGGCGGGCACCGGGTACACCTCGGCGCCCAGCAGCCGCAGCAGGTCCACCTTGCCCTGCGACTGCGTGTCGGGCATGTAGATGACGAGCCGGTACCCCCGGCTGCGGCACACGTGCGCGAGCCCGATCCCCGTGTTGCCCGCCGTGCCCTCGACCACCGTGCCGCCCGGCCGCAGCTGGCCCCGCTCCTCGGCGTCCCGCACCACGTACAGCGCCGCCCGGTCCTTGACCGACCCGCCCGGGTTCATGAACTCCGCCTTCCCGAGCACCGAGCACCCCGTCTGCCGCGAGAGCGTGTTGAGCCGGATCAGGGGCGTGTTGCCGATCGCTGTCAGAGGTCGGGGCAGTGCGTTAGCTAGTGTGCCTCCTGCCTTGTCCTTCTTGAGTCGGGTGCCGGGGGCTCGTGCTGGGGTGGGAGGAGATGGGAAAGACAGAAACACACGACGTACCGCCCGTCAGCCCCTTCGCGATCCCCTGCGCCTTGGAGACGGCCAGCGTATGCGCGCTCGGTTCCGCCGCGGGGACGGGGGCGACGGCTGCCTTGCGCGCCGTCGTTGCGAAGCGCCGCACGCTCTGCCGGAACATGGTTTCCGGTCAATCGATTACTCTACAGCCGAGCCGACACACAGGAGAGGATAAATGGTTGAGAGTATAACCGCAACCGGAAATTGCGTCGAAAGTCGAGAAGTTGTTGCGACGCAGCTGAGCTCTGAGCCGCCGGAAATTTTGGCGGGACTGTAGCTTTGTTAGGTACGTAGATATTTATAGTGGCATGTTGCCGGTCCCGGCGCCCCGGATCAGAAGCGGATCACGTCATTTCTTGACGGGCTCACGACAGGGATGCTTACATAAGCCATAGTATCCCCTAACCTTAAGCCCCATCTATCCAGCCATGGTATTGGCAGCATACTGCTTCTTCGAAAAACGGTGCCGGGTTCTTGGCGTTTCAATCATCTATACGGACAGGGTATTGATTCCCTTCGCCTGAGCCCAACCGCCGACCCCGGATAAATTTCTGAGTCGGGATCCGGCAGAGTTGCTGCACCTGCCGAGGACAATGACCTACTTGTCGGGGGCTCCGCTCGTGAGCGCCGCCCTTCGTGGGGAAGATGGTATTTCATAGGGGATGCAGGAGCAGATAGGACCAGTCAAACCCACTATCCGGAGTAGCCTCATGCGTCGTTGTTGTTTGACATTGACCGCTTCTATAGACTTGACTGCCCTGGTAAATGGATGTTCTTTTCTTGCAGCAGTGACCCTTGGTGGATGTCCAGCGTACGTCGCATATCATTCTTCACGATGAACGATCTGTGGATGTCGATGGCCGGGCGGAGTGCGAGTCCGCATCTTTCAGTCATGGTCCGGGGTAACCAATGCGGGTCCTTCCACCCCCAAAAAGCTGTTAACACCATCGTCCCTCATCTGCGGAACAAAACGCGAGCTTCGCATCTGATTTCGAGCGGTTGCCGTATAAATGATAAGTCAAATCGCAGCCCCATATGTCATACGAGATCCGAGAGATTGATAGAATTCGCAGGATATCTCAATATGCGGTAAGTTACGGATACGCACTCTCCAGCGCTGACCCGTCCTGTATTCCTGGCTTCGCAGGAATGGAATGAAGGGCTTCCCCCGTGAGAGACCTTCACCGGGGCAACTCTACGGTCCCCAAGTCCCCAAGTCCGATGCCCCGCAGGCGAATCAAGACCCGCAGCAGAGTCTCCTTCAGGCGATCCGGGCAGAGCAACGGGTAGTTTGGGTTGATGCTGGTGACATACTGTGCTTCCCCAACAAGCAGGTGGCAGTGGCATATTTCGATCGCTATATCAAGACGGAATGAACAATGGCATAGGGCTCAAGGCATAGGGATTAAGCCTGGGCAGTCTTCTCTAAAGAGACCGTAAACAGAGGCCCGAGTTTAAATATAGTTGGACCGAGTGATTGAATACATAGTAACGAAAATATGAGGATTGTCGTTTGAGGATAAGGAATTCTGTGAGACTAGTCGATCCATTCAGGTATCGAGCATCAATACCACTAGCCAATCACTTCTCTACTAGAAAGAGAAATCGTGTGTAACGGACGTTACGAAGCGAAACTCGTACGACTGTCCGCTGGATCTGAAAGAAATTATAGGGAGGCTACAAACCTGTCTGTTCTTAGTCTCGGCGGGAAATAAGGCATTAAACATATAATCTGCGTCTTGGTTTCTCCTGCGCAGGATTAACCGAGGGGGAAGGCGCGTGCATACAATCTGACACCAATCAATGCCTGCGTTTTGCCTGTCGTCCTATGGTTAGATCTTCGTGTTGCCCCTAGCAGGTTGCTGTGGTGGGTCACTAACGGAGGCTCAAGCTAGCCGGCTATAGCACTAATTGGGAATCCGGGGTATATCTCAAGCATCTCGATTGGCCATAAAATCCAGGTACCAGCCACAGTGGACCACCGCCGAACCAAACTCACTAAGTTACAGCGAAGCGAACGCTGGAGAACTCTCCGAGCACAAGCATCATCCATCTTCAACTCTCTCAACATCCGCATGCATCATCGTTCACCATGGCGCCAGTGTCGCGTTACGACCACGACAACATCGAGCGTAAGCAGGGAAATCCCTTTCTTGCCTCTCACTACCCCGTTACCTAATCAATCTCACGAGATGCCTAAACTGACCAACCGCTCCTCCCCCCCCCCAAAACAGAGAAGCTCAAAGACACGATCCAATCGCTGTACCAGATCCTCGTGCAGGTGAGCGCGTACGACAGCGCCGCCGGCACCGGCACCGGCACCGGCGCGCCGTCGAACCCGCAGTCGCGCGACGTGCTGGCGGCGGAGCTGCGGGCGCTGGGCCGCAGCCTGCAGGCGGTGCACGCGGCGGCGGGGGCCGAGGGCAGCCTGCCGGCGGTGCCGCCGGAGCTCGTGCACTACGTGGAGGGCGGGCGCAACCCGGACATCTACACGCGCGAGTTCGTCGAGCTCGTGCGCCGCGGCAACCAGCTCATGCGCGGCAAGCAGGCCGCCTTCGCCTCCTTCCGCGACGTGCTCGCCGCCGAGGTGGCCGCCGCCATGCCCGAGCTGCGCGACGACGCCGCGAGGGTCGCCGCCGCCACCACGCCCGGGGTTACCGCCGGTGGCAGTACCGCAGCCGGGGCGGCTTCTTCTTCCGGTGGCGGTAGTGGCACGGCGGCGGCGATAGGTTTGTGAAGAGGGAATGGCTGGCCGGGATGGTGGTAATGGCGGTCAAAACGGCGAGAGCGTCAAGACCTGAAGATGGCTGTGGATTGATGGCGGAGCAACAATTTGGGTTTTCGTATGGCACGGCGTTAAGGATGGATAAAATATCAGGGGCGTCTACGGAGATCATTCCACGCATTGCGGGCGCCTTAGGCTGTTTTATAGAGACGGTGGTGGTATGCCTTTCGGCCGATTACTTTGATGATCACGTCTCTCCGCACTGTCAAGCCGGTTAGATTATATTAGGGCAACTTTCTCCTGGTATCGCCTTCTAGTACCATTCCATGTCGAGTAAATGCGGAGGGCGGTTACTGTTAGACTCGGACAGGATTACGCGTATCAGCGGCTCGTCCGAAGGTTGGGTAGCCCAGGAGTCTAGGGCGGGTGGTTTGGTCTACCGAACACAGCCAAGTCGGGGACAAAGAGAGATAGCCTAAAGCAGCCATCAACCCTTGAGCGCAAGCCGTCTTCAGAAGGGCAAGTATGCCCATATCCGCGACAGAAGACAATGTTTAGTAGATCTCGCCATTGCTAGGTACCGAATATCGCATGCAAGCACATCGCAATCCCAGAATTTTATCTACCACGGATGCCGGCCCACCCCCGCCCCTGGATCCACAAATCAATCCATCTCTCGAAAGTCCCGTATCGATATTCGTCTCTTGTGTGCATAACTAGTTTTGAGAGACCCTTAGAAACCGACGATCAAATCAACCCTTGAGCACCTTGACGAGCTCCGCGACGACGGCGTCGCCGACCTCCTTGGTGCCGGCCGAGCCGCCGAGGTCCTTGGTCCGGAGGCCGCCGTCGATGACGTTCTTGACGGCGGCCTCGATGGCGTCGGCCTCCCTGGGCAGGCGCAGCGAGTACCGGCACATCATGGCGACGGACAGGATGGTGCCGATGGGGTTCACGATGCCCCTGCCGGAGATGTCGGGCGCGGAGCCTGTTTAATTTCGCCACGCGCGTCAGCACATCCTACGCGTATATACTCTCAAGCACATGTTCATCATGGCCTCGTCCCACATTAAAGTACTAAGGCAACAGTGCGGAAAGAGGGGGAACAAGAAAGACATACCGTGGATCGGCTCGTAGATACCATTGCACTTGCTCTCGCCATCCGGAATACCGCTGAGGCTAGCCGAGGGGCTGAGGCCGATGCTGCCGGGGATGGCGCTCGCCTCGTCGCTGATGATGTCGCCGAACAGGTTGCTCGTGAGGATGACGCCGTTCAGCTGGGACGGGTTCTTGACCATGATGAGGGCGGCGCTGTCGATGAGCTGGTGCTGCAGCTTCAGGTCGGGGAACTCGCGCGCGAACGTCTCGCTCACCACGCGGTGCCACAGCCGGCTCGTCGCCAGCACGTTGGCCTTGTCGAGACTCCAGACGGGGGCGGGCGGGTTCTTCGCCAGCGCGAGGCGCGCCGCGAGGCGGGCGACGCGCTCGATCTCGGGCCGGGAGTAGGGCTCCGTATCCTGGGCGAAGCCCTCCCTCCCGTCGTCGCCGTATCCGGTCGCCGAAGTAGATGCCGCCCGTCAGCTCGCGCAAGATGGTGAAGTTGGTGCCGCGGCACACGTCGGCCTTGAGCGGCGAGTAGTCGACGAGGGCGTCCGACGGGAAGAAGCACAGCCGCAGGTTGCCGTACGTGCTCATCTCTTTGCGCAGCCGCAGCAGGCCCTGCTCCGGCCGCACCGCCCCCGTGCCCCACTCGGGCCCCCCGATGGCGCCCAACAGCACCGCGTCCGCCGCCTTGGCCGCCGCGAGCGCCTCCTCCGTGAGCGGTGTGCCGTGCGCGTTTATAGAGCACTATAAGGGGGCGCCGGGTTGTGAGGTTAGCCGGGATGTAATTTTATGTTGCGCCACTACTGCTTGCTCGCTCGCTCGCTTGATTGTTTGTTTGCTTGCTTGTAGGAGGCAGATATAACGGAGGTAGGTAGTGGGTGGGGTTGTCTCGGTATGGGGGAACAAGGAGAGGCGGCTTTCCATTGCCAGAGGTAGCAGGGCTTAAAACGACGGCAGAAGACTAGACGGAAAGGGGGAGAGGGCCATTGGGGGACATACACCGCCGAGAAGATGTTCCTGGAGGCTGAACTTGCCGGCCGAGGGGCTGTTGGCCTCAATTGCCTTGAGAACCTGCACCAATTCGTCGTTATTAGAGTGCCACCGGACGGAATTAGTCGCGAGAGCAGCGACGTAATAATACCTTGATAGCCTCGGCCACGACCTAGATGGATTGCTTGCTTATTAGCCCTGCTACGTACCGGTTGCAAATGCAGTACCCGGGAGCTTGGCCCCGCATTGGGAGAGAACAAAGCACCTCGGGACCGCAATGGTCGCCAGCGAATACGACGATGTTGTGAGACGTCGTTTTTGGGAGGAATAAGATGTAGAGAGATATTAGGAGAGGTGGAATGTCAGTATCTCGGTTGTGATATACTGTGTTTATGGTACATCAGTCAGTATCCAGCGATGCCCCGCGCCAAAGTTGAACTCTCGGGAGCTACCCCACTATCCGACATCGGAGGTTATTTTCCAGACTACCATCTTATTTGCCCCGCAGTCTAGCAGCCCTTTCATACACCTGGGCCAAGCTCCCGACATGCCATAGGAAGTTTCTACACGCGAGCTCAGAATGGGGTTGGACTCTCCTTCTGCTAGCTAACCCAATAATACCATCAAGCTGCGAACATAAAGCTATGCCATGAACCCATAAATACCTACTCCACCTTTCTAATATGAAATTCGTCCGAGATACCCGCCTCCCTAACAGCCCTTATAGATTGTCAGATGTCTACCGGCTACCCAGATAGCTGCGAGTCAAAGCCGAGATTCGCATGTAGACACCTAGCACTACTGGCTTCCTGTGGAGTAGCAATGAAGACAGCGTAGCAGTTGGCACAAGACACGATATCGGGAAAGAAGAGGGCGTAAGGGTAAGCACTGGAGATGAAACGCTCGACAAAGGTAGAAGCTTTAGTTCCTTTCTTCACGAGCCCACTTTTATACGACACCGTAGTGTTTCATTTGGAGGATCTCATGAATATAGTGTAAGAACAAAGGGAACAAGGGCAACCTATCTTGTGGGCGTTTTACTAGGTGTTAACTAGTTAGTGCAGAGTCGAGAAAAGGCACCGGCTACATGGGCGAATCCTCGGGGAACCTGACGGGTTTGCCGGCCTCCTTACTTCTTGGGATTGCACCGTTAGAGGCAAACGGGTTACCTTTCCGAACACACTTTATCCTATAGCTCGATTACTCTTCTAAGTGGGTTTGATCACTGGCCCTCAATAGCAGTTCAGTAGACCGGAGATGGATGGGTTCTACGGCCTTTAGTAGTACGGCCAAGGCAAACACCAACCGAGGGTATAGATCGGAGAAGACTGGTCCTTGGTTGCGGCAGCCACATATGAGTTCTACCGAACGACTCAGGGCTATTTGACCGTGCCAAATGCTCTCCTAGCCTCGACTGAGTGGTGTTCCGAAATCTGTGCTTCGTGAGATACCATATATGGGATATTTCCCATTGCCGCGTAAACATCACATAGTTCAAGTTTAATAACGAGGGTTAACAAAATCAAAGTCCCGAAATCCGGAGGTGCTTCCGCCATCCCATCGTTACACGAGGTTTCTAATAAGGAACATTCTCCATTGGGCAATCGGCAATCCTACACGTATTTCATACGCGGCAGAGCCAGGGTCGTAGGCGGCTTGCGGCGCCCCTTTCTGCGTGGCCAATATCTTGAGACTGGCAGTTTATGTAAGTGGCGCTGGACGGTCACAGAGGTGAGTGGTCTTATGTTGCAAGTTTTGGACTTCCGTCCTCTCCTCCCATTCGCCTGGGCCCGTGATTTTCGAGGGCTGAGCTGGCGTCAAAAGCAAGCGAGTAGGAGCATTTTACTAATAGTCGTCATGTAGGCACCTAAAACAGATAATTTCAAGAGATGACCAAGTCGCACGAGGAGGAGAGCGATGAGAAGAATACTATCCTCCCTTGCTGCATTCCCAACTAGCCTTCTTCTACCTATTATCTCTCCAAATATGGACGCTTTGAACAGCATTTTGCGGCAACCAATTTGGAAGGTGGAAAGAGGCCCATGGGATGGGCACCTCTTACTTAATTGCTTGCATATCAACATCTTTTGATCATCGGGGATGCGATCGAGCAGAGACGAGACCGGTGGCTTCAGGCTTATGCATCTCCCATTGCAGCACCGTTGGATGCGATCTTGCTTTGACAGTGACGCATTTGTCGACTAGCACGCATCGCAAAGCCAAACTATTGGACGTAGGAGCGGGACGTCGCCGCCAGAATGTGGTTGCGCAACTCAGGGGGGTCATGCATGCATACACACAATGCACGCCCGCAGCCACGGGTTGGCGTTGGCGCTTGTAGAAGCAGTCAAATGTGCGAAGAAGTCCAAGCAGAAATCGCAACCAACATCGAGACTATCTGCGCCTAAGTGGCATGGTGGAAGGCTGTGGCAGGCAACACTCCTTGGGTATACGCGCCTATCAGCGGCCCAAGCTTCAGCTGTCATTCAATCGGCAACTGGCCCGAAGGTATGTGATGATGGCGTATCAGATCCAGCCCCTGGAGAGTGAGTGTCACCACTTTATACTCGGGTCAGGACTGCAAAATATCTCAGGTATGCAGATATCGAAATATATGGCAGCGCAGCGTTATTTTGTGCAGTACGTGTTAGTTTAGACTGGTAGCCTCATTTGTCTATTTTGCTCAGTTCAATTAAATAGGGTACTGAAGAAGGTTTCAATGTTTATGTAAATTGAGAACCATGCCACCCCCGCAGATGCGCTGCGAAAATATTTAATGAAGGCATGCACCTCTATTCTGCTTCTTATGAAATTACTGTAACAACTGCCATAACCATAAAGTTAGTAGTGCCTTGTGATAATGTTGTTCATCGCGGATTCGTGGGGCCCTATCAATCGCTTGAGCCAGGGAAGACTGGCGACACATTTTATGCAGGTGTGGTGGGATCGCCAGTCCAGCGCTCCAAATGGCATTTATGAAATTGCTTTTAGTTACAACCCCAACAGCTGCCTGCATTCTTGCATTCTAGTTAATTAGTGCAACCAACTTCGCGGATTCATTATGTCACGGGCGACAGCAATGGCAGGACCGTACCCTATAATCCTCAGCCATCTAATTTGCCCATGCATATGAGCAAACAGGCGCCCGATGTATAGTTGGCTAATATACGTCCCCGGTTCGTCAGACGAACACTCCCCGGAATCTCGCTCGCTCTGGTCGATGGGCAGGCATGTTGCATCCAAGCCGCAAAGGCCAGCCAGCCTCCGGCTCTGGGATTTAGGCACGATACCCACAAAAGGCCCACAAGCATCCCTTGCCGAGTTTCTGACTGGCTAGCAATTTTGCCCACAATCTTTATAGTATGCGCCAACACACGGTAGCACCTAGGGCTAAGAAAGATGCCGAATGGGTATCAGAATCTCTTGGGAAACTCCTGCTCTTCTGTGAAAGAATCCAGCTTTAGTTGGAATACCTGCCCTATCCCCCCTCGGCTGCCCGTAAAAAGCGCACGTTGAGATCTTGGGTAAGCAGCCATTGGCCCGCCAGATAAGCCATAAAAGGTCTCCCTCCCTGAATTGGTACGGTACCGGCCCAGCGGCTCCCTTTATATGTATGTGTGCTGGATAATATTAAAAGCTATCAACGACATCGAATGGATCCATCTCGATTGCTGCCTGCACTGCTGCAACCCATTACCAGGATCCCATACCCAGCTTATTATATCACTCGTTGGGCGCCTATCCACCTCATCAGTTGCCTACACGGTGTGTATCAAAGTCCTGGACCCAGAGTAGGAAGGACTACGGCAATGGTTCGTCGTCTCACGGGGAAGCGAGCCATCAATGACGTTTCTGCCCAGGTTTTCATACAAGGCTTCTTTGTTGCATAGAATTCTAACCAAGAGGTGTCATCTCACACACATCATCGAACTCGACAAATAGATAATCATGGCCATCGTCATGTCGAGCGAAAGAGCCGAGAGATGCCCCCCACCAGACCTATTCGACATGGGAGGGAGCTTCGGAGAACTGATGTCCCTGTAAATATGCAACCAAGTTCCAACTTAACGCCGTCCCAAGACAAATACCCAACTTTAGCAACATTGGAACCAGCACGGACCCTCTTAAACTCTACTAAATCTACCGGCCGAACCCTAGACTTTATTTTCACTAGTAACCATTTCTAACGTCTTTTCACAACTTCAACTAACCCTATTGGCTGTGTGTCTTGTCAGCCTGTCTTTACAAATTCCGGATACACATTTTAAGGAGTACGATTAATGAAGATTTATGAATAATAGATGAACTCGACGGTTAGCCTCAAACTTTCCGAGCAAACTCAATTCATGCCCCGCGGCCTTGCTCAACCCCCCTATATTATCGAGTACTGCACATACAGTAGTAAGGTCTTCGCTGACGATTGCGTTTGCTTCTCACTAGCCCGGATTCCCCCCTTCACGACTATACATAGACGTAATGTACAATGAATGATATACGACCTTCGAAATTAAAACCCGAACAAAACACTCCTACCCAACGCCTGTTTTGTATCTAACCTCAGTCTTTCTGCCTTACTGTCTGTTTTTCAACCACCTTCTCTCTCGTTGGATTTAGGAGCGAGAACAGGCATCTTGCGTGGTCGAATGTTACGGTCAGCTCAGCTCAGAGTCTCGACGGCCGCTAGACTACAATTGCTATGAGTGGGGATCGTCCAACGTCCAGGCAAGACACACGCTCCCTCCCCGTGGCCCTGGGTTGTCTCGGTTCTAACCTACCAGTATACTACAGCTTTGGTGACCCAAACGCTCATCCTCCAACACCAAAAGATACACCAACATCTTCCGTATTCCCGAGTCCCGTATTCGAGAGACCCAAGAACCATCAAGGCTCGTTCGACGAGTCTGCCTCTGGTTGGACCACCCGGTTTACTGAAGAGTACCCCGTCTTCAACTCGCCCCCAGGCAACCCCGGGGCATTACAGGGCCAGTTCCTTGACTTCTCGGCCTCGACGGCGTTTCTCTCCTCCCCAGGACATAAGAGACCTCTGTCCACTGAAAACGTCGCTGCTCAGATAGCATCCCATGTCAATCACCTTTCCCCGAATCCAAACCTTCCTTTACCGCCGGTCGACCCCTCAAGAAGACTCCTGTCATCTCCCGGCCCCTTGGCGACAGGCAGCTGCTTGATAGAAGGTCACCAGCATTCTTTTCAGCAAGGGCCTGCCAAGAAGACTTGCCGGGAAGCTGCGCAGGACGTCCCAACTCAAACGGCCACACCGCCACCATCCGGATCTGGTCGTAGTCGAGAACGCAAGATTGCCCCCAAGCTCCCGACGGAGACAATGCAAGATGATCAGGTTTTTGGGCAGGAGTTTGTGGTTGATGCGGCACAGCAGCAGAATATGGCAAATTTCGTGGCCACCTCGGCCGACATGTTCGCGTATCCCATACCCGGACCGGCAACAGCTTCTGCTTTCACCGACTCACGTTCGTTCTGGGACACCGATGTGGGTGGGATGGATATTGATTTCTCTCCTGCTGGCGCCGACGTCTTCCAGGTGTCAAATCATCGGCCCATGAACTCACTGGACTGGGAAAAGCAAAACCAGATGTTCCAAGAAACCGCAGCGGTGCCGCGGCAACATCAAGAAAACCAGACTCAGCCTACTAGAAAAGAGCGAGCATTGGCGCCAAAGCCATCGGTGAATATAGATACAAGCACTCCTGATATGACTATGTTCAGCGCCTCGTTTCCCACTCCGGTCGAAGATGCCTTCGCCATGATGAACCAGGGCAATGGTGTGGATCCTGGGCTTCTCTTCACGAGACCTCCTTCTTCGAGCATGGATGCGGCTATGTTCGATCCTATGGCACAGCCAGCCCTAATGCAATCATTCTCGCAAGCCGATCTAGCCAGGTCACCTATGAAACAACCCATGAAAGGAGAACTTCGTCGTTCAGCTAGCGCGAAGGATACAATGACAAGTAGGAAAGTCGATCGTGCTTCAGCAAGCTCGCCGGTGAAGTCTTTAGGCCGCCCAGGCCTGTCCCGTAGTTCCAGTGAGAACAGGGGCAAGAAGCCTCCCGGGAGAGCTTCGACGCTGCCTACCTTGGCACCAGCCATTAGGCCAGCGCCCCAGCAGAACCCTCCCCGGCCCACTGCCCAGACCGCGAGATCAAATGGTAGGACGTCACCGATAAAGAATCATCACCACCGGCCATCTACCCTGAGTTCTATCCCAGAAGCCACGGGGTCGCGGTTACGGACGTCGGTCAAATTCACAATTGACTCCCGAGGGCGAGCCCGAGCGGAGACGACAACCGTGATCGAAGAGGGCGAAGAAGGGGACGCCGTGCGTACTATTATCCGGAACCGGAAAAAGAGTCGTAGTCGCAGCAGAAGCAAGCATTGGGATGCCTCCGAAGATGACGAATCGTCCACAGATGACGAGCCGATAATTATACCTAGCCGGAACACGTCTTTCGCACTGCCAGATGCACGGAAGCCCACCTTGGCAGAATCTTTCCATTCGTCCCACCGTGGCATAAGCGAGCAGGACCCTAGTAGCCTAGGGATTTGCTACAACGAACTGGATTCCGCCCATAATGATGCCGAAAGCGAAGCCGAAACTGTCATGAACTGGCCCCAGACTGGTCGCGGCGATGCAGCAAGTGAACTGCGCAAAGTGGTCGAAAATAAGAAAATGTCCCTAAACACGAGCCAGCGCTTCGTATCGGGACCACCCTATAGCAGCGCCAGGACCAGCTCTCCTACCACATCAACAGACGCCAGCCTGCCCACTCCTTCGGCCGTTGGGGGAAGCCTTATCAGATGTGTCTGCGATACCACCACTAGCCGCATTAACAGGGACGGCTATTTGGTTCAATGGTAGGAATTCCTTTAATCCCTTCCCCTCGGCTAAATTTCATCCCACTGGTAGCCCCGTTCCTGCTTATCCTAAGATTTTGACTTAACTCGATTACTCTAGTAAATCATGCGAGATGTGGCTTCACGGCAAATGCATCAACATCACGCGCCAGACGCTCCCCCGGGTCTACATCTGCGCGTTCTGCGCCAACTTGCCCAATGCACACGGGGCACGCGGCCAACAGGTAAGGAGAGGCAGGGGAGGCTCGAAGCCGAGGGCGACGGTCGCGTCTCCGCTGGCTCACAAGTCTTTTAAGTCGTTTAGGTGACGATTCGAAGGCCGCGAAACGCGATGGTGGCCAAGTGCACGATGCTTATGCGAGATGTGGGTTACGGCTTCGAATCGAGCAACGAACCGGGTGGAGGCAACGTATTGGATGCGGGATTACCGGAAGGGCTAAGAGGCCCTTGCGCATATGATGATACCCGACCTTCATGCTTGTGATCTATGATAACTAGGAATGAGAAATGCTGGATAGACAAGCAATTACTTGGATCCTAATTATGGTTTAAGCTGCAACCCGGGCCACGCCTCGGACATGAACATGGTGTTGTAGTAACCGACGATGATAAAAAGAACTCAATTCATGCTACAAAGCAGAGAGTTCCTGCTGAAGTAGGGGGGGCCTAGTTTAATTCAAACCAGTCCGGTCGGTCCGTTCCTTTGAATCGTCATCAGACTGGATCCGCTCCCGTTATCATGCAAACGACACGCCGACCGGCGCCTTTTGAGCCCACGTTAAGAAGCGTGCAAGTCGCCAAGCTCTCAATTCAACTAATTGGCCTTTTTTTTTTGTTCTCATCTCCCGGGGGAGGCCGCCGCATGGATGGATAGACGGTTGGTTCCCCGGGACGGGACGGTTCCCAACTAACCGACACACATGAAAGGGGCACGCATGAAAAGCAGCGAGATGATGGGCAATTGAAACTTAATGCTTCCCACCAGAAGATTCACGTACGTCACTCCGACCTGGGCCTATCGCACTCATGACCCGCCCACGGCCTACTCGGATGGAATGGGCGACTCCAAGAAAACAAGGAGAGGGAGCAGTGCGTCCGCGACCGCGCCCGAAGATGTATTCAACTTGCTCAGCGTGGGCCGCGTATTAGGGTGTCTGTTCAGATTAGAAGAAGCTCGGCCGGTAACCTACCCACTTAGTCACTATCACACAGCATAATCTCGTAGGTAACCGAAGGCGCTGGGCGAGACAATTATGAGAAGTACGGGCAAGGGCGGGAACTCCAACTCCTCGTCAATTTTATGCATCTATATATGTACTGCGAAGCAAAAACGAGCAAGTAGAAAACAAAAACAAAAACGAAGTCAGCTAGCTAGCAGCGACGGATATCTCTCCCTCATTTTCTAAAAAAGGACCACCCGCAGAACCATCCATTCATCTCTTGCCCGTGTCCGTATATATATATATATATGTGTGTGTGTGTGTAAATGCGCCCTTGGGGAAAGGGGGGCCTTGCACGGCTGGAGATCCTCTGCTGCGCAGCAGCGGGGAGGAGGCCGACCGGTAAACCCCACCTGTAACCCGGTTGACGTATACGTATATATCGATTATGATTATTCTGGTTATCATTTTAATAATAACACCAAGATATATATCGTCGTCCTCCTTTTTCATTTCCTGGTCCCTCCTTCTCCAGCTCGCCGACCATCTCCAGCAGGGGTATCAGGTAATAACTATGGGGAAAAAAAAAAAAACTATCTACTATGGAGCCAAGCAAGAACACAAGATGGAAAACCAGAAGACGCGGGGGGGGGGGGGGGG
>QJNS01000418.1:0-40185 GCA_004154925.1 Monosporascus cannonballus
TCAGGGGTGAGGGTTTAGAGGTGTGTCCTTTCCCTTTCTGAAACAACAAATCATGATATGCTCGATGCGAGTGCCCGTTCATCACTATATTACTCCTTTTTTTGATTTCGCCAATTATTCAACCCCTCGCTGTGTCATAGTCATCCTGTGTTTTGTTGCTTGCAAAAAAGAAATAAGGCGATATCACGCGTTTGTATATGGTAACGTAGGGCTGACACCGGCCTCCTTTTCACACGTTCGCCTCGATGTTGAGCTGGATGCAGTTATTTAATAGCGTGGCGCCTTCATGGAGCAGTTCCCAGCGCGTACTCTCGAACGAGTCCTTAAGGACCATGAGCAGGGCGCTGTTCTTGTTGATTCCCTTGACGCCCTTCAGATCCTCCGGGGACGGTACCGATCCCAGTCTCTGCAGGTAGTCGCGCATCTGGTCGACCTTCTCCTGCTGCGTGCGTGGGAGTCCGACCCTAGGGCATGGCCCTTCCAATGCGTAGCCGTAGCACCATACAACAAGGGCTGCGAAATAGAGCACCCACGGCCTGTTGAGTAGCACATCATCTCTGGCGAGATATGGAACCCATGCCGTTTTGTGGTAGCTGCCTGCTTGTGACCCCCCGTGGTCCTCCGCGAGCAAGACGGAGCAGAGAAACTTAAGCGCATAAAAGGTGGCATCCCGGGCCTTCGCAGACGGAGCCCACGCGTCCTTCATTCGCTTCTGGGCACTATTTAGGTCTTGGGTCCCGATGGTACGTCCCAGAAGTCGTCGGGCGCGGGCGAATATCTGACAATCGACGATGTCCACATGCATAGCCATGTGCGCGAGGTGGTGCAATATTGTTCCGCTCTCGAAGATGACGGTTGCTTCATTGCGCCTCTCGTAGCTGTAGGGATCGAACACTGCCTCGACGCGCTGCAGAGACTTGTCAAAGTCCGTTTTCCACGAGTCGAATGCCCTAGTCAGGGTTCCACGCCATTTATCTCGCCCACCTAGAGCCTGAGACATGCCTCCACCTAAAGAACTGACTTGTAGATCCCTTTGATTCATGTGCCAGCTGACGCTAAGTAAGCCGGCCATCAGGATCTGTCTGCCAAACGAATTGGTCTGCACTTCTAGGTTGCCAAGAGTCCGTTTAAGCCCTTCGAGAAAAGACATTGGCTTGATTCCATTGGACATAAGATTTGCTTCGATTCTGCCAACTTCGTTACCGTTCGGGGCTTTCCATAGCTGGTCATCGCATGGTAAGGGGAGTCGCATCTCATGAGCTGCCATGACAGTGGAATGACCGAACATCGTCGCATGGACCGAGTCAATGATGAACGCGGCGAAGGCAGTACGCCGAGTCGTCTCGTTCGTAATCCACTGATTCCACCACTCGTCCGGCGTGTGGGCGAGGGATGTGGAGGAATGCCTCGAACCACTTGTGCCGTGTCTATCATCTCGTGGGTTCGGCGGCGAGTCGAGGGCGGACTTCCCGATGAGCGACCTTCCTCTCCGCATGAGGGTGATGGTTGTCGCATGATGGATATGGGCCCTCTCGTGAAGCTCTCGTGTCGAGTACATTTTTTCGTAGAGTTCCAGGAGGATCAAGCTTTGGAAGATCCACAGCTTCGCTGGAGGGCGGAAGTTAGCGTCCATAAATATCTCCCATCTTAGATGCCAAGCGAGGAAGTTGGATAACTGTGCTCCAGCTCTCGTGATTTTAGGCCCATGGGTCCTGTCGAGACACGATGCTCCTATAGCCATTATTGCTATCAACAGCAAGTTTGGAGTCCTGTCCGGGGAGAACGTCGGCTTATGGAGGATTGGTACTTGGTCGCTGAAGTGGACCCAGTAGGAACCTATATACAGTTGCATCATCTTGCGGCTCAACATATGATGCTCTTCGCTTCTATCCCCTTCAAGAATGCTGTCCCTTAGGCGCTCGACGGGTGCGTGATCCTTCTCGTGGAATCTTTCCTTGATAAAGTCAAAGAGCTCCTGGCTCTTCTCTTCGGAGAGTATAGACTCGGGGAGGTTCTGATCCAGAAGGTTCGTAACGGACATGACCTGCTGCGGCTGGTTAGATGGCGGGAAATAGCCCAGTGAGCCCCCTTCCGTGTTGTAATATGGCATGCTATACTGGTTTTGGTAGTCTCCATAACTGCGAAGGTTATTAGCAGCTGCTCTTTTGGCACGACCGCGTCCTTTAACACACCTGGAATACTGATTCTGGGGGACCATGTGACCCATAGTAGGGGAGCCGTCGGGGCCAGAGTTAAACAGGTATGCTACGAAGTCTTCGGGGATGGAGATGTATGGTGACTTGTTCAAAACGCCGTCGCTGCCGAAAACGGGGATGGTCGTCTGGGCTGTCATCTGATCAAGAAACATCATCTCACCGGATGCGTGTGGTGGTGGATGTTCGCTATACTCGCCAGATGTTGTAGGCGCATACGCCTGTCCAGACTCACCCGACACGCCCGCGGCGGAAGTGGTCGCGAAATCGGAGGGGGGCAAGGAGAACGGCGGGAAGTTTGTTTGGTGGACATAAGGCGTCGTTGTGGAAGACTGTGGGGTATTTATAGGTTGGCTATGGTATCCGCTATGCTGTGTTGAAACGGGTGATAGGACTCCGTATGGACCTCCGTTGGTTTGAATGGTTGGTCGTTGCGGCCCCGGCGGAGAATGGTGCGAGTGCTGTGCATGTAGACCAGCGTAATTGGGCTCATGGTGCATGTACCCTCCCATCCCACCCGGCGGTCCGGCAGGATGATATCCAGTGGGCGTCGTATTCGTGCCAGGAGAATAAGGGGCGCCGTTGGCATCTTTGGGAGACTGATATTGGAAATGCGCGCCACGGCCTGTGTTATAGCCAGATGCCGGGCGATTCGCTTCAGGCGAGGCCGACCCGTGCGCTGGAAATTGGGGTCTTCTGCCATCAATGGGAGAGCCCTGGCTTAGCAACGAGTCTTTCCGATTCAGCGCAGACCCTTTAGCAGTATGTCGATCCTTGTGGCGGTTGCACAAGTCCAATCGGACGAAGGTGCGATTGCACTCCGGAAAATCACAGGCGTATATTTGTTTCGGGGAATGGTTCAGCTGATGACGGTAGCTGCTGGGTGTCAGGACGATCGACTCGACTCGGGGATCTGTCTCAGACTTACAGGTGCTCAGCTCTCGAGTAGCTCTTGCCGCAGCCCTCTGTTGGGCACTCAAATTTCTTATCGAGACCCTTCCTACTCCGTCTCCGCTTCCTGGCAGGACCGTCGGAGTTGGAGGAATTCCCGTTCTTGACGTCGCCGTCACCGCCGCCCTGATCGCTCTCGTTGCCGTCCATGTCATGGTCTTGAGAGCGGCTCAGACGGCGTCCTCGCTCCACGTCCTCATCCTGCCTGGGCTTCTCGGGCGGAGTAGGCTCTTGGACTTGAGTCATGATTTGGGTCGCACGCGAAACGGAAATAGAGAGTCTGACGTTGCTAGGCTGTACCGCGAGGACGGAAGTTATGTCCCATGGAAGAACATGGTCTTACAAAACCGCAATGCCAAAATTTTGGTTGAGCCTAGGAGCCTCACTCCGTCGTGCTGCGCAACCTACTACTAATGGCGGAGTCGACGTGTGCTCGGGAGTCAGCCTATTCCCGTAATCAGTCGGAGTGGACGTGGTGGAGTGGTCCGGCCGAGAGACGCCGCATATTACAGGAGCGGGGGAAGGGTCGCGAGAGGGCGACGAAAAAGGCTGCTTGGCCCACCCCTAGTGAACGGTTACAGGCGAAGAGGGGAAACGGGTTAATGTGTTCGATCGATATATCTGACGAGTTCGAAATAGCGAACGCGCCCAATGTGTGGTAGTAAGTAATTCGTTATCCTCAAATAGAACCGCGGGCGAGCCAATAGTTCAGCAGAAGCAAAGGCCGTTTACCACATGGCTGGCAAAACATGGGACAAAGCTGCGCGCAGTCCTCCGCGGTGCTCTATCTGCGCTTCTCCTTCGGGTAGTAACGCAGCAATAAAAACGAAGGAACCGCTTCTAAGCGGTCGGTATCTGTATTATAACTATGTATTTTTGCCAACGGATATCGCTTGGCCGCGCTCTTGTGGTGAATGGCCAAATCCGGGTCGGGGTCGGGGCCGGCGAATTTGTTGTTATCCTGGGTTTGTAGTGTCTTCACGGGCTTCATTGAAGAGCGGGAAATTGGTGGGTTTTGTAAGATGCTGCCGCCCATTGCGGTAAATTGTTCTACGGGAACGCATTAACGGCCTAGTGTTAAGCGGGGGGTTGATGAGCAGCCGGGGGTGGTCCTGGGTATGGGTACGAAGCTGGACGGAAGAATCGGGGGGGAAGGAACGAAGTTGACAAGGATCATGGATGGCAGACAGCATTGTAGCCCAAGGTCCTCAGGAAAGGAAGCATGTACCTAGCCATGCATGGAGGCATCCTGGGTAAGTACATATGCATGTAGCTAACCTACATAGTAGGTGTAGCTTACCATGTAACATCGTGTAAATAAGCTCCATGGCAGCTGGGATGCTTAACCAAGAAGAGAAACACGCTCCAACATAGCTGATTTAGGTCTGGGTCTGTTTAAAGGTTTAGACGCAGAGCACGATGGAAGATCTAAGTCTTCTCGGTGTAGTTGAAGCAAGTAAAGCCTGGTCTAAGTCATTTGCGCATATCATTGCAAACCATGTTCCTATATAATATAAGTACATTCTACTGATGGGGAGACGGCCGGACGGCCGGACGACGCCGTTATCGATCTGGCTGGGGGAGAAGGACGTCGGAGGGACATCCCCGCTCAAGGCCTGAATAGCTGCTCACCAGAGCTCACTGCTACGCCTTGAGTGTCGCACCAATTCCATCATGAACCCGTAGGACAACGACAATAAGTGGTATCGTGATATCTACAGCCCCGTGCAACGTGCGGGCAAGGCGGAGTATTGGGATGCAAGGGATAACCTTGAGAGCGATTTTGAGTCGGGTATGTGTTGGGCATAAAACATACATAATGATCGTTCAGGTACCAGAAAGCTCGCTGTGGAGAGCAAGGTACAAGGGCTAAGTAACGAGACTCCACGGATCGGAAACTCACAAGGCTGGAAATGTGCGACAGTGGGCCGGCGGGATGGCTCGCAAGGGCCTCCTCATTGCTTTTTAGAAGACATTACCCGCGCGGCACCCGCAGATAGGCCAAACTAATAAGGGGTGTACCCAAGCACGAGGAATCGTCTAAGCCTGGGGAACTAGAAATACCTAGCATGAAGTTTAACATTACTCGAGCGTGGGAATTCCGCGGGTGGTTTGTGTGGGGGTCCTCCCAATCCGTGTTATACTTTACAAAGCCATTAGTTGCCATACGTATGATTTAAGCCGTTTACCAGATCTGTGAGTTGATTGCAGAAGAACATGAACGGCACAATGCTATTCAATGCTGTGAAGCAAGCCTCTACTAAGTTTAACCTGCTGTAGCTGTGCCCGAGAGTAGATAACGATTGCGGTGTTCCGATCTACTCACCTACATCGTCTACCAGGGTGAGGTTCAGGACGCAGCCACATATCAGACGTTTCCGATGACATTATGTCTACTACATCACCCAGTAGGACAATATAGTCGGCGCAAAACCTCTTTCTAGCCAGCCTCCAACACCGAGGATTGAAGGAGACAAGGTCGTGGCTTGTCCGATAAATTGTATTGGAGAGGCGTTACACCACACCCCGAACGTATCCTCGGTCAGCCTAGGTACGTAGGATTCAGGTAGGATAAATGACCGGCATCCATAAAGACGAGTCCCATATTTCTGCATCGGCAAATGAGAGTCGAAGTGGGTGGCCGAACCGGTTACCTAGGTATGTAGATGCCCGTTACGTACGAGATCTTCTTTCTGCGGAAGTAGAGGAGACAATCACAAGTACATGTAGCAAACCAGTTAACTGGGGGTATCGGGAATATATATGCGCCACAGTGAGCTTATTGCAACCTTGATGCGTCCAGCGTACCTAGGCTCTTAAAAGATGGCATCGGTTAGAATGCAAGGTACTACTGAAGTCCACCCCCGCACGAAGCGCCAACACTTGAATGAGAGCATCATGCTACGGAGTTTAGCAAAGAGTTCAGTAGACGGGTATCAAGTCTCCACAATATCACAACAGTTTCATAGGGTTCCTAATAATTAGATCCTGCCAATGTTGAAACCATTGACGGATGATTTAAAAAAAATAAAAGAGAGTGGTAACATTGGAGGGTTCGAAAACATCGACCAAAGAGAAGTCCAAAAAGCGAAGAGTTGGCACTTAAGTCAGCATTGGTTCGGGATATCGGGAGGACTCTGTCCGGCTTCAATAAGAAAGAACCTGCAGCTAGGTAATTAACCAATATGTCAGTGCGGGGCGAAAGCAGAGGTTGGGTGATTGGCTCTTTTTCTTCGTCTTGGTAGCCCCCATGTCACATGGTATTGTAACTATGCAGGTAAGCTTGGCATCTCCGTCTTGGCGAAACTTGCTGCGGTACTGCGAAGCACTGCAGGTAATTGTTGGATGCGAATTATAAATCCCCGCTGAAACGACACCTTCCATCCATGGGTACAAATGTAAGGATGGAGGTAATCACGAGCATGAAGCTGCCCTGTCATGTACGCGCAGGCTATGGTGAATCCTTTGGCCGGATGCGGTTGTAGCTAAGGAAAGAGCCCGAACCGCTTAGTACTTCTCTCGATTCTTGTGTGGTTTAAGAGACATATTAGCCCGCCCACTGACAAGTCTCTGTTAAAGCATAATTCCTCCAACTTACCGGACTCCGAATTCGAGGAAACCGGAGGTCCTAGGATACGCTACGAATAATAAGATCCGCCTCGAGGTTCCAGTCTTGCGAGCGACCCGCGGGACTGGTAAGCCAAGAACCGGTGTCACAAGTAGAGATCGTCCCACATCCCACGGGATCGCTAGTACAACAAATAAAAAGATTACCTACGTGATGCGTCTTCCACTGCAAGTCGGTTCGAGTTTGGGGCATCTCAGGCGCTGGGAGTGGCTGACGCCTTACTCGACAGCTTGACTGACCCGAACCCGACAAGACCTCGTACTGCGCTCCGACCTACAGACCCTCAGAAGACCTCCCAGCTCGTGGAAGGTACTTGCCGCAAAAAGACAACGAAACCACGTATCTGATACTATAACATAAAAGGCGACTGCATTAAGTATCTGACAGGTATCACCGAGGTTCAGGCTTGAAAATACTCTACTATACGTGCATACATACTCTCGAGAGAGTCGACTCCCAAATAGCTGGGCACAGTGGGGCCAGGGGGGGAATGCGACATGCGATGTGGGCACGAAAAGCTTCCCCAAGGGCCCAAGGGCCCAGGCCTCTCTACTTTGGTTGGCGTGGTCTCTGGTCGGACCCCTGTACCCTAGAGCGATCTGAGAAGGTGGGTGCGAAGTGGGTGCGTACCCCAGGATTCATGTAAAGGCTTAGGCTGTATGGGATGCTGCAGATTTGTTCCTCCAACCGCATGATTTGTGAGCAAGCATGAGAAAAGAGGGAAGAAGAAGAAGAAAGGAGAAGCGCATTTCTAGAATACCGACCCCACGTTGGGCATGAAGGCGGCACGCCACAGGACAAATCCAGCGTGTGACATTCGTCGACAGGGCTTACATAGTTGGAGAACGGAACCGTTGGGATTGGTATCCTCATGGGCTTCTTTGCCCCTTGCAAGTATCAACTCCACTTCGGGACGATTGTCAGCCTATTCAACAGCTTATTCATCAACCAATTGACATGCAGTAGAAACCTTTGGTTTCATTGTTAGCAAGTTTCTTATTCAGCGGACCTGAATATTTTACCACTTTAGCACCCTTTTTGCACGGCATAGCGTACGTTATTTTTAATCAATCTATAAAGCCCACATCTCTATTATTTCGCTGTACAAAACGTAGTTAGTATGGCATAAGACTGTACCTATAGAGAGAAGTTTTGCAGGGCCCGTTTCTATGTACCGTACTAACTACAAAACAAGGATCCCACTACAGACATTGCAAGCCTGGGTCCGGCGCTAAAGAGCCTGGCTTCTTGGCACCTGACGAGAAGCTAATGCGGGTTGCCTGAGGTTGTTTTGTCGTCCCGCCTGTCGCGTCTTAAAAGCGAAAGAAAAGCAAAGAAAGCAAAAGGTAGGGAGGGGAGCAACCCGTCCCACACAGCACCTACTAGCCTTCCAATCGTCCGCCCATCTCAGCCACGCAGCTAGGCCGCCTGTACATACTCTGCACGACACCCGAAGGGTATGGACAATGCACGAGGTAATCGCGAAGACAAACTGGAGTGCCTAGGTAATCGAAGGAGAACCCACGCCACGCCATTTTGCACACTGAGAAGTTCGTCTATATCTACGTGGTAGATAGAATATGAAGTATTCCGTACCAATCAAATATGCGCGACGGTAGTCCCTTTCTTGGCCCCTTTTTAACATAGATGTATACATATGCATGTAGGCATCGCTGGTTCTAAGCGTCTTATTACATACCTGTTTCGCATAGACCTCTCTGTTCATGGTAAACTTCACCGAAGGCTGGCAATTCCGAGATCTCCCGCTCGAGAATATACAGGCGCAATGTTCATGAGCACGATCGAGTCGTATAACAGATTTGTCGTGTGCAGAGCGGGTGCACTTTGTGAGGCTCGGTGGTCGACATCATGATAGTCCGGGATGCTGCATGTGATCTATCACCAAGAAAAACGTGTGGGCTAGCAACCCCAGAACCTATCATCAATCATGGCGTTCAGCCGCACGGCGCCGCCGAAACACACTCCTAACTGGGTTAACCGAAGGCGAAATCTGTTTACAGGAGGAAATTTTCTGTTAAAAAAACCAGCCGATACGCCCTTGTATCCTGTTGGCCATGTCGCCGGTTTTCGCCTCACTCCAAGCCAAACAAGCGTCCAAAAGAGAGATGCACATCGGAGGTCGCCGCCCTTGATCAAGAGAAAGCCCAACTTCGAAGTTGTCGGAGGTCTTGTTCGGCCCCCGAGGATGAGCCTGGGATGGCAAATAGTTCCAAGTTCTTCAAGTTGTAGCCAAAGAACGCCTAGAGTGTGGTATTTATCCCCTGAATTCATCATATACTGTAGATCGCTTATCGACGGCGACTGGATAAAGCAAGATCCCCCCGCGAAGGCAGGCATGCCCTTCAACGCTGGCTATGCTCGGTCTGATACAGTGAGCCCAGCTGGTTGCATGTTCATGGAATGGTTTCGTGCTAGAAGAACTATTGCCATGCTGCGGTGGAAGCAGCGTTGAAGGACTGGCAACCGAGTGTCCTATGGGAGAACCACCTTGGTTGAGAACTAAGGCGTGTGGGATGCTGTTTAGCATTAGAGTATGATATGGTCAAAATTCCAGATTCGTACCCCCAGATCAGACACCGTAGCTTAGATGTCCAACCTATCAAGCAGGGCATCATTATGACTATCTAAACAAAGAGTCTGTGGATTTTCTGACGGCCAGGTGCCTGTGATTTCTCTCATGTGTACTGCGCATTAGCATCGCCTTCAAGTGGCCGGCTATGGAGTGCTCACGCAACCAGTTATCGAATGTCAAGAGGTATTTGATATTGACCTACATCAATGTAGACTAATAATAGGCAGCTCTCTTTCAGGCCATCGACCTCAAGTGTATAGATTTCTCAACAATCTCTAGATGCCTTTATGGCTGCCCACGTTGTTACTAGCAGCCGCTATCCCACCGTGCCCGTACACTCCCGTTGAAAGTCGCATCATCGAAGCGGGATCCTCTATCGCTGTGAATCTGAATATGACATTCCTTGTGCGCCATGTAATGCTGTCCTGTTGGCGCTGCAAACCCTGGTAAGACAACCTTGTACTGGATTCAGACGGGCGAAAGGGGTAAAGGCTGACTTGCCGTTTTCAGCCGGCAATGCGATTCTTTGCCGCTTTCCAAGTTAACCGATGCTGGAGCTTAACATTCTCTCAGCTGACGTTGAATGCACAAGATACTCCCCGTAGCTTGACTGAGGAGTAGGTCCCTGCTTAGGTCGCATCGCCCACATCATTGCAGAGAAAGCCCTTGTTTGGGAATATACACATACCAAATAAAGTATATTTATTCTAACCATCAGTTCTACTTTGTAATAGGCCATCGATTACGTACGTTATGAAGGGTGTCGCGTTAAACCATGGTATAGGATTTCAGGGGCCGGGCTCCGACTACTCGTTGTGAAGTCTCCTGCTCTGGATCCTGTACGAACCCCACACGTAAGCTCGCCAGTTGGGTAGGTACCTTGCTGTTATTATTCAAAGGGGATTATCAATGAGAATTAAGGAATCTCCATTCTTCATCATGACAATACGGCGATCCTCTTTACCATATTTACTCCCGGCCTCCAAGAACTCATTGAAAACAAGCACTTGCATGCCCGCTGTAGGACGAACACTACTGCGCCACCTTGAGAACCGAACCCCCTTCTCAGTTATTGGACCGACTTCGTGGTTCTCCCTGAAGCAGATCTCTTGATCCCTTGATCGGACCTTGGACCCGGGGCGGAACGCGCTCGGAAACCAGTCTGGTCAACTCCTCGAAGGGACTGATTATATAAGAGCGAGGAGTTTGATAAGCTGCACCATATCTGGTTAAAGCCTAGGTGTCCTGGACTGTGATACAGGCTGCATAAACCCTCGAAGTCTAAGACATGCACTTTTTCGTGTCAAAAACGACTTTTGCGCGCCGAGCTATCAACTTCTTCTTACCGCCGAGTCCATGCCATCATAACTGTATCGGATATATGAGCTCTTCGATGTAGTGGCTATAGACAGTCCTGGACGTATATCCCACATCCCGACTCAATCATACTACGACTGGTAGGCAGGCAACGCAGAATATTCCCTGAGCTGTACTGAAGGATAAATAACTTACAGCAAAATGGCGCACATATGATATGACCAGACGTTCCCCATAGTTCTGTCTATTACATGCTAATGAACAAGGTACACGGCGGAAACGTCATGTTTTCTTCTTTACTATGGTCTCAGGCAAAATATTTAGCACACTGTCATGTATTTTATACGGGGCTCCCAGGCTTGCACGGACCCGGTACGTGAGACAATTCTTTCGAAGTGCCATTTTAAAGGGAGTATAACACCCTTGCCTTTCCCCTACTCTAACGCAGAACTAGGTACTCGCTGGACATTACAGTGGACTAAGACTTACCCATAACACCATAGTAACTGGGCCGTTCTGGGGCTTGGGGAATTGCGGAGTAGTCTGCATCATAACTAGTCTAGTCTTCAGGCTAGAGATGCAGGGACCAATAGAACATCATCGATCACGAAGAGGCGCAAGCGCAAGCGCGGCAAGGTCTGGGGCTGGTGGGTGTGGTGTTAGAATCTCCACGAGTAGGGAGTGGGGGCTGTCGCTCAGCTCGCCCGAAAGAGAAACTAACCGCCCCAAGCGTTCTACGCCCGGATTCATTGGCAGGAAGAAAAGAATAAGACGAACAAAAAGTCGTTATTCAGCCACACCTCGGCTCTTTCTTACTTTTCCCCCTGCATCAACTGGCGAGACGCGGTTGACACTCGTGTTGCCCCCCAGGAGAAAGGCGAAAAGGGGGTCACGGTACAAAGCAAAACGTCCGCAGGAACCGCAGCGTCGTATTTGACTCGGATCACTCGGCGATCGTACCTATATCTCCGGACGTACCAGCACACCCACCGATTGGACTTGCTGCTATGGGGCTGGCACTTTGGGCAACGATGGCGGATGAACGAGACACGGGGGAAAGAACCGACAGGCTAGCCAGTGAACGTTGTGAGACAACATCACTGTCTACTCTCGCCGGACGGCCCAATAGGACGATCTGAAGTGGGCAGACAAGGATACGTAGCGTAGGTACCGTACCTAAGCTACCTAACGTTAGTGCCTAGACTGTAACCTATTACCATACCCGCGGATAAGATCAATTCAAACACCTATGGTTGGTAATATTAATATACTACGTATGTGTTTGCTGGTTGGAGTACCAAGTTACTCTCTCAGGTAGGGAGGCGACTCTGGATATGGAGTCATGAAACTCTTTAGAACCTCTGAAGCTGCCTTTCTCTCTACTGCCTCAACCACCGAAGCGGCAGTAGTAAGACGGACGAACCCACCTCTGGGGGCTTTGTCTCAGCCTTTGATACGATGTAGAATGGGACCTCGTCCGCCTCGCCCCTCTGGCTCGTGACAGGAAACCTAGCCAAATCTCGATGTTTAGGCCGTATCCGCCTCAACTTCGCCAGCTCGATGATAAACAGGATTACGGAACCCTTATCAGCTTGTCTCAGGGTGCACTCCCGTGCCTTACTAAGCCATTGTAATTTCTTAGATAGTGTATTCTTGGATTTGCAGGTAGGGCCGAGTTGCATTGGCGACTAGGGAACTAGCACTAGCAACATGACATGACATGTGGTGGCAGTGACAGGGTGATGAGAGCTTCACTTCGTAAGTAGTAGGTTAGACAGACAGGATTCCGCGTGAGCAGCCAATTCGACAGGAGCATACACCATATATGTAGGCGCAAGGCATCTGGAACCGCAAAGTAATTCTGAGTGATTGTTCTTGCATGTCACCTAGTCAACCTGCATCCTCCCGCTCTGTTTTGTAGGAATACGCTAGTAATTTTTATAGACAACCCCACTACAACTGATTGTGGACAGCCGCCCGTGGGGACGAGAGGGATGAACCCCCAGACCATCAAATAATTAGTGTTGCGGAACTTTGGCGAGTCACGGAACCATCAACCCCCGATAGGCTCTCCAGTACCCGGCAATCAGGAGGCGCAATAGTGTAGGCAAGGGTCCTACCAGAGATGTGGTAAGTCCATAGCAATAATAGGTATGAAGCGAGGCGACTTGCGGTCACGGGCGACACCCCTCTTCCAATTGGATGCTACTGGTCGGCTACCCTAACATAACTCCATATACTCCAGTCTTACTGTCGCCAAATCATCGTACGGGCTACCGTTAGCTCCTTCATATTTGTTGCCGCGGGCATTGCACAAACTCTCTTCTCTCCAGCACACCACCGTTTCGGAGCAGTAAATCTGCTAATGGTGCTCGATGGTTTTCTGACATTGTTGCCATCGGGTCTAACGGTTGACTCGGGCCAAGTCAAGTAAGCCATTGTGTTACCCAAACACCCCCCACCAGAATCGAGGACCAAGACTGTGAACCGACGCAAGGCTACCACCAGCTGCTCACCTACCCGCCTATTAACTTGACCTGACTACTCGTCATTTCTTGGCTAAATCCGGCCACTCTTCAATATGGCCGATGAAGCTGAGCGTCTCGTAACCGCGCCGTTCAGGGAAATCGTCGAGAAGGGCAACGTCGCTCTCGAAAATGCCCAGAACGCTGAAGACGAGAAGGCGGCGTCAATGCTTAAGGCGGCGCAAAGTTTGGTGAAAGAAGGGGATCGCGCGCTGAAAAGGATCGAACCGCTCTGCACCAATAATTATAGCGAGTATGGCACCAACTTCATCGATGCGGTTAAGGAGCATGGTAAGAACTTAGACTCAACGTCCTTCCACTTTTGGATAACTAATTCGGCCACTTTGACTAGATGAACTCGCGCAGTACCGTTCAGAACTGGAGGATCTGTTGTGGGACTTTGACGACTATGTCGAAGTCGACGAGTTCGATGCCGATAAATTTGACCAGTTGCAGAAGACTTCAAGGAAAGTCGCGCCTAAGGTTCTAGACATACTTAAGCGCATGAAACTCGTGCATCCACCCCCTCCAGCACAGCCATTGGGGGCTGTCTCCGCATTAGGAGGGTCGACGGGGACGGCTTCAGCAAATCGCGTGGGAGCCCAATCTCCCGCAACCGGAATTGTTACCATATCGCCAACCGATGGCGGCATCCCTGTGGAAGCGGGGCGAACAATAAGTGTGATGATGGGAGCTGTGGCTGGTCCTGATGAAGGCTTAGCTGGACGTCCAGCTGCAACAGTTATTAGCGATTTAAACCGGAGCGATTCACACCGCTCGGGACTTTCTGAAGGCATATCGGAGCCTCCGCCGCGGCCACCTTCTGCTGATCCATGGCAGCTTGACAAAGTTCCGCCAACCACCTCCGGCAGTCCATCTGAAGGAGAGCATACAGAGCGCCGCCCCCTAGTCGGAAAAGACTCGCCAACTCTGCACCCTGCAATTTTCTATGGAGCTGTTGGCCCTCAAAGTCCGAGCCGCGGAGCTGCTAGAAAGTCAGTTCATAACTCTGAGGATGAGCGGCGGATGCGTGAGGCTTCCCAGAGCGCGAGGGCGAGTAGTGACGGGTCGTTTTCTCCTCCGCCACGGAGCACTCGCTGGACCTCGTCTACTTTTGGTTCGAACGATTCGGCACCCGCTGCCTTGCGTATTAGCCAACAACAAAATAATCCACTAGAACTTGGCCGGTCTCCTCCAAGCGTAAATACAGTTCCGGGTCATTCTCATACTTGTCAAACAAGTCGATCGCCGTCCGATGCTTCCCTGTTTTCGTGTAATTCTCCTTTCACGCCTGACGATAACACTCAAAAAGTACATGGCCGGGGGAGCAGCCTTACTAGCGAGCACAGTCTTCCTTCGAGACAAACTTCTCTCCAGGCGCGCAATCCCCAGGCCTGTCCAAGACGCCAGCCGTCTGCGGAATCCATCAATAGTTCTGTTTTCGACGTAATTGAGTATGCAAACAACGGGAGCACTGGAAACAAAGCGAAAAGGGGTTCAACGATGTCCGCTGCACCAAGCAGTCAGTACTCGTCAATTGTACTGCAACCACCATCATACCCTAGCCACCCGATACCTCACCAACAACCGGGTACTGTGAACAACACCTCGTCTGGAACAATCGTCACTAAATCTATAACTACGCTGCAGGAAATTTCTGGCTCGGACGGAGGATACTCGCCCAGTGTATTCGAAGGTCTTATCCCTGTCGAAACAGAAGGGTCGATACGAGACACGCCTATGCCCCCTCGACAACCCGATTGCAGCATTGGTCCAAATAGCTCATTCTATAAACTTAAGGGCTTCTGCAAAGGAGCGGAAGAGGCGATGAGAGGCGGTATAGGCTTCAAGAAAATTAAGCGGCCGGTTGGTGTAAGTAACCACTTTTTTTGCGAGTGGCTATGTCCTCCAGTGCCAAATTGACGGCTATATAGGGCTTTTCGATGGCAGTAGTGGCGAAATGTAGCCACTGTCTGTTCGAACTTGATTACAAGGATGTAGAGCGGGATATCAACAACGACTGTAGGTACTAGCCCGATTCATGCGGTTTACGATTCAACTAACGTACAACTTAGCTTCTGGCAATTACACAAATAATGGTGTAGGCTTTCGCTTGCGTGTACTTCAAAAGAGCCACCTACCTGTGCGTTATGTGGAAGAGCAGCTTTACGGATGCGCGTTCTGCATTCAACAGGGGAAAACAACCGAAGAGAGCGACGCTACTGTCTTTTTCACCCAGAAACAGCTCTTTCTACATCTCGCCCGTCATCCTCGTCCGCTACCCTCGGTTGCGGGCTTGACTGTCATCGAAGGGCCAGATATGTCCCCGCAGTCGAAAGATAACTTTGACCTCTTCTTTCCAAGCCCCCCTGTCCAATCCATCATGACCGGAATCATGCCCGAGATTTCGAGGCTCCCGACTGCGATGGCAACGGAAACGAGAAAGCTCCAGCACGGCATCATGCGCACTCCGCAGGACCGGACTCCGGTACTGCATTTCGCCGTCGGTGCGAAGATTGTCGGCATCGAATTCCCCGCTAAATACGACGGCAAATGGGCTCTTGGCTGGCATGACGGCGTCCGTGCCGCGTTTGAGGCCGACGCCGTCTTGCTTGATACGCCTCCGAAGGGGGAGATCAGAATGCAAGGGACCAGCAGCCTGCAGGCGATAGCACGTTGGAAGTGGAACCAGAAAGGCGGTGATGAGAAGTGGCTCAAGTTCGACAAGGGGGACGTGATCAAGAATATTAGCTGTAAGAATTTCCCCATCCCCGGCCCCAATCCAACACAGGACGCTCGAAGTGTCTTTTCAAAATCAAAAAACTACAGAGAAAAGCAGAACCGATGCTAATACCCAAATATAGGGTCGCACAAGGATCACTGGTGCTGGTCAGGAACATCCTCGAAGGGCTGGGGCATTTTCCCGCAGTCGCACATCGAGCCCAAGTCGATCACGACGGTCCAGCTGGGCGACAGCGGCAGCGTAAGCAGCGGCGGCGGTGTCGGCGGTGGCGGCGGTGAGAAGAAGTCGACCTGGCTGTCGATCCGCAGGAACACCGACCGTAAGTCCGGGACCGTCCAATAACCAATCGCGAACCCACGAGTTATTAGCTATCCTCCCTACTGACCCGGGCCTTGTCCCTCAGGGCGGCGGAGGACAGATAAATAAACGATTGGATATATACCAGTTATCTCCGCAGTGTCGTCCGTCGAATCATTCCCCCGGCGCAGCGGCAGCGCTGGTGGCGGTATTTTTGATGAAGCTTCATCGTCTTCTTCGCGATACGACTTGTTCAAGCAGGTGTCCTCGCCGACCAAGCCGCCTGTCGACGCGCAGTGGATGAACGAAGAGGACGTTGGACGGAGTCGGGCGATATGCACTGGGTTATGACGTAGACACATCTATGTTTGCATACGGGGCTGCAGGCTTGAGGATCTCTTTTTCTGTATATGGCGATGCATCAGATAGTTCTTGGGACTACACGCTCACACACGGCACCGGATGACATGGCGGACGGTTTTTGTTTCTGAATATACCCCTTTTTTCACTCATCGCGATATGTATATAGAACTTTTACTACGACCGGAGGGGCCAAAGAGGCATGTGAGTGGTCGCTGCAGGGATCTAGAACCGTGATAAAAGTTAGATCTAAGAAATGACGTCCTATAAAGGTATTTGGACTTTGTCTAATACATTCTATGACTATACTACCGCTGACCCTCTCGGCACTACACAGTCCTTATACCCCGCTGAATGAAGAGTCCTAAGAAAACAGTGCCCTTTTAACGTAGCACTTGCAGGACATACCACACACTGTACATGCACGTTCACGCTTCGTAAGCTTCCCGATGAGGCCAAGGGGTCGGCTATATTTAGCTGTCGCGCGTTGTATCGGTAGCACGTGGGCCGAATCCTTCGAGAGAGCGTGGCATGATATTACATCTAGAACGTTGGGGCTCAAACGTCCCAGACGCCGGCTTGGTTTCGCGATGCAACGTGCCTCAAAATAGTTGCTTTATGGGGCTGCGTGCCCCGCCGTAATTGCCCCGGCTGCCGTAGCTGTCCCAGGCGGGTGCTCCATCCATGTTGTAACCCAACTTCCCCAGAACCAACCATCCATGCCGCCGTTGGCACGTGCAAATCCCTGGGGTTTATATGTTAGTTACCACTGCCCCACTTGCTTCGCTCACGGGCTGGTATGTAACTCCTATGAAATTTAAAATGGAATCTACCTAACTGATTACCTATACATATATCTAAGTTGTCACCACTATAACCCGTATTCAGCGTTCTACAACATGTTTCCTTCAAATCAAAACCTTTTTGTAGTTTTAGTATGTTAAAAGCCCCGCTTCGATATATCAAGAAATAACGCCTTCGCGAAATGTTGCCGCTAATTAAAGCTGCCACATGCCTTCAATAGGGGGGGACATAATCAAGGACTACGTTGAGTGGTGGGAAGCAGCAAAGGAGCTGATGGAGGTGTTTTTGCGTATAAACTGTATGGAAGTATATATACTACCAGCTAAGCGAATCTCGTGCGGCGGTGGACGACGTAACTAACAAAATATACCCTGGCAGTTGCAGGTAGGGGGTTTGGATCCTGAATTCCCTACGTAAGGAGCACGGCGGTGTGTCTTTGTCGACACCGCAGTTGATATGCTTACGGACCTAGAATGGAGGTTTGCAAGATGTCTCTTGACAAATAGCGACGACTGAAATATAAAGTTCAAGAAGAGATTCGCGATATATAGGCGTTTTATAGATAGTTGCCCTTTCGGGAATGACGTCATTCTCTGTGACGTTATAAAGCCCATTGAACCATACGTTGGAATGCACACTAGATCCCAGGTACTACCTACAGATCTGATTCACTATCGACTTTTCACTCAGCAAAACTCATCATCATTGGTCATATAAGAACCGCCCACCCTCCAACTATAACTTACCAATTCGCCGCGATGAGTTGGATGGACTCCTGGTCCCGGCCAGGGAAACCCCAGGCGACCCCGGCGCCATACTACCTCCTACCAGGGAGGGAGGAGACGCCGTACTGCAAGTCCTGCGGGTGTGTCGTGAGCACACGCAAGACCAACGCCGCGGCGCCCCGGCACGGGACCGGCCCCAAGGGCGCGACGCCCTCGAGGTACTGCTCCGCGCGCTGCCGGAACAAGCCGGGGAGGATCGACCGCGAGATCGAGGTGGCCTTCGCACGGATGCTCGAGGGACAAGAAGAAGATGGGAAGTAAAAACAAGAAGTAGGGAAAGCAGGGAACGGAGTTCACGCCGACCAGCCTGCCGAACGTAAGGGCGCCTCCGAAAAGAGAGAGCAGCCCAGAACTGAGATGGGCAAAAGAATAGCAGGGTGAAAAAAAAAACAATAGCGGCAAGGGCGACCCCCGAATCTTGGTCTCGTGCGAAAAGGTCAAGAGGCGCGTCTTCGGTTACCGCGACGACCCCGAGAAGACGTTCGGTCGCAAGAAGAACAGGGCCTCCCGGGCGTTGCCGACATCTACTGAAGATGATGATAATGATGGTAACAGCCATGCCGAGAAAGCAGACTCAGGCGCAGACGGTGACGGTGATAGCGCTATTGCCCTGGACGACGACAACGTAACAAGCGAGGAACATGCGCCGGGCATCGACGGCGACATCCTGGCGCGCATGTCGGTCCGCAGCGGCATGCGCATCCGGCCGCCCCAGACCTCGTCCGAAGTCAACGGCAGCGTTGGCGGGGAGAAGGGGCGCGCGGAGCAGGCCGAGGAGACGGAGGAGATGGCGCGCATGCGGTTGGAGGGTCTCCGGAGGGCGCAGCAGGAGGAGATGGTCCGGAGCGCAGCGCGGCGCGGGGTCGCGTTCGGGTTTGTCGTCGGCGGCACTGCTAAGGGGACGAGACGGAAGTGCGAGGCCGTCATGCTCGGCAAAGTGGTGGAGCCCAGCTTCGCGAAGGGGGACTGGGGTATCAGGTGGCGGGAGTAAGGAGTCGTCCGGCCGTCCGTCTTGTCAAGCGGCCGGCATGTGGGAAAGATCATAGATGGGGGCGACTCGACCCCACTTCTGACCTACCTGGGTAGACGTGTGCTATACGATATCATGCGCGAAATGGCAACATGCGAAAGCTATATCTGACTCAATACACAGCACCATTGCATAGCTGTGCCGTTAGATAACACGACACAACTGCCTGGTATGGCAGGTATATAAGTAAGTTATCGAGGCGCTACAACTTGGTAGTCTCTGGTAGAATCCTCGAGATAAGCAGATGCAAACGCTGGTCGCCTCTATGCTTCTCTTTGGGTTCAATGACCTCGGATAATTGGCTGGCCAAATTCGCGAACTGTTGCCACTGCATCCGCGCCCATCGCCGCATGGATTGAGTACATACATAACATCTAGTGCAATTCAAAATAAAGAGGTCTTCAGATGATTGCCGCATAGGGCTTCCCTTTGCGGTATCGACCGGGAAATGTGTTGCCGCGCGAGGTTGGGAAGGGAGAAAAGGGGGACGTGGACGGTCGGGTATTGCCGTACCAGGGAACCCGGGGTAGTCTGTCTCTAGGAATAAAGCTCGTGTGCATGTTTCTAGTTGGTAGGCATGTCCTCGATATAATATGAAGACGAATCACAGCCGGATAGTCCCTTGTTTCAGGACTGCAGCTCCGAGTTGCCGCAGCTGCGTGCTTTCGCTCCCGGCTAGAGATCTCAGCTCGCTTGCAGCACTATGCCTGCAGCCGCGCCGTTTCAGATGGCTCCGGGGTTAAAGAGCAGCGAGTAAGAAGTTCTATGCTATGCCGCTCGAGTTGTGGGGTGTTCGAGCTGCCAATAGGTACTTCGCCGGTCCGTGGGTTGAGATCTCAACGGTTGCGTGTAATGCTATCGTTGGCAATAGCATCGTCATTTATCCTTTTCCTAGCCTTGCATTTCTTAGGTGAAGGTGCGCTGCAAAGAAGGCACCAAAGGAATGAGGACCGATATTAACTCTCGAAGCTCGATGTTTGAGAACGGACTCGCAAAGTGGCTGATGGATGATGGTGATGCTGTCGGATAGGGACCACGCTTGAATTAGTGAGAGCAAGTCAATGTTCCGGTGTCCATTGACGAAACCCCCCTTTACTTTTTAGTGAAGAGATGCGATATCAAGCTTAGAAATCTTGGCATATTACCTGTGGAATACAAAGGGTGACTGGGTGCATGAAAAAACAAATTCATCAATAACACATCCTCGGGAATCTGACAAGTCGTTTGCCAAAATAATTGGCAAACGCCACCATGGTATCGTCGGGTCCAGTGTGTTAAATTATTTTGGCAATGACTTGTCTGATTAGTTGCTTACAGGGTTGATCTGCAGCTCCCCCCATACTAGCGGATCGACGACCATGCCACGCGACTTACACATGGGGATGGAACCAACAGCGCTTGGCATCCTGCTGTGGGGCTGTGTTAATTGAAACTTGAAACTTATTTGAAGGTGTCGCTTGTTCTCGACTCCAGCTTGCCACGTGGGATGCGATATTCAGATGATATGGTTCCGTAATTGGGCGATTCAGGATCGAATCCTTCAGAGATCAATACCACCACCGGCAATGTATTAGAGAATAAGGTAGATAAATAGTTTTGCTCTCTGTGACTGAATAGTATGTAACATCGACACCTAATTGCAGCCTCTCCATCAAACACGAAAGGTAGCATGTATATCCGCGCATTGAACCTGTGTACAAGATGGTCCTTGCTATCGTAAGCGCGGCGATCCAGGAAAGGAACCCACTTGGGTTTCGTGAACCGGCTTACATCGACATTGCTTATTTAGAGGAGCTGCGGCTAGATGCTGTTAGATATCTCCACATATAAGCCATTCAAACATCTAGAAGAAGACTTGCCATTAATAGGCTGGAGAAAAGATAGGAGCATTCGAGCGACTGGATTGGTGCCCTAGTAATGGCCATGCCATCTCGATACGCATCTCCAAGGTCCAAAGAGCATCCCGCCTAATTTGGAGGACGTAATCAAGATCATGAAGGCTACGTACTGCCGTATGCCGAGTGCCGAGTGGCTGTCGGGGCTTTGCGCTTCATATAAATGTTTGTACCCTGCGCTGATGGCAGAACCGGGTCAACCTGGGCGTGCTCCCAGCACTCCCCATGACACGTCCACGCGGTTGTGCTTGTATATGCACTTCCCTTGACGGGCTTGAGCGGGCGGACGGACGTATGGACGCGCGATTTGAACATCATGCAGCCCGCCCCTGACGACAAGAATGCAATACATCTCCCTCCCTACACTCGGCACCAACTCGGCGTGATGGGGTAACACTTGGCACATCCTCAATACAAGGCCAGGAATCGATCTTCCACAGCTTGGGCGTCCATGCGCTGTCTGACTACCTTTCGGCTGTGTTTCTGAACATCGAACTTTCTGTCCAATCAAGCACCAGCCCTGCCCATCGATATGTGTCGGTATGGGGGCCATCAGTTGTGTTGTTCTAGTGGCTAACTGCCTGTGCTCTCGTACGCCTTACTGCCCATGTGCTTTTGTGTAGCCCAGCAACGGAACATATATTTCCCAATCAGAGAGTGGGTTTTCCGTATGTACTTGGTGTGCTATAGGTAGCAGACATGGCTAGCCGACAGCCCCTGAGTTTCTAATTCGGACTCGTTAATATCGTCAAGCCTTAACCTGAATATATAGAAGGCGCAATGCCAGGTGACGCCGAAATAATCAAAAACCTGTACTGTGGGACCTTTATTGTTCCGCCGCGGATTAAAAAGTTATGGTTGTTTAAGAATTCGATTACACCTTAACTTTCTTTACCCCTCGAAAATGTATCATATTTGGTTAAACCTAATCCCCTACTTTTGCGATGCGGGAAAAGCTGACTTGATATTCAAAAAGAGCAACAGCTCATGAAAAGAACGAGATTTTTTTTTTAATTATTAGCCTTGTTGTTGATTTAATTGCGAGTTGCAAACGCTCCGTCAAAGTGAAATGGTGGTGGAAATGACAGGTGGCCTAGGAGTGGGTCAATTAAAGGTGTGCATTTTCTTTTGGGATTTGGCTGCATACATAGATGTCCGTGGGCGATGCAGATCGGAGTAGGTATACCAAACCCCGTTCGCTCCCCCCATTCGTAACTCCAGAGTTCGCCCCTTCGTGCACCTCATATTTCTTTTTTACAGTTTTCTTTCAACAATAAAAGGGTCCCCACCTCCTTTTCGGCGCATACAGGCACAAAGCAGATCGGACTGATCGGAGTAGTAGCGCTAGATGTACTGACTCTGTACATACTAAGTTGCTCCCGAGGCGTGATGATCGGCTTTGTTAACTCCCAGCTTTAAGTGTTAAGTTTTGAACTCCACTTCGGCCATTAGGCAGACTTGACGTGCCTTAGCCTATCGGGCGTTTCGTTGATCGGTTGAGAGATATCATAGCTCTACCAAGGGTAATTAATCCACCGACATTAGTTGAACAAGTCTGAAGGTATGTATGAGGCGGAAATGCGCCGTACAATTCTTTTCGGTTCTTCCCAGCTCAGAAAATCGGCAATCTTAAAGTCCCAAGTCACATATCCGAATGCCACAAGCCTCGCGATCCTCGCCCTTGGTTTTCTCTTTTGGTACCCCGTGGTACCCTTGTGCCGTCTACCGCTACCATCGCTGTTTCTTGCCTGACCGCCGTTCACCGTGGAGCAGTCAGCGTCCATTGTGGGCATCTTGGTCTCCGCCACCCTCTTTTTCCCTCCAGATGGCTGGTGCCCATTCTGCTTACCTACCTATTTTACGCAAACACCACAACCCGCTCGTCTATATCGCTTGAGAAAACCTCCATCCTACACAACTTAGCCTAACTATCAAAGATCATTCGGACAATAGATGGTATCATCGTGAAGAAGCACCGCATGCTATTATTTTTCTGGTTGACAGAGAATTATCATTAGCACGCTCTCTGTGGTATTTTCTTTGTTCCGAGTCTTTGATACCTTCTATATATGTTCCATATAGGTAGGAAATAAAGAGGTATCTAAATTGTTACCTACTCTGTGTTTGCACCTCTACTTTACGTACTTACTGGGATTGGCATCCACATTTGTCACTTCCATCCCACACATATCCAGTCCGCCGCACCGCCCACCCCCAAGAATCCACATAAACCCGTACTGCCGGCCTGCTGGGATAGAGCTAAATGGCCAACCGCGCACCATTTCGGTTTAAACTTCAACCGCCTTGCGACTAGACTGCTGAGGTAGTACCTCCGCCAGTCTAAGCTCCAAGGCACTCCCCTGCGTCTCCCTCTCGACACTTGCCAACTCAATTTCGTCATCTATCTCAAACCCTAAGCTAACCCTCTCCTACTCGAAAGTTATTTTTGTACTTGGGCTTCATCTTGACCTCTTCACATCGGGGCTATCTAGTGGTTGCTCAACCGGCTCCCAAACAAAACGACTGCTATAACGGCGATTGCTTCCTCACGTTTCGCGAGTCCCCAGCTAGATGGTAGCTCGGAGGTCGAGCCAGCTTGACTCAATATCGAAGCATTGAGTTTCGCCACGGCCTGTCCGATAAGCGATTTCGCTATTACGGGAAGACACCTTCTCCGAGACAATGAGCAGACGGAATTGGCTCGCATTCTTCGCTTAAGCCTTAGGCACTGATCAACACGCCACTATCGCCATTCCAATTGTTTTTGTCCACCTCCTTTAGCGGGCCTTGTAAGGCACGTAGAGCATGCTCAAAATGGGGAACTGCATGAGTTCGAACAAAGAGGAGGAAGAGCAGAAGAAGCGGAGCCAAGCCATTGACCGAGCACTTGACGAGGATTCGAAGAGATTGCGGCGAGAATGCAAGATATTACTACTTGGTGAGTCCTCGTTGGATCTAAGTCGACGGCGCGGCTAAACGAGATTCTTATGTAGGGTCCGGCGAGAGCGGGAAATCGACGATTGTTAAGCAGATGAAGATCATACATCTGAAAGGCTATTCAGCAGAGGAGTTGTACAACTACCGCGCAACTGTGTTCAAAAACTTGCTTGAATGCGCCAAAGCCGTCATAATCGCCATGGACCAGTTCGACATCGAGCCGAGCAACCCGAAAACCAAGGGCTACTGTGATTACCTGCTAGGGTACACTGTTGATGCCGGGCCCTCCGCCAGCATCGAACCCGAGGTCGGCGTTGCAGTACAGGCGCTGTGGCATGACCCTTGCATACCCAAGCTAATGAAGCATGCCACCAAATTCTACCTCATGGATTCTGCCGAATAGTCAGTGAGGTCCATTCAGGTATTCCATGGGTTTGCTGACCGGTCTCTCAGTTTTTTCGACGAGGTGTCACGGATATGCGCACTGGACTACCTTCCAAACGAGATGGACGTCCTACGTGCACGGACAAAGACGACAGGTATTTATGAGACTCGGTTCCAAATGGGAGCTCTTAGCATTCAGTAGGAGATACCGGCCATCTACATGGTTTAGCCCCAACTAACGATCCGTGCTTAGCATGTTTGACGTCGGAGGCCAAAGGAGCGAACGGAAGAAATGGATTCACTGTTTCGAGAACGTGACCTCCATCATCTTTTGCGTGGCGTTGAGCGAGTACGATCAAGTGCTGCTCGAAGAAAGTAGCCAGGTAAGCCGTTGGAACGGAATTGCTTGAACGGCGCTGACAGGACGGTAGAACCGCATGATGGAAAGCCTGCTACTTTTTGACTCGGTGGTGAACTCCAGATGGTTCATGCGCACGAGTATCATCCTATTCCTCAACAAGGTCGACATATTCAAGAACAAACTACCGAAATCACCATTGGGAAATTACTTCCCAGACTACTCCGGGGGCAACGATGTCAACAAGGCAGCGAAATACCTATTATGGAGATTCAATCAGGTTAACAGGGCTCACCTCAATCTTTATCCTCAGTACGTCATGACCTCGGCTGTTTGGATTTCACAGATGCTAACCAAGGACAGCTTGACTCAAGCAACCGACACCTCGAATATCCGGTTGGTCTTCGCGGCGGTCAAGGAAACGATACTGAATAACGCACTTAAGGACTCAGGAATTCTGTGATTCGACTCTCATCAAACCCCACGCCTGGTCCTAGTCATCACTCCGGGAATGTGAGGAAATGGAAGGTTTTAAGCATTGGACTGGAGTTGGGGACATCTTTCTTGCAAGGCGTTGGGGCACCGTGGTTCGGCAGATTTCGATATCCCTACGGATTAGTGATGCGATACGATCGAGAGAAGCCGAGCTATTCGACGGATAAGACTGGCTGCAATATTTTCTCTCGTCGTTTCCCCATCCCCGTGCGGCAAGATCAGCATTGTATCCGCGCTCATGCTTAATTGGACCATCCACATAACGGGGGGGATGGGACAAGAGCCACGACAGATAATGTTGCGTTAAGCATAAGCAGCTCTATTGTATCTGGCAGAGGACGTTTTATTATTTGGTTCAGGCCAATCATAGCGATGCAACTGCTGTTGAACGCGGTGACATGTCATGAATATATTTCTCAACACCTGGGTAATGGAGGCCCTTTGTACAGCACCTTGAGCGACCGAGGACCGGCCGACCGGGTCGCGCCGAAAATTCGCCGAGCGATGCCGTGATACCGGTTCCACCCATGAGAGTAGTCCTTCCAAATCTAGTATCTGAACGGAGCTTCACCAGGGCAACTCAATGCATCCGGGACGGTAGAAGAATTGAAAGAAATCCCAACCAGTGTATGTCTGCCCTGTTTAAGGGGGGATCACTGGATTTCTCGGGTTTCTGCATCAGGGAATCCCGCCGATGCCTAGGGTGATATGTAAAGCGATCACTGATCTACCCAAGCGGTGGTTTCTGATGTTAGTGGTGGTGGATGGTCCAATCCGCAGGGTAGCATGCCATCCGGCTAAGGCTTATGACTTAGTTGAGGCAGCATCTGAGAGGCATACAGGCAGATTTTACCCGCGCGTATCGAAAGCGGCAATAGGAGTGCAGGCCACATGCATAAGAAAAGGGGGGAACGGGGGATGTTTCGTGAGCCCTCCTATAAAATTGAAAGAGTTTACAAATCGATGTTGGGGTGTAGATGCCTAAGTACCTAATCTCCTTGTCAACCTCCTCCCGTCTGGCATACTGCATGCATACTACACGTTTTCGTCTTACAGGCAAGCTTAGCATGACAGGTAGCCGTAAGAGCCAAGATGGGACTCAGAAAAGGGGGGTTGTGGCATTTCGCTCCGTGGACATCGGAATAGATATCCAGGCAGTATTACGAGACGGAAGACATACATGCATATGCTGGTCAGGCAGTCAGGCTACCTGTTGGACAGTGTTCAGACAACTCAGCAGTACTATAAGGCGTATGACAGGTCTCGACTCATATTACCTCGACTTAGTAGAGGCCAAAGGTGGGGTTCTCTTCTGCACGCTTTTTACGCACGAAGCAACGTTGATACGGACGTGCGCTTCATGTTAGGTATCTACGCTTATACCCCGCATTTTGATAGCACCGTATGATTCTGAGGAAAACCTAAAAGAGGCGCTATGGCCGTAGGCGGTTAAGTGTCATTGATGGCCCCAGGATCACTGGGCCCGGTTAGAAAGCGCCTAACCAAAGGGAGATTAGGCATATCGTCATAACCTAAAAACAAGATCATGTTAGGGGAAGAACTGGGGCTCATCGATTAGCTCCTCGTCAACTTTTCTCAATTTATCGAGATAATACGGTATCTCGATTACTGTATACTGCGTGCGCGTTTGCACGTGGTAACGTTAGAAAAAAAGTACTAGATCAAAGATAGGACGAGTTCACGTAGACCAGGCTGTATATGCACACATAGTACGATGAGGTTTCTATTATTGCTATGGGCGTTTCGAGATTCAAGCTGGGTTGTAATAACCGTCTAGAATTATGTAGTAAATCACTGCCTGCCATCGGGACTCACCAAAACAACCCATACTATGCCACGGAATATGGTGCTAGTTGCTATATGCTTGACTACTTCAAGTACTTACAGCGCTAGTCTCGCGTTTCCAAGATCATTACGGAGCTACTATCATCCCAGTGAGAGACGAACGATCGCTCTTTCTTGTGACATCGAGTAGTTAGTTACCTACAGTAGAGACGAACCGTCTGAGCGAAGTGCGAGACCAGCGCCGCCTTCCATAGTTTCGTTCATGGCGGTTATAGACTACCTGGCCAGACCTCTGCTTAAGTGGAGTAGAGTAGCAGCTGCAGCTTGCTTGCAGCCCGCAGCTTCACGTCTTTTCGTCGCATGATCTCCTCACCAAACCACGTCATTGTGCTTTGCCGTGCCATGAAGTAACTTTAAACATGGGTAGTTGGGCATCCTGTTATATCCACTCCCCCTCCCGATCCCAATCTCATACCCTATGAGCTCGCCTCGTTTGGTTTCTCAACAGAGTCTCTGCCATATACATAAGTAAGTTACCAACAGATTTCCTTGTATTTTGAAAAGCAAGAAACTGGTCTCGCTTCCCCGCTTGTTCGAGCTAGTTTCGAATCTCTTCGCCCTTCACCCCTGAGCTTCATCACCTACATGCGAGACGATCGATACTTCCCCGCACTCTCCTCCTCATTCCCCCTCCTCTCTCCTTAACTTGTCCGTGTTTACGGTTGTCTAAGACTGGAACTTTTCAGCCTCAGTGTTATAGTAGGTGCCCTGCCAACAGTATCATATGCCCGAGGTTACTTGTGTACGTTTCTTAACTGACGGATATCTGCTTAGCCAAGGTGCTGGTAGCCACCTCTAACTTGCGCGATCTAATCCCTGAGATCCTCAGATAGGGCGCTCCACGCAAGATGGCCTCTACAGAGAAGCGTCTTCCGACCAGCCGGCAACGTCGCCCCTCGACCAATGCTCCGGTCGTAGACATTGTCGGCTCAGTAGGACCCGCCGGCATCTCTAGGCCGAAGCACAAGCGCACCGCCACCGGTTTCGGCCCTGAAGAAATCAAGAGCGTAGAAGGTATGATCTATAGGCCATTATCTGTATATATCTCCCTCGGGTTTACGTTATGGCAAAAAAGCAGTTCTTGCCCTATTCTAATTTGTCACTGTTCCCTATAGCCTCGATCCCTGAGCCCCAACGGGAGGCTTGGACCAAGCACGCATTCGAAGGCTTCAAGACCAAAGACGACTTCGAGAAGGAAGTTGTCCGTCATGTCGAGACCACCTTGGCTCGTAGCTTGTTCAATTGTGACGAGTCGGCCACGTACGCAGCTACCAGCTTGGCCATTCGTGACCGCCTGATCAAGGAGTGGAACAAGACGCAACAGCGCCAGACTCTGGCCGATTCAAAGCGTGTTTACTACCTCAGTCTGGAGTTCTTGATGGGGCGTGCGTTGGATAACGCTATGCTGAACATCGGAGCCAAGGAAATTGCAAAGGGTATTATGATACAACCTCCCGTGCACCAAGCACTGTGAAACTGGGTGTTGACTTATGTTCTAGGTGGCCTCGACGATCTCGGTTTCCGCATTGAAGATGTTATTGGCCAGGAACAAGATGCTGCTCTCGGCAATGGCGGTCTTGGTAGACTCGCTGCATGCTTCCTCGATAGTCTGGCGTCTCTCGACTTCGCTGCCTGGGGCTACGGATTGAGATATCGCTACGGTATTTTCAAGCAAGAGATTATTGACGGCTATCAGGTAGAGGTCCCTGACTACTGGCTTGACGTCAACCCCTGGGAGTTTCCGCGACACGACGTAACGGTCGATGTGAGTGCCAGCTGAGGCGGAGCATTCTCCTGAGGTCAGTTGCTTACCTCGGCACAGATTCGGTTCTACGGCCAGGTCCGCAAATCCCAAGACGAGAATGGAAAGACGGTGGCCCATTGGGAGGGCGGTGAGATCGTCACAGCCACTGCCTTTGATATGCCGATTCCAGGCTTTGAAACCCCATCAACTAATAACCTACGACTTTGGTCCAGCAAGGCTTCCAGCGGCGAATTTGACTTTCAGAAGTTCAATAGCGGCGACTATGAAAGTTCAGTCGCCGACCAGCAGAGAGCAGAGACCATCAGCGCGGTTCTTTATCCGAACGACAATCTGGAGAGGGGTAAAGAGTTACGTCTCAAGCAGCAATACTTCTGGGTGGCTGCCTCGCTGCACGACATTGTCCGCCGGTTCAAGAAGTCCAAGCGCCCCTGGAGCGACTTCCCTGACCAGGTTGCGATCCAGCTCAATGATACCCACCCGACGCTCGCCATTGTTGAGCTGCAGCGTATTTTTATCGACCTAGAGGGTCTCGAATGGGACCAGGCCTGGAACATCGTCACGGCAACGGTGAGCTAGAGATGCACTTCGAGGTCTAAGTAAACTCTAGCTGACTAGTCCTAGTTCGGTTATACCAACCATACCGTGCTTCCCGAGGCTCTTGAGAAATGGCCTGTCGGCCTGATGCAGCACCTGCTGCCCCGCCACCTTCAAATCATTTTCGACATCAACCTCTTCTTCCTTCAGTCGGTAGAGAAGAGATTCCCCGATGACAGGGAGCTCCTGCGTGCGGTCTCCATTATTGAAGAGTCCGAGCCAAAGATGGTTCGCATGGCCTTCCTAGCCGTCGTTGGTTCCCACAAGGTGAACGGGGTCGCCGAGCTTCACTCGGACCTCATCCAAACAACTATCTTCAAGGACTTTGTCACCGTGTTTGGTGCTGACAAGTTCACTAACGTCACGAATGGCATTACGCCACGAAGATGGCTGCACCAAGCCAACCCCCGGTTATCCGAGCTCATAGCGAGCAAAACTGGAGGGTACGGTTTCTTGAAGGACCTTACGCTTCTAAACAAGATCGAGAACTTCGTCCACGACAAGTCCTTCAGGAAAGAGTGGTACGAGATCAAGTACGCTAACAAGGTCCGCCTTGCGAAGTATATCAAGTCCACCTTGGATATCAATGTCAACCCATCCGCCCTCTTTGATGTCCAGGTAAAGCGGATCCACGAGTATAAACGTCAGCAGCTGAACATATTCGGTGTCATCCACCGGTACCTGACGCTGAAGGCCATGAGCCCCGACGAGAGGAAGAAGCAGCAGCCGCGCGTCTCCATCTTCGGCGGAAAAGCCGCGCCTGGTTACTGGATGGCCAAGCAAATTATTCACCTCGTGAACAATGTTGGTGCTGTCGTGAACAAGGATCCGGATATCGGCGATCAACTCAAGGTTATCTTTCTGGAGGACTACAATGTTAGCAAGGCCGAGATGATCGTTCCTGCTTCCGACCTGAGTGAACACATCTCGACAGCCGGCACCGAGTAAGTAGCGCGCGATAACAGTAAAGGGAGAACATATGGTTAACGCAGAAACAGGGCTTCGGGAACAAGCAACATGAAGTTCGTCTTGAACGGCGGTCTCATCATTGGCACTTGCGATGGTGCCAACATCGAGATCACCCGAGAGATCGGTCAAGACAACATCTTCCTCTTCGGGAACCTTGCCGAGGACGTGGAGGACCTGCGCCACGCGCACCGGTTTGGCCAGCATACCATCGACCCAGCGCTGGACAAGGTCTTCGACGCCATCGAGGACGGCATGTTCGGCGACTCCACCGACTTCAACGCGCTCATCTCGGCGGTGCGCGAGCACGGCGACTTCTACCTGGTGTCGGATGACTTCCAGTCGTACATCGACACGCACAAGCTCGTCGACGAGGCGTACCGCAACCAGGACGAGTGGATCACCAAGACGATCCGCAGCGTGGCGCGCATGGGCTTCTTCAGCTCGGACCGCTGCATCAACGAGTACGCCGAGGGCATCTGGAACATCGAGCCGCTGGCCGTCAAACAGAGATAAGTGGAAAAGTTGAGGCGGTGTGGTGAGGACGCTGATTAGCAATGCCCGCATCCGACGACTAGATACTTGTAGCCATGCAACGAGACGGACGGAGGGAAGACTTTAGGAGGAGAGTAAGAAACAGAAGGGCCTTCGATCACAGATCTCTGTAGAGGATAAACGGTACAACAACGAGGACTGCGTGGTTTCGTTACTTCGAAGGGCTTCTGTTGGGTGGGGGATGTTCTATTGCCTAAGCTAAACAGCCCGTTTACCAATATAGCTAGGTAGCATGAATTGGGGTGCCGCTTGAATGAACTTTCACGCCTGACCTGCCAATACGAGTTTCGGTCGTTCGTCCCTCTTTTTTACACCTACGACAGGACCGTGCTCTTGCCGTATGAGATGCAGGCCTAGATATTGAGTAGGTAGGTAGGTAGTTAGAACGATAGATAGAGGATGGGTTTCAGAGCGGTTAGGCAATGGGCTTAGATTTGCGTGTTGCGTATCTATTTATCTTCTTTGGTCTATGCGCAGAGATCAGGAGTACAACTAGCGACAACTCGTTCTGCCTCCCGGCGTGTAGCGCTACATCTTCCTCCTCCACGTGTACTCAGGTCAGGGGCTTGCGCACTTCAGGGTGGGAGGCGTGATGTATACAACTTATACTAAAAGACGAAATCGATAATCTCTTAGTGGTGTCTTCACGGCGCCTTGAGAAGTCAGCGATGTGCGGCTATTGTAGATCGATGTGTCAGAGCTGGAGATGAGCAGAGATGGTCTTTGAACAGGAATGGAGGCGGTTCCGTAGGGGTGGGGAGGAAGCTGTTCAAATTGTCCTGTCTGTATACCGCGCGGAGTGTTTCCGGTACGCATCTTGAGGGGGTTTTAGATGAGGACTGTGTGCTCTCTGGGAGTAGTTTGGGTGCGTCATCGCGGGTGTATGGGTTTGACCCTTCTGGTAGGGCTGGAGGTAAGCTGGAAGGGGGGTTTGGCTCTACTTCCGGGAACATTGCGGTGGGCTATGAGGGTATTAGTGTAGGTATGAGTACTACTGTGACGAGAGCAAGTAATACAGCAAGGATATATAAGTCCACCGTTACAGGATGAACTTTTAATTTGACTATACTCTATGTGAATTGTATCCTGGTCCTGAAAGTGAACTTTCGAACCGAAAGGCTTAATCCTAGATATAACAGAGCTGTGTCTGGCCGTGAACTGACCGGTTTAGTATGGGACGAATGCTAGCACTAACTAGAAGGCAGAGGATACTTACTCCGGTCTGTCCTGTTGATGGCAAAGAATGATAGGTCGGCTTATGAAGCTTCGAAGTTAAGAGGCACAGGTAGGCTTTTCCATAATGCTCGTACAGCGGTGAGAGCTGTTTGCACATCCAAATAGTCAAACTTCGCGCTACGCCGCTAGTAGGTGTTGGAAGTACCGCGAGCCAGTGTCCTATAGCTTTATACTGAGGAGTCAGTAGAATCACCTGCTCATATACTGTATAGATGGTGTGCCCGCATTAACATGTTTGATATCGCAAGGTGGCGATCCCGTGCTTGCGGATTCTTAGGTGAACCCATGGAGACATGCCTTGAATCCTGCACCTCGATACATACGATGCGTTGGCTTATATCCTCGTTAGCGTCTGGAGACGGGACCCGCCCTTGAACTAGGTAAGTGGGAAGGGCCGGGACCCATTGTGTGGTGCAGACTTCCAGGAAGAGCCGAGATCACCCCCTGACGCTGAGCGTGGAGCCAAACCCGCTCTCCTTAAACATGCGCGGTTGGTGACCAGGGCTGAGAAAGGTCAAAAAGAGACGCTGCAAAAGATCACGCCGCATGCTCTCGTCTATTGAGCCGTTGCGGAGTCGTTCATCTGCAGTTCGTTAACTGCCAACATGCACGGAGCTACAGGACCCGAATACTAGCATAAGTGATACTTCATGTTGTATCGTCGGCTCCGAGTATGACCTCATCGCCTGCCTATTGGCACCAGTAGCCCGGTTGATTGTAGAGCTATGGCTGATCGCGCCTGTCAAACGGGATCATCAGGGTCCTGTCTATCGCCACCGGACTTGCCTGGCAGGGCGAGGCAACCTGATAATCTGAGAGATGTCCAGGATCCTTGACTTAGCGATCTGGTGCCGAGGAGTTCTGCCGTATTTTGTTTCCATGCGTGGACCCTAAGCCAAAAAGTTGAAAAGGCCTTAACCACCTCCTCGGCCGGAATGCGACATTCGTTGTCTCTGTGAAGGTATGCCAACCCCGACCCCTGAAATCTGCTAGGACGTAGCGCCGCAGCGTACGTCATAGAAGAGCCACCCGCTCCTTGTATGAATAGAAAAGCCGCCTTACAGGAATTTTGGTTCAAGGAGCCGAAGCTCCGGCCTCATGCGGGTCGCAGGATACTGCGACCGGGGTGTCGCTGGGCCATCCGTTCTGAGGTACCCCTCGCGCCAAGCCTCTGCGACGCACTGAATACCCCATCCGACAGAGAAGCGGAGGCTACAGTAGAGGTAGGTCCCCTTGGAAGGCCCCTTGAACAGCTTCACCCCCCAATGGACCCTGAATACGTCATTGTGCTTTGGGTCGGGACAAGTCTCGGGGAGCTGTGGCTCAACCCCGACGTTGGAGCCTCATGCTGGTGGGCCGTTGACTTTGCACAAGCCTCGTGGGCACGATGGTCGGGAAACAGCTTCCCAAAGCTCCGGTCGGAATAGGGGGCAAAGCCGAGGGGTATGATCTGCAGGTCAGACAGCAGACCGCCACAATGTCCGGCCGGCATAAAAGGACAGAATGGCCAGGTCACAAAGCTCACGCAGTCAACAGACTCTTGGAAATGGGGATGAGAGGGATCAGGAATTGACGATGAAGCGCTCAGATTCCGATGGCCGGCCCGTTTACGAGGGCTGGGGGATCAGAGGTGGAGCTGGGCTACCACCCATGCCCCTGCGAGATACAGGCGCTCCGCCCGGCTCTCCTTAGCTCGCGACAGGGCAAGCCCCGTCTGTCCCCTTCTGCCTGCTCCTTGCGCGTGCTCCCTGATTAGTTGCAGTGACTGGATATACCGATATGGCTTTTCTATGTGGGGGTCGGCTTCACTTAGCTAGACACGGAGGGGCCTACCCGCTGGCTACAATGACGTCAGCGTTTAGGTCCTTACTCGATTCAAAATCTACCCCATAATTGCTGGTATACAGTATATTGAGGCTGTGAGTGAGCGTTCGTTTTCATGTATGGTTTCCTATGATCGATAGCAATGGCCTCCGTATAAATTCTGCGAATTCGCATAAAGTTATGGAATAGCTGGATTTACATATATATATCATCGAAAAGCACTGATTAATGGAGTTTTGACGGACTAGTCTCCTAGTTAGGCGTTGGAGCTAGGTTTACCTAAGTACAGGGGAGATCAGGTCTATACTCGCATGATATGCAGTATTGCCCGTTCAATACATTTGTCATTTTCAACCACTACATACGTCCCCTGGATGCTATATGGGGCCTAGAAACCAGGAAGCCTAGCTAGGTACCTACCTTGGAAGCTCGCAGCGGAAATTGTACTCGACAAGCTACTGTAGGAAAGCGGGAGTTCCATCCGGATCTTGTCCTCAATTTCGTCATGGTGATTGAGGCATAGACCGGGGCAGCTACATCGCCGGCGACGGAAGCTTTTACCGCGGATGCAGCAAAGAGTTAAGGAAACCATAGCACGAAGTCCTATAGGACCTAGGTAGCCCTGCGCGCCTGTGCCTCTGCCAGAATACCGGTTCGTTTTAAGAACTCTGCATATCAGTCCCTCTTCCTCTCCGACACAACTCTTGTCGAAGCATATTTTATTTCATCCATGAAGGTCAAAGAAAATAAGGCAAACCATCCAACTTTCAAAGCTCTATAGCCGAAGTCCACGATTTTCTTCTACGAGGGAACCACTCCATAGACCTTGGGCTGGATTCTAACAACGGCTTACCTCTTTGAGACGTGCTCGTCACCGATTAAAGCTGCCTCTGCTCCCACATTGTCTAGGCCTGTCATTGGACGAAGTCGAGATCGACATTCATTATAGACGCTTCACGAGCCTGATAGCCAGAGATCTACGAATTTCCTTGTCCACGGATGTGATTCTATCATAATTGCATTCTTGCAAGCCACACCTACAAGCTGCATTGCATATCACGGCGTAAGTCCAGTTTAAATTCCGCGTCCCTTTTTCCCTGTAGCAGGGAGACATATGCCCGCATGTGTACTACATGTACTCAAGATCCGGGGTGAGTTGAGCAGCTGACTTAGCCATCCTCTCTTTGCAGTTCAGTAATTTGTCAACTTGATACCGGCGACCGAAAAGCCGATTGCCATTACGCCGGAAACGACACGACACAACCTTGGTAGTGCAGCCAGATCCCCAATATCTATATACCCACCTCATCTCTCTACGATACAACTCAATCTGGATAAAAACTCGCCAGTCTCCTGAGGTACGTGATGAATGAAGTGTTCGCTTTTCGAAACATGAAAGCTGGCATCAAATCATTGAACAATGCAAGTGCACATATCAAAGTGACCTCTCCATGGGCGTTCTGGTTAGTAATCCAGACAGCAGGTGGATGCACATGCCCACATAGATAAATAATGCTGCTTGAGTCGGTGCATCTATTTGTCAGGGCTAGGGACGGGCACATATGAGCTTGCAAAGGAGCGAGAGACACAGGGGGTTTGAGTGCATGTAGGTACGTACTCCGTACACACGAATTGTGCTCTGTACTTCTTCTGCTCTGGCTCTGCCCTTTACTGTCATTCAGACTGTTCAGCATGCTACGTGTGCCCATGGCAAGCAATCGACATAATCACTGGCATCAACCTAGTCATCCGGAACTTAAGCACCGGCATCTCTGGCCCGCGTTCGGCCTTTAGTGCCGGTTCGGCAGCGCCTATCAAGAAGCATATTCATTCCTTGCAATTGAATTTTCTCTCCCCTCGATCGCGATCGCCACTGGCGAAAACTGGTTGATGCGAGTGGTCCGGCGGCTGTAACCGTTTCCATATTTCCTCTCTACAGCAAATAATAAGTTCCAAGTCCTACTTTAAACTGGTCCTATCAGCACTGCACAGGCAGACAGCCAGCCAGTCAGTCAATCCGTCACCGCTGGACAACGCAAGCGTGGAGGAACCTTATTATTCACCCTTCATCCATCCAGCCATTCAATAGGTACTTACCTAGTACCATTTGAATAGACAACTACTACCCCCCAATCCTAGAAATCCTGTTCTGAGCACCTTTCCCACTTCAGCATCGCCTTTCCCAAATACCATCTTGAAAATTATCTCCCATCATTCCTTTCAGTTTTCTCTTCCTCCTTGAACGCCTATCTGCTTCGGCTTTTGCATCGACTACGACAACGTACTTACTCGCTTTCAGGCGTTAGGTACTTAAACTTTGGCATACCCCTCTGGGGCTTCAACCTCAAGAGTAATTGATACCCACCCCCTAACGCCAACGCCAACGCCAACGCCAACACCAACGCCAACGCCAACGTCGAACCTTACAGCCCCCGGTCTCGCTCGCTTGTCTCTCTTCTTCCGCCCACCATCGCTACCGGCTTTCTCTCCTTCTCTTCAACCTCAGACACGCACCACACCCACCATGGCCGAATTCGTGAGAGCTCAGATCTTCGGGACCACGTTCGAGATAACCTCGAGGTATGCGCCATCAGCGCGCTCGGATTCTGGGCTTGACTGACAGGGCTACAGGTACTCGGATCTGCAACCAGTTGGAATGGGAGCTTTTGGTCTTGTCTGGTGAGTTGCAACGGGGAAATTTTTTTTAGCCTTTAATCGTTCCGGCAGCGCGTTCGCCTTCTGGAGCGAAATTGTGGAAGGGGAGAATGCAACTAACGAGTCACCTATGGTGTTTAGCTCGGCAAAGGATCAGCTTACGGGCCAGAATGTCGCCGTCAAGAAGATCATGAAGCCATTCAGCACACCCGTCCTGGCCAAGAGGACATACAGAGAACTGAAGCTGCTGAAGCACCTCAGACATGAAAATGTTAGCGCACACATCCTGACGTGCTCGAAATCGCCGCGGTCGCGCTAACTCTTGCTCCGTTAAGGTTATTTCCCTTAGCGACATCTTCATCTCGCCGCTTGAGGACATGTATGTTTGGTTACCCTGTTTAGACTTCCGTTGCATATTTCGGGATGTGGGACAATGCACTAACTGGGGTCGGCAGCTACTTCGTTACAGAGCTCCTCGGCACGGATTTGCATCGGTTACTTACCTCACGACCGCTGGAGAAGCAGTTCATTCAGTATTTCCTCTACCAGATCATGGTATGTTGACTGTCCCTACTCCCCCAGCCCCATGGCGGGGTAGATTGCGTGGGATCCGCCACCCCAAAATGCGATTGGTGCTAACTCGATGGATGTATAGCGGGGCCTAAAATACGTACACTCGGCTGGAGTTGTCCACCGCGACCTGAAGCCCAGTAACATTCTGGTCAACGAGAACTGCGATTTGAAGATCTGTGATTTTGGTCTGGCGAGAATCCAGGACCCCCAGATGACGGGCTATGTATCGACAAGATACTACCGCGCCCCCGAGATCATGCTCACCTGGCAAAAATACGACGTCGAGGTCGATATCTGGAGTGCCGGATGCATCTTCGCTGAGATGTTGGAGGGCAAGCCTCTGTTCCCCGGAAAGGACCATGTTAACCAGTTCTCCATCATTACCGAGCTACTCGGGACGCCCCCCGATGATGTCATCAACACAATTGCCAGCGAGAACGTAAGAACGACGGAACCCCTAAGTCTTCGGGGGCTGTCTGCTAACACGATTTTGCAGACTCTGAGGTTCGTCAAGTCTCTCCCCAAGCGGGAAAGACAGCCACTCAAGAACAAGTTCAAGAACGCCGACCCGGCAGGTTAGCACTCAAGCCCGAAGACTGGCCCTCCCCCTGTCCGTCGCTGACCATCATAAGCTATTGACCTTCTCGAGCGGATGCTTGTGTTCGACCCGAAGAAGCGGATTACCGCCGCGGATGCTTTGGCGCACGAATACCTTGCCCCCTACCATGACCCTACCGATGAGCCAACTGCGGAGGAGAAATTCGACTGGAGCTTCAACGACGCTGACCTGCCTGTCGACACATGGAAGATCATGATGTGAGTGCTGAATCTGGGACTAGAAGAGAAACGAGAAGGACGAAAGCAATGGCCTACAGAGCATGATGGCTAACAGACTATTTGAGGCAACAGGTACTCGGAGATTCTTGATTACCACAACGTGGAGACGAACATGCCGGCGGTCGACCAATTCACCAACGGCCAGTAACCGTCAAGAACCGCTTCATTCTAGACAGGTTTTGTAGAGGTTGACCCATACGTAATGCGACGAGACCACGAATCAGAATAACATATCTACTACATTAGTAGAACACGGCATTACCAACCTGTCCTTAATTTCGGCTTTCAGGAAGCCCTTGGCGACGCGACGGCGTTTGGCGAACCCCTCCATTCATAAACGCAAAAGGAGGCATCGTAGCGGTGGAGTATATGAAAGCGGTGGCGACAAGCCGGCTATCGCCATGCGCGCTGGATATTGGAAGGCGAGGGATTTTATATGGCCTGGTCATGGAGCGGACCGCGTACGGGGAAGTTCAGTACCACTCTGGCTCGCGAAAATGCCGGGAACGACTCTGGCCCGGATCGGAGACGAGCATAGGCGTCACTACCGGGTGCGCCTCGATTCACCCTCCCCACGGCGGGCTACTCATCGCCCTCACCAGCAATAAGTCGCTAGCGTAAGCTCGCCTCCCAGCCGTGGTCTACTATACGGCCTCGTGTCTCGCGCGCTACGGGGGCCTAACTTGGCCAGTGTAGGGTCTGATGCTGGCAAGAGGACCGGCCGGCTGGTGGACTGGCACACGATGTTCACGACGAAGCAAAAGACGCATGGGAGTAACGGTACTTCGGGTAAACAGGGAGAGGGGAAAAGGGGACTAAAATAGAAAAAAGAGAACGCCTTTCCGCGCAACTCTCTCATTTTATATGCGTGCATGTGTGTCTTATGTCAACGTCTGGGTCTAGTGATCTTTCGCTTGCCTAATATAGTATGGTATAAAGTCCTATCTGTTGCTCTCAACTATACGCAACATGCACAAGGACGATGACTTGCGGGGCAATATTGCTCAGATAGTAAGCCTCGTGGCCCAGTCGAGGCGATGTTCATATATGTCACGTATGTCACCACCCACATAGGTAACCAGGTAACCACTCCCCGATTGACATAGAACGTCTCCGTACGACCAATCCTTTGACCCTTGTCTCCCCCCCGTTATACATACATACATACATACGTATGTACTTCACTCGCATGTATATATGCATCTAGGTAGGTACGTGTGCGAATCAACGAGCATCGTTCGTACGTGTGCTCCGTCCCCGCCGATATCAACCACCCGCCCAACCCGCCAGCCACTCCCACAAGCCCTCCCCTTATCCCGCTACGGCACATAGTTAGGCGGGCTAGGAGATGGATGGCGGCGGTGGGGAGCGGGCGGGTAGATAGAGTACCGTAAGTAGGTATACAGATAATTAGGTGAATACGTACAGGGCGATGATGAGAGAAGATAGGGGGATCTCTACGGACGTACGCAGCTTGGCCGACCGTCGGTAAGAACTTTGTCTAAATAAGCCCCCTTAGGGACGTCCCTGTGTGCGCTTGGGGGTATGGAGATGTGGTTACGGAGTAAAACTGGGTGGGAGGAAAGGGGGTAGGAGGGTAATATGTTATGCATGCACGCATTCTTTCTTTTTCCTTCTCTTGTTTCTTTAGCTGTATTCTCCCCTTCGTTTTGATTCTTTAGTCCTCTCCCTTAGACCCATTTCAATTTTAATAAAACAGGAGATTGCGAGTCATGCTCGAATCCCGGCGCATGCCTACTTGTCATTGTCGATATCCTCTAAGTGGGCTCGGGGGACGGGTTGTAGGCAAGTAAATCGCTCTGTATCCCCGTATACGTAGGGCTCTCCTTCTTGGTCCATCACCCCTGCGCTTGTATGTCTATCTCCAGTGCGGGAGTACGTAGAGAAGAATGAGACGAAAGGGATCATCGATATGAGCACCCGCGTGGTACGCCTAGGGAAAGAAGCCGGGGGGGGAGGGGGGGGGGGGGGGCCGGGG
>QJNS01000419.1:0-39848 GCA_004154925.1 Monosporascus cannonballus
ATACGAGATCAGTCGGCTCGACATCGAGCGTGAACTTCTGTTGCTTCAGATCCTAGAAACACAGTGAGCCTCATCGACAGACAAAATGCAGCAAAGGAAGAACAAAACCATGTCGGTTCGGGGCGGCGATGCGGCATGCGAAGCAAACACGAACCCGGGGGTTTGCCTCCCCGCAGTGGGTTTGTGCAGAGAGCCCCTACATATATACACACCTTGAACGTGACCTTCATCTTGGGCAATGTGCGCTGCTGATGCGACGTGTGCGGCGATGGCGGTCGAAAATGGTATGTGGTTTGCTCGATCGACGAGGAGGTTGAGAAGCTGCCGACGAGGAGTTGAGAGTAGAGAAGATAAGAATGAGAAGAAGTTGTGCAGAGCTGGAATTTCGGCGCTCTCTCTCGCAAAATCGCAAAATCGGCGGAAGGTTGAAGGTTGAAGTTTGAAGGTTGAAGGTTGAAGGTTGAGGTGGTGCTAAATTGAAAATCAGGTAACTACCTAATGATGTGTCGGCCGCGGGCAGGTGGGGTACCTACCTATAGGTAATAGGTAATATGTAAGAGCTAGGGTAATATGGCAGGCAGGTGCAGCCTGATGATCGATAGCCAGATACTACCTAGGTCGGTAGGTAGCTTATCCTACCGGTATTACTATTTATTTAGGTGTGTACGTATCCTGGGTCACTTGCAAGGCTCGAATTATTATTCACATGCGCATGGCCTGCAAAAGAGGCAAAGGTAGATTAGAAGAAGCTTTCCAAGGTAAAGGATGGTGGGGTAATTATAACTGGAGACATGACGCTACTTATCACGTCTTCCCTGTGGCGTCGAGGTGAATTCCATCTTGCTATGTAACTCAACCATCTGGGATCAGCCAGTTAACCAAGAGCATCACCACAAGGCGTTATCTTCTATTGTCTGCAAGAGGCAGCCTCATATGGTCGAACCGTTCATTCCCATTTCTGTAGCTTATTTCCATTATCTACCAATGCCAACTAAAGCCTTATATCCCTCTAGCATTCATCGTCAAAAAGGTGGTAGCCTGCCCTTTCACATTTTCCTCCCAGAGCTTTTATCTATGTAGCTGAAGCTTTTTTTTTACAACGCCGCGCTGAAAAAACAGTGGTATCTCTCCCAAGAACCCCCAAGAGCCCTTACCCAGAAAACCCCAAAATCATAAACGGTATTCTGTGGCCAGCCACCGGTTCAATCCTCGCGGCCTCCACGTCACCTCATGATGTCGTCCTCATAATCATCAAACCTTCCCGTCTCATCGCGCTTGGCTGCCTGTTTCCGCTTCTTCCGGTGTAGGTTGCAGCTCTCGCAGTCTTCTCGTAGTGTACTCCGTAAGGCTCGTCCTCGACCCGGTACTCGATATCCAGTCCGCAATCGGTGGCGTCATGTCCCCCTCTTCCGCCTCCTCTGGCGGGGCAAGCGATTCGGTATTTTTCCGGAAGCTGTCGTGGCTCGCTTGCCGACTGAGAGGGCTTGGTGTGGTGGGCAGACTGCCACTCCGCATTCGGGTCAACGACTTCTCCGAGATCACTTTCCCGGCATTTGGGGCCGCAACCACAACCGTCCGGGGGCTCGCCTGAGGAGGAGGTGTCGGCGTGTTGGATCTAAACAAAGGGTGAATGTGGAGTTCATCCGAGCAGGGCTCAGGGGATTGGCTATACCCCCGCCGCAAGCTGGGAACTGGGCTAAAACTTCGGCTCCTGCGATACTGTTTTGGGGGTTCAAGGTCGAGAGAGTGTCCCGGGCTTGGACTCCTGCTCGTGCTGGGACTAGCTGGAATCGTCTCCAAAACGCGGGAAGGCGTTGATGAAAATGTGTCCAAGGTGCTTTGTCTATGGTGAGACTCAGCTGCAGAGGTGTCCCAGGAGTCAAAGCCATCTTGAGCATAGCTTGATCGCGACCTATAGGAGTCCGAATCGAAAGATGCAGCTCGTTGTCTGCCTCGAGAGTTAGATGACAGCAATCTAGTCTTGGATGAGAAGGGGCGGACGACATGAGAGATTGAAGTGCGGATAGAGCTCATAGTCTCAGCAGTCGAACGGCCGCTACTAGTTCCCGGCCGGCTCATATGATCCTCAGATGGCGTTCCCCTGGTCTTTGTGGTGCTCGCGGCCGTTTTGCTGTAAGGAATGGCTTTAAGCCGCATTTCGGGACAATAGCGACTTTCCGCGTGAAGTGAATCGCCCTGTCCGGAGCTAGACAATCTGCCACTAAGATAGTCGAATACGAATAAGACGAGTTGGCTCGTAAAGGCAAAGGCAAGTGTAATTGCTGCCCCAATCAAATATCCAGTCGGCGATGCGCCGAGTATCGTCGTCGGAAGACCAGCCGATTTGCTCATCGAGATCAGAACCGCAATGGACGCCGCCGATGCAAGAACGCTTGCTAGGACCAGTGAAGCGAACCATATGCCACCTTCCGGACCGATGCACGTTGTCGACCGTCGGACACGAACGGTAACGAGGGCGATGAGTAATACGAGAAGCAGTCCCTCAAACACCGATCCAACGATTGCTGCTATCCTGGTCGGGGCCGTCCATATACGTACGGCCTGGGCAACGATGATGTTCATTGCAGAGATCGCTGCCGTGGCCAGGATAGCGGCGGCCGCCACCAGGATGAAGAGACATTGGGACATTGCCATGAAGAAAATCTGATACCTCTAAGTCCAGGCAGAACCGAAGCTCAGGGAGCAACAGCTTCCTTCCAATAAGAGCCCCAACGGCTCTCAACTCGAAAGATATTATAGAATGGAGTGATCAAACACAGAATGGTGTAAGACGTTGCAGTGCTTGGGCTGCGTAGGTAGGTATTGAAGCCCGCGTTAGGGTCGGACACCGCCAGGTCGATCTGCAAAAAGATCCAGATATCTGATATATTCTTCGGTGTGCCGGCTAGGGGCGAGTGATATCATCAATGGGAAGGAAACCAAGGCCGTTGAGTTGCTCGGGTCGTATGAGTCGTCTCCTCTTAGTAGAGCCGTAAATCCCCTGGTGCTAAATAGGCTGGTCGCTTGAGGACTATCGATGCTGGGGCGTGTCTCGAACGCTTCAATAGAGAGAGCGACGGCTGGCACGTTTTGCGAAGATAATAGCAGGAGAATAGGTAATAGATTGCCCTGACCTGAAATATTAGGTTTATGTATTATGCGAGGCGTAGTGAATCAAGACTGGTAGACCGAATGACTGCGACCCGGAGGACTGCAGCAGCGTTCTTGGTGTAAACGCAAGCCTGCAATGGCGAGGCTAATGAAGGTGCAGCAAGGTCCGGAGCTACAGTGAACGAGTGTATGGAGTAGGTGGGTATTACCCCCACAAGCATGGGTATGTGGATGGTTATAGAATGTTTGGAAAAGAGTGACGAGGCCCAGGTCGTACTCCGAAGACACCTGAAGTTGAAGACATGTCAATATGGGTGCCCAGTAGAACGAGGGATATTGTGGGAAAAGATTGAGAGCCCGTGTGTGACGAGATCCGGCTACTTGTTTACCTTCTTTCCCCCGCGAGGGGCCAGTCAGACTAAAAAGAAGCTCGACGTGTTTTGCGTGGTATAAGCCGGATTCTCGCGTATTGCTGACACCTTTAGTGGTTGGTTGTATAGCCTTATTAGGCGCACATAACACTGCACCATCTGTATACACGCACGCACACACGACCCCTGTTCCTGTCCGTCTTACTGGGAACAACGTGCAGGGGGGCCGGGTGGGCCAGGATGCTTCGTACAAGAGTCCCCTAATGCAGGTACAGCGAATAGCATCCACGGAAAATGGGGGTGTGGATATGTGGGATTTATGCGAGCCCCTCATTTTTGGGTGGCCTGCTCATCTCTGATTGCAGACGGCGGGACACTCGCTGGGCTGATGGGCTGCGGATCTGTCGGTTGACCTGCAGCTTCCTAGGAGTGGCAGCGATGACGATACGTGTGAGATCGATCTTGGTGGAGACAGATTTGCCCTACAGTTCCTCCCTGCCCGCTCGAGCTTCACCAAAGCTTGGTTTTCAAGTTTTAGGGCCTGAAGCTCACCCGATCATATCGTGGATGCAGACGGCTGTCCTGCACCTCGTTTTCTGCCTTTCTTCTCAAGAGCCGATTGCAATCTAAGAGCCTACAAGCTGCTGAAATCTGCGGCTGGTTGTTGCGATCGATGCCACTAGGCGTTGTGAGCTTGTGAGGCTCTTCTCCCTATGTGTAGCAGGTGCACCTCGAAAAGCAGTGATCGTCCCCGCTACTGCTTCTAAGCTCGCAATTGGGCCGCGATTGGTCTCCAAAAAAGCGACTTCAAATGAACCAGGCCAGAGCTGACGAGACGAAGTGGAGGTTGATCGAGAACACAGTGATCCGAGGCGAGAAAAAGCACCGTCAACAACACAACCGTAAGTAGCAGGCAGGTAAACAACTACCGAACCGGTTAGAGCCAATGGCGAAACACGGAGCAAGAAATCCGGAGGAGATAGTGAGTGGGTAGGAGAGAAATTAGGGCTGAGTTATTATTAAAATGGACGAGAGCATAACCGCAAGAACGAACAGTTTCGTTGTACTCTCCAATCCGACCTGATTCTCTCAGTCTTCGAGTGTGGCAAGGACTATGGGGATTTGGATTTGATGATAGGGGCCATCATGGACCCTCATGCCACGCAACTCATACCCGGATAATTACTTACTTAGGTAACAACAGTAGATGGGGCTTCCACAGCATACGGCTACGTGCGTTAGAATTCTTTAGCTCTGGCTCTTTTTGCTAGCAACGCCTAAGGGGGATTTTGAGGGTTTTCTTATCGTGGCAGTGCATCAGCATCACAATAGAGAGGGATATTGACATTGAAAACATATGATAATAGAAATAGGGCCATCTCTGACCCTTCCGAGCGGCCTATTACATGAGCACAATCCAGTACCAGGGAAGCACTCTGGCAAACATGCTAAGCGAGGACCAGTGAAGACCAACGTTGCCCGGCACTCCATGATCCATTCCTTCGAGAACCGCATCAGCCAGAGATCCCCGATGCCGACAGGGTTGCCTCGACTTGACATTTGCTTACACATACCGCTAATACGCAAGGGGCTGCCGCAGTGAGAGAATAACTTTTCTCGCAAATATTACCAAGCTAGCCAAAACGAATTCCCCACAGACCAGGATGCACCAACACGCAATTAACGCACGTAGGGAGGTGTATTCATGAGACATTGGTGTGCTCTGCAAATCCGACATTTGGCAAAGGCAGTGAAATGGTAACCAGACACATGGACCGCGCCTACATAACCTAACCTAACCATCTCCCACTGTCTCAGTCGAGGCTCGGTCCGAGCTCATGAGTCGGCAGATGGTGGCATATTTGCAATTTGCAATACCCATTCGAAGTAGCATCTCCGGTATTCTAACCACCGGCCGCATGCTCAAATGAAGACTGGTTTTGCGACTAGGCACTATACGAGGCATGCTTATGATGACTGCAGGGCAAAATCCAGCCCGTCAGCAGGAAAAGCAATGCTGCCGCTGCTGCTGTCGACACCACTGTCTACGCGTATTCCCAGCCATGAGACAACAGGCGTCGTTTCGTCCTCCCATACGGCTCCAGCTCTGAACCATGCACATACCGTATTGGACGACGCAATTTCGTAGCAATATGACTATAGAAAGTCCATAAGTCGCAACAGGTGTCTCGTGCTTACAAATCCATGCTTTTTGTCATGGCTAGCCTCCTTCTGCGCGGCCAGGGAGATGAAGACGCGGGGATCAGGGATGCCCTTGCGGTGGGAGTCGCGGATTCTTCTCCGCGCGGTTGGAAGATAGATGTCCGTTACAGATCCGGTCGGCGGGCGAGCCGGCCTTCGCCTCGGAATATGCATCTGCCCTTGGGATAGGGCCGGAAGCGCAGCCGTGGCCCGGCAGAGCATATATGTGACTGTTGTCGATTAAACCACGATATATCGCTACAGTCAGAGGGCATATATAGCTCTGCGCACTGGTAGACTTCAGAAACTCCCACGGGCTGGCTAAAAATAGCGTGCAATGTTTTGCTTTGCCAGCTTGTCCTTGCTAAATCGGTCTCTTCAGGTTATCAAGAGGGTTGCGCCACTTAAGGGGGGCTTGATAATGCTATCAATGCAAGCAGGAACCCGTCCGAACAGAACCATGAATGGCGTGTCCCGCCTGCTGCCCTCTACTGTGTCTGAGACCGCAAGCCGCTTTAAGGTATGAGCACCTTAAATATACCGGTCAGAAAGGAACTGCTCATGGCACCCCCGTCCCTCAAGCCACAGCCCAGAATACGCATGACCGAAGCCATCCAATCCTTGTCAGGAGTCTTATCCGCCACTACATAGGTCTGCAGCAAGACTCAGAGTAGCATCCAATATATCCTATACCGTTTGAAACAAAGCTTGTTGCCAAGTATTTGTAGCCTTACAGTGACAGGACTTCGTTTCAACTCAAGTTGGGAAACGCTACTTCCGACACGTTGACAGATTTTTACCGTAATATCGCAACTGTCCGTTTGGAGAACCTTCTCGAGAAGGATACGAAACACGACCCACTCCAGCCTTCGGAGTTGGTCGCTATTTAAAGAGGGGACCCCGATCCGACCTAATATCCGAGAGGAGGCACCAAGATGTCAGTATAACAATTCTTAGAGGCGGTTCAAAATTCCACTGATCATCGCAAATTGGCCAATCAGCAGGAGTGGTAACTACTTAGATTTACTATTTCCGGCAACTCGCCGGGTTAGCAGTTGCTAAAATTGCCAGTGCTGACGCCTTGTGGCCATCGAGAAGATACATGGAGAATCCCAGCTGGGCCGCATGGTGCGACTACTAAGTATTCCTGGTAGAGTAGTCTGGCTGTTTTAGCGATAGTTGCCATCAACACAGCCTCCACTTGAGCCCAGTGCACCAACAAGTCGACTTACGGAGGGGAACCAACAGCAGTAGGCCTGCTTGAGACATTAATGGACGAGACTTTACAGAGCAACACAAAGCATCCAATATCGTTGAGGACGGCCTCTAATGCACGGGTTGTCCTACGTCCCATATACAGCCCGTCCTCCCGGAGTCCCGAGAGGCGGCTTATGGGTCATGGACTAACGGGTGTGGCGCCAAATATTGTGCCAGGTCCGCCGCTGTACGAGCCGCTGCACATCATTGTTGGCCAATAGGACCCTTTTTCGTTCCGCGCTCTTTCTAGAGCTATTTCACGCGAAACAACCAGAAGCTCAAGCTCGCAATTTCGTTGCGGTACTCGATGCTGTCACAGAGATCGATAAAGGGCTCACAGCTCACAGTGAGCGGCGATGTCCGTTCCTCGAGGATTCCGATCCCACGGCCGCCCAAAAAAGACCACGGCGCAAACACAGAGCCACGAGTCCACAACCCATTAGGAAGTGTGACATTCCGTGAGCGGCGCAATGGAAGATTCGACCAGTTCAGCAAATCCGAGAAATACCACAGTTGGAAATGGTAGATCCACACGAATGCGACTCGGACGAGCATCGGCCAACGGGGACAGGCCGCCCTTCATTGCCCGGAGCCAGCTTGTGCGGGAGCGGTTCGGACAACACGGTGCCACGAGGTGGTACCGGCTTGTATTCAACAATATCTTGCATATCGCATCCGAGAACTCGCTACGGGACTATTCGTCGAAGGCCAAGAGCCATATGGCTGCAAATGTGCGACCGCCGTTGATATTATAGCCGAGAATGCACAGGTCAGATATGCGTAACACGTACCGCTGTTCTTCCCTAGAGGCATCGGAATAGAATGCGAGACTGGCAGGCCTCCTTCATCAATAGTCGACCCTCCTAACCGAGGAGACGTCACGAGGTAGATGGGCCACATCAAACCTGAAATTGTGGTGGTATGACGGCCTAGCAGTCCGGTGTTAAGAGGACGTAATGGCAGGATGATGCCCAAGAACGAATTTCGAGTGCACCTCTAGAGGGGGTGCCCTATCCAGGTATCAGGCGACAATTGGTGAAATATTCAGGGCTCGGAAGGAATAAGGCTCCATCCATCCAAAGGCTGAAAGGATGGGTCGACGAAGCATCTCGTAATCAGTAGTTTCCCCAAGATATCCCTTGTCGTAGACCTGTGTTAACGCAGTTTTGTAGAGGGAGGTAGGTATGTTATGAGTTAATTGAAAGTCAGGCTTGAACACATGGTAGCTCCCTTTCGGAACAACTGAGGAGGCCGATGTCGGCGGAGCTGGCCCCCGCCAGGGCATATCGTCGGGGAATGGCATGATCTCGTAATCGCCCGGCAGCGATTTGGTAGGCGGCCGTGGCGATGCTCGCATGGAACTTCCAGATTGGGTATATCCATGTTCTGGCGGCAAACTGGCCTGGCCCGCATTGCTCTTCTAGCTATACCAGGGAAGCTTAACCGACTTACAAGACTTGATCACGGGCCTGGAACTTTGAAGTTCGAACAAGAGCTTGGTGCATCACCAGTGGGGTACTCCAGATATTCTTATGTTTGCCAATTCAGTGGCACTTTTAGTAAGGTAAAGGTATTCCAAACGAGGCAGTTGCATGCGGTCCTCTTCGACGACTTTTGGGTTGAGCGCCGGTGGGTATGAATACGATGTCCTCCATCTCAACGATGCAACGCAAATCTAGAATTTGGCCAATCGAGGTGCCTTCCATGTTGTATCTGTCGATTGGAACTTGTAGCCGCGAGCTACGCATGCATACCTGCACTATGTAGTATATACCAGGGGGCAGAGGGGCCGCCCGGGCTGCAGCCGAGGATCGCTGACGTAGCACAAGTATTACCTAATAGGTCCAACCAGCGATCGACTTCTACCCCGCAAAGAGCTTAGCCCCGCTAACTTTACATTATCAGACTATCCCTCGAGCGATAAGACGGTATACGACGGGCAGAGTCCCCAGGGCTCGAAGCTCTGTCTCCTCGCGATACCTAAAACTTTATAAACCCCATACCTATTCGGACATCTCCTAGGAATGGTCTTCTTTGAGGAACGTTAATCCGTTCGTTCACATTCGCGACGACGTTCATGGTTTATCTCATTGGAATTGGGTGGCCCGCACTTCGTTTTAATATACGCTAGAGTAGGAAACATCGAAGTGTAAATCATAATGGCCAGCCTCCGTTACGGAGGCGTCTCCGGACATCTGTTTGCCTCTCTCAAACGTCTATCTGCTTCACCAGGCGCCAGATATACATTTATACGGAGGCCTGCGAGGCAATTAGCTCTGCCGCACTCCAGGATGGCTTCAAGCTACTATACCAGCGAGCCTAAGGGCCCGATAGTGAAGACAGAGATCCCGGGACCCAAGGCAAAGGAGCACCTGGCCAAGTTGACGCAAGTCTTCGACACGCGAGCCACAAACATGCTCGCCGACTATACAAAGAGCTTTGGGAACTATATCGTCGACCCGGACGGCAACACCCTATTGGATGTGTAAGTGCTGCGTGCCCGAATTTATAGTAGGCGACGTCAATGAGGGGGGCAGCTGACATCCGGTACTTAAGTTATGCTCAAATTGCATCAATCCCCCTTGGGTACAACAACCCGGCCTTGATGAAAGCAGCCCAGAGCCCGGAGATGGTATCGGCAATCATCAACCGACCAGCGTTGGGTAACTTCCCCTCCCACGATTGGGCGAACATTCTTGAGACAGGCATTCTCAAGGTCGCACCCAAGGGGCTGAACCAGGTCTTCACTGCGATGGCTGGGTCTGACGCGAACGAGACGGCATACAAGGCGGCGTTCATGTGGCGACGACAGCGCGACCGTGGCGGCCCGGCGGTCGAATTCACAGAGGAGGAAATGGAATCCGCCATGAATAACCAGGCACCCGGCGCTTCACAACTCTCCATCCTCTCATTCAAGACCGCTTTCCACGGCCGTCTCTTCGGCTCGCTCTCGACGACCCGCTCGAAGCCCATCCACAAGCTAGACATTCCCGCCTTCGACTGGCCGCAGGCGACCTTCCCGCAGCTCAAGTACCCGCTCGAGGACCATGCCGAGGAGAACGCGAAGGCCGAAGCCGACTCCCTGGCCGAGGTGGAGCACCTGATCAAGAACTACCACGTACCGCCCTGCGCCGTGGTAGTCGAGCCGATCCAGTCCGAGGGCGGCGACAACCACGCCTCGCCGGAGTTCTTCCGCGGCCTGCGGGCCATCACCAAGAAGCACGGCGTGCTGCTGATCGTCGACGAGGTTCAGACGGGCGTGGGCGCGACGGGCCGGTTCTGGGCGCACGACCACTGGGACCTGCCAACGCCGCCCGACATCGTGACGTTCAGCAAGAAGGCGCAGACGGCGGGCTACTACTTCGGGGATCCGTCGCTGCGGCCGAACCGGCCCTACCGGCAGTTCAACACGTGGATGGGTGACCCGGCGCGCGCTCTGCTCTTCCGCGCCATCGTTGACGAGGTCCAGCGCCTCGGCCTCGTCGAGCGCACCGCCAAGGTCGGCGACTACCTCTACGGCCGCCTGGAGGCGCTCGCCGCGAAGTACCCCGGCGAGTTCCGGAACCTGCGCGGCAAGGGGATGGGCACCTTCATCGCCTTCGACAGCCCCCGCCGCGACGCCTTCCTCGCCAAGGCCAAGAGGTTCGGCGTCAACATCGGCGGCAGCGGCCAGAGCGCCGTGCGCCTGCGGCCCATGCTCATCTTCGAGAAGCAGCACGCCGACATCCTGCTCGACGCGATTGAGAAGATCGTCACGACCTGGGATCAATAGATAATGTGCCGCATAATCTGTACGAGCTGAGATTGGCGTGATGTGGTGGATGGCTTGAATGCTTAAATAACCTTGTCATTGTTAAAAAGCCCAGAGTCAAAATCGGGGAGTAGGGGGGCGGATGGCTGAGCTATGTATGCCGTGCAAGCAAGGAAAGAGCACGGCGACGGTATTCATAGACACCCGGTAGGAAACGGGGCTCACATAGGTGCAGTGGATGAGAATGAGACACGAGAATCAGGACCAAGTACCTACGCATGGACACATTGAAGGCTGGAATAATGCATAATTCCGTCCATTGGACTTTCTTATCTCCTTCCTTTCCTTGCCACATACCATATATACACATAGGTCGTAGCTTGACCGAGGTCCGTAGCCTCGGCTCCAGGTCGTAGCTCATAGAGCCCCCTTATTCTCCCGGAGCATGATATACAACATCGAACATCCCACATATACAGATAGAAGCATGTTTTGCACACACATATACACATAACCCAGCGTGTATACCTATATATACGCAACTCAGACCACGCCGTCAAACCCCACAGGCATAGTGAAAAACAATGCATGATAAAACTCTTCGTTCCATTACTAGCCCAGGTGGTCCCCGACCGACAATCCACCGATGATGCTGCCTGCCATCCGCCGCCCTTCGCGTAGGCGGTTTTTTTTTCTTTTTTTTCTTTCTTTTTTTCTCTTTTTTTTTTTTTACTCTCGGTGTCGCTGTCGCCAGGAACTTATCCGAAAAGATAATAAAAGGGAAGTCCGAACAAGAAATATGCAGTCGAGGATGATAACCAGCTGGCCCCCAAACAAACCCCTTTTCGGTCCGCGAAACGCCGTATCCGGCACCCTGTCTATACCTGCTCGCTTTGCCCCATGCCGTAGGAGGCGGGTTTAAAATGTCCCAAAAAAATAAATTAAGGCACCATATCTGATTGTCAACGCGGACCGGCTTGGTTGGACGCCGACATGGAGACTTCGGAAGCCATAGTTGCATATGTTGTCTGATCGCGTTCCACAAGATCCCCCAACCACTACTGTTGCGCACACCCGATGGCGGCTTTTAGTACACGGGCAATGGAATAATTGACATGAAAAGGATTAAAGGTGAAGACATCGACTCGCGCGATAAGCGCAATCGTTTATACGTACACATGCCGGTGGATGCCGTTTTAACTCGACGCTGCCCTCATCCGTACGAGCGCAGGCAAAGTTCATCGCTTCAACCCAAAGTGGTACTGCCATTAGTGTGATGTAGTATCGTCTGCCCGCTCTCACAGCACCTAGGACGCCCGATACTGCTGCAGCCTACAGATACGCCCGTGGATGGAGCTTTAGTGACTTAAGACCTCCTGACTTCGTGCGTTGCTTTGCTTCAGGGCATTGTTCGTGTCGTTGCCATCCTTATTGCCGCCGGGCGAACCAATCACACCATTCACGCCGATGCTCTTGTTACCGTTGACAGCATGTCCATTCTGTTGTCCCCTCTCAAAGTCGCGCATATTAAGCTCGTTCTCTCGCTCGAGGGCGGCCTCTTGCTCAAGCAGCTTCTGACTATGTGCCTCATCTGCTATGCGCTGTGCTTCTTCGTTCTCGCGCATTAATGCGGCTTCCTGCTCACTTAACTCGACCCTCGGCGTGGCCTCGCCTTCAGGCGGAGGCGGCGGCGGAGGCGGCGGACTAGGAGCATCGCCGTCCTGCTCCTTGACACGCTTTACCAAGGGTGTCTCAGACGGCGTCAATGCAGGGGAGTCAACAACATCATCTTCCCGCTTACGTTTCCGTTCAGAGCTTCCGGGTGTCGAACCGGTACCCTCATCGTCCGTCATCGTAATGTCTTCATCTAGCTTCGCAGTGGTGTTCTCCGTAGGAATTCCGGGCGCAGCGCCATTCGGGTGCGGTAGCGCATTGGATCCGGGCTTAGCCGCCTGCCCTGCCGTCTTCTGCTGCTCATGCTCCTTGTATTTCTCAACGGCGCGCTCGAAGAAATCCTTGACATATTTCTTGACCTTCCTCTCCTGCTTCTCAGAGGTCGTAGTCGGGTCCTCCACGCGGTTGTTCTTATAATCCGATGCGACAAGCTTTTTGTTGATATCCTTGGCGAACTTTTTCAGATCATCCTTGGGAAGTCGATGGCGATATTTGTCCATGACGTATTTGACGTGGGGGAAAAGCTAGACATGCATCAGGATCAGGGGCGAGAATATCCTAAATAGGGATGGAAGGACAAACCGTATTCTCATAGATCTTCATCTGCTTCTCGATCGGGAGGGAGCGCCATTTTTCCCTTTTAGGCTCTTGTGTCGGTGGGGTGGCCTGCTGTGGGGTTTGGGATGCTGATCGTCTAGGTATAGCGTCGGGCTTGGTGAGGGAGTCAATGATGTCCTGGAGCTGTTTCTGTTCCTGCTGTGCTTTGGACGGTCCCGTGGGTTGCGATGGGGTGGAATCTGTCGCAGGTGCAGTTGGCCTTTGCCAAGTCGTGTGGCCAGTTTTAGTATAATAATAAACTGACCCGCGAGCATCTGTTGCTGTAAACCAGCCAGCGGGGAGATTAGTGAAACCATGAGGCCGGCGCGGTCGTTGGTGGTTAAAGAAATTGGGGTTGCGCTGAGGGACACTGCTGCGGGGGCCCTTGGGGATGTTGTCCGGGAGTGTGGTGGTGACGGTCTTAACAAGTGGTTCCTCGGGTCGAACGCCACGACGCTCTTCATAGGAATTGTTCGGCGTTCCTTGAACGTTCGGGTCATGCTTCTTACGGGGTATCCGGTATGCGACCTCCAGCTTGCTCCATTCTTCCAGAAGGCGCGTTGACTCCTCAGCGACATCTTCGTGCTCCGACTTCGTTAGTGGCTTGATGGCCGACTCGATGTCGGAGTCGACTATCTTGTTCTTGCTGATGCGGGGAAATTGGTAGAGGATGTCGAGAATCTGAAGGACAATATTGTGATCTTCAACAAAGGTGGTAAGGGTAGTTTTGAGGATTTGGTACCCATGCATCTGCACCACTCGGCTGCGGACACGGTCATCATCGCAACGCTGAATCCGCTCCAACAGCTTAACGGCAATCCACTTCTCTTTGCATTGCATCAGCGCGGCCATTACCTTGGTGACACCCTTCTCGTCAAGGCCACGGGCCTGTACGCTGTTAACGTATTCCTCGTCGTCCTCATCGATCTTCTTTTTCCGGGGTTTCTTGGCAACAGCTGTATCCCAGCCGTCGCTATCATCGATGCCAAGGGCTTCGATTGTCGCGTCGGGCAATTTTGTGGCACGCTCCGTCTGCGTCTTGCCTCCGATAAATCCAATGCAGTTTGGTTCGCCGCAGTAGCAAGGTTGAGGGTCAGCCCCGTATCTGTCTACGTTGTAATTGAAGACCAGCTCTTCGCCGGCCTGTATCTTACGCCCAGCAAAAATGCCCATGCGAAGTTTGTTGCCCACCACCCACTTGTCTACATAGCAATTCGGGTTGCAGGAATGATTGCAAAATCGACCCAGGTTGCCTTTCTTTGTGGCGTCAACAAATTCGTTCTTGGTCAGTGACATGAAATAAAAGTGCTTGATGCCCTCTTGGTCGTATCTGATCATTCGTTGTCGAAAGGTGGGCTCGTTGATGACTTCACCGATATACTCAAAGATGAAATCGCCCGACTGGAGGTGCACATTTGCTCGTAGGCCAAAGCCTTTCTTCTCCGTCTTGATGACCGACACATTGGCATATTGCTTTCTCTGGAAGCGTTGGTTTTGGCAGCCATTACCGCAGTTGCACTCTTGATCGACGCACTCCATCTTTGTGGCACGGTTGATGCAGGAATCATCAGCACAAGCATGGTTCATGCCATCTCCTAAAAATTCTGCCCATTAGCACACCATAGCCTTCACCAGCCAGCGCGTGTTGGTGATGACCTACGCCATTCTTCAGAGCAGTCGCAGTCCAGCGCATCTTGCTTGGACGAGCCGAGAGTCTTTGAGCCGTACATGCAATTCTCAATAACCTCAAAGTAGTCCTTCGACTCCGAGGTGACATCGGGGAGGTCACTAAAGAGAGTAACTGGGCGAGGTGCAGCCTTTTGCGATGCTTTGCGCGACAATTTAGGCCGAGGGGCCGCTCCGGGAGTAGAAGCGCTGTCGCTTTGAGATTTGTGGTTGTCTGGAGAAAGGCTTCGAGAATTTGGGCCTTTGCTGCTATGGTTGGGGGTCGTAAAAGTACTTTCCGCGTTCTCCTCCTTGACTGTGATCTGAGACGCGACGGGAGAATTATTGTCATTATTGACGGATAAACCCTCCAGGCCATCCTGCACCCGCTCCTCGTCATCCATGGTCGAAGGTCTGGATTTGTCGTGTATTGTCGAGGAAGGTATGATCGCGTCCCTACGAGGACAAATTTGGCTAACCAAGGATGCGAGCGAACGAACAACCAGCTGGCCAACCCAGTTACGTAAGGGTAGGGTCAGGAGAAAAGCGGGTGTCGATGATTATTTAGAAATGTGAGAATGGCGCGATCCCAGAAGCGCTTTGTGTCCATGTAGAAAAAGGTTCGTCAGGGGACAACTCGCGCAGAGACGGAGGGAGAAGGAGATTTGAGTTGAGTTGTGCTGAGTGAACGCCGAGAGCACGGGGGAGGGTCGGCGCTATCTGTTGTATGCTGTTTGTGACATTGCAAGCATCTCGCAGTGCCAATTGCAATCCTGGCAACACAGAATGCAAGCTTAATGATATACTTATTGCCTTTGGGCCGCCCTTTAACAGTACTCTGGTTATGATGGCGAATTCCCGGCGTCGCGAGAAATTGTGAATTTGTAGTAGTACAAAACTGAAGGGAGAGTAAAGAAAATCGGCGACGGCCTCTGAGTGCTGTGCGAATGGGGTCTGCGCGGATTGGTTAATCCCAGAGGGTCCTTTAATGCTACGGCAGCCCGGCGGTAGGTATCCGGTGGTAGGCAAAAGTACCCAAACTGTCCGGCACACGGACCACCTACTTACCCGCATATGCACTAAATGTAGGTGAGTAGGCATATATGTATGTGAGTATGTGCCTTCTGCTCAACATGTTAGCCCACTTGGTGCTGCAGGTACTGGACTTGCTAGAGAAGATACATACCGGGATAGCTAGGTACATGTAGGTAACAGACCAGGCAGCAAAAACCCTTCGATACTGCAGCCAGACATAATTGCGTTACTGCAAATGTTTCCACTAGCCATACATGCCTCGCTTGGCAAGAGCATGAAGCTGGGGAAGTCACTACATGCCCCACCGGCACCGTCACAACGTGGGGTTGATGTCAGTTTGTATAGTCGACACTGGCTTTCCTATCTATTCGTACAAATTAATTATCCACCCCGTTACTTCTACATAAAGTTTTAAATTTTTCCTTTAAAGTAAATTATATTCTCTCGCGTCACGGTTCGAGTTTACCTCGAATGCATACATAGTATATATCAGTGACTATGGTCGATTTTATTCTGTTTAAAGGCAACTTTGTTTTTATTCGGTACCGCTTTCAGTCGTAAGGATGCAATGATGTGACAATGGTTCGCGGTTTCCTTTATGTGTAGATGCACTCCCCTTTGATTATGAGCAAACGTACATAAAGCTTCACCGTGGACTTATTGCAGTCTGATCCGTGTTATTCTTAATTAATTCACAAGTTGAACCCCTTCTACTATCATTTCAGCAGTCTCGATGCCGTTATTATGCACCCAAAAGGCAAACCTTAGATCGATTTCTTTTTTTTTCAAACGGTTGCGCTAGTCAAGCTATTGAACGAATAATTTATACCGCCAACCAACTCTACTATTGGCCGGCTCCGAGTCGTAGCCCTCAAATGCCATAATCATTCATCATCAATGTCTTTCGTCAACAGCCGTTCTGCATTGTTACAGGCGGAGCCCCCGTAGCTATTGAGTTATTTGACGCTGCCCGGTCTCTCAGTTGCTTACACCGCAGATCATGAACCCGGCAGCTATAATCCGAGCGGCTTCTTCGACCTGTATCTCGTTCATGGCACAGTCTTCAGTCCCCTATCTCATGAGGCATCTCCATTGATTCGGCCACTGAGACCCCCATACGTCTAGCCAGCTTTAGGACAGCATAGGACCTGTGGTTCTCGGTGGCCTGGCTGATATTCGTAGATACCAACCTGCTGGGTGGCGTTTATTGTAAACCCCAACACGAGCTGCGGAACTTGACTATTGCCACTGGGCTGCACTAAGTTATCTGCTGTATCCAATGAAGGCATCACAGGCTACAGAGGAATAGTAACGTCTTCTGAGATACCCCGCGGGAATCTGGTGTCGGCTTGCAGAGCCGCATAATGCTAGATTCGCACCCCCCCCCCCGAAAAGAATCTATTTTCCGTCAATAGCAATCAAAGAATCTTTTCTAGGTCCAATGTCCTCCCTAATTGGGTATCTACTTGACTTTAAGCACCTGCAACAAGGAAAAGACTCATAAGTTATCAATGTTAGTAGCCGTAACCAAATGCCCAGATGAGTAGGCACAGGCTTTCAAGGCGGGGATCACCTTGTAGCCGTAGGGATAATCAAGCAGAACAGGCTCTTTCTAGTAGTAGTAGGCTTCAGTATCCCAACCCGCCACGAGCGTGTATAGTCGACCAAAGTCAAGGTGCTATTTATTATTAGACAATGGTAATGGCGGAAAGTTGGGTATGAGTGGGTCTCCTATGAGAGGGTGCCAGCACATTGCTGCATAGACATGCCGAGTAGAACGGGACAGAAAAAGGCGGTATAGACTTAGGCTCAGAAAATAAAAGCACAGCGTCGAAGCCCTCATGACAACGAAGGGTCTTAAGAGTCTCTGTTTCAATTGTCGTGAAGAACGTACTCGGGCCTGTTGTCGAGCCTATTTATAAGGGTTCGAGGCGGACGAAGATTTGCGCCTCGAATCTCGTTGACAAAGACGAACTCTTGATCCGTTCTTATTGGCACGAAGTCCTCAGAAGGCCTCTCAGCGTCGTGATTGGCGAGCTTCCGACCATTGACAGCCAGTCAAACAAGCTGGAACGAGTCCACTACCGAGCCCTCACGACTTACAAGGCCTCGCGAAGCCAACGACGCTGCAGGAATGGCCAATGACAGTCGGATGCCTTCCCCAGACGGCCGCTGCTTATAACTTATATGAGAGCTAATTGGGTTGACAGTTTCAATGCTTGCAGCCCTGTATTGGAATGGCTTACCGTCATTTCGGGAGGTTATCGTCAAAAGTAATGCGGGAACTAAAGACCGAACGCGGGCAATCAATCAATATTCCCGACGGCGGACCCCAAGAGCTAGGCTTATGCAACCACCACCTGAAAGAGATGGTGGGTATGGATTATGAGCTTTTGAATGGGGATGGAGACGATATCTCTTTTGCTCTACGAATCCGACACGATAGAACAAAGTCAGGCGACCGAATTTGTCCAAGCGATTGTCAGGATTGGCTTATAAAATCGACTAACGCACTGCAAGAGCGATAGCTGCATGTGTCAGACCACTCATCTCTTGCGCCGTTACGCTGATGACTGCAAGGAGCACGCATCAGGTTTCCCTATGGGAATAGCAATATTGCTTGCAGCATATGACCTCTGCTAGCTCTACCTCCTACAACCTGTTAGCGGCAGAACAAACTGCACCTACATGCTGTACTACTACAGCCGCAGGCAGTACCCACTGGGCAGAGCCCTAACCGGAGTCTGGATTTCTCTGATAACTCTCTGGATCTTTTATTATAAGCTTAACATGAAGGGCTAACTAGGGGCACCTAATAATAAAGTTGCTCCTTGTGTTCATGGGGAGCTAACTTTATTATTAATTAGCGACTCTTGTTGTTGGTAGCTGCGGCAGAGCTTCCGGGGTCTGGCTTCTGGGTTTTGGGCTGCTCTGGGGCTGAGGATCCATCCTTCCATGTGAATCATCATCCTCCCAGCAGAAGCATCGATGGTCTGCGTTCTCTTTCACGGTTATTTCGACACAAAGGTCCATCTCTATTCGAGTCGATCGTTTGCAAAACTTCCAACTGCTGCAAATTATTCATTTCTGGAGTCTCGGTCTCTTGCTCGGATTTCCCGAGACAAGCAAGACTTGCTCGAGGTAATAAGGCGCACATACTTGGGCTTTCTCGCCGGGATAGACTACTATTAAGGAGCCAGTCAGTCTTAACAATTACCAACGTCCCGATCAGGCCGATCAAGGATCCCAGGTGCCTCTTCCTCCACTGGTCCCGCCCTGGCCACAGGAATCTCGACCCCTTCCGCACATTTGCCCCTTCTAGTAGCCGCTGCCCAACGCAACCTGGTTCTGGGGTCCGCCGTGGACTCTCTTTAGCGACGACGGATGGTTGCTTCCCTTTCAACTCGTACGACGGAACCGAGACACACGCTCGCTTCTCTGCTCGGCCCCAGCTTTTTTTACTTAAGACGCGCGCTTGTTGTTCGCTTTTGCGCGCGTCTTTGAACCTCTCGCGAGGCTCCCACATCCTCCTTTCCGTTGCCCCCGTCCTGACCCCTTGCGAATGAGAGGTCTGTCTGCCTGGATCATTAAGGCTGTAGCTGCGCCTTCATGGTTTTGTCATGGGGATTAGGTAGACTGGACTGTCTCTTGCACGACGTACCCACTAGCTCTTTTTCCAGAAATATTTCTCTTCCGAGAATGGTTCCTACTTAACATCGCCTACTTCAAATGACTTACCTGCGAGCTTGGTTTTCTCGTCTCCCCCACTTCTCCCACCTTTAGCATCACCAACTAGATCGACGCCCGCCATGGACGTATCCTTTTCGGACGACGAGAAGGTACGTTGTGTGTATGCGGGTATACCGTGTTGCTTCATACTGACCAAGACCATGTCCTCATAGCGGTTCGTCTTAGGGGAGATAATCAAAGTCAGCAACTTGGATGTAGCGACCATAGTAGAGTTCATCAGAGCTCACAATGTTGAACCAAACTGGTTGTTAATGCAGCTTCCTGGTGGTATGTCATCAAGGTTACGTTCCCTTCACCGTATGCCTAATACGTCTCCTAGGCCGCAACATGAGCCAATGTTTCGGAGCTGTCGAAAATATGTTCCAAGCCAAATACCCCCCGCCGTTGACGAGTTTCAAGCGCAAATCCCTGAGCGATATGGTTGACCATCCAGCGAAGAGGCAAGCCATCATGCCTCCTGTCGAGCCTCCTGTAGCCCCGGCGCGCGTCATCCAGCCGCGCCCGCCACCTCCAAACGGGTACACGTCGGCACCACCTATCCACAGTAATTCTGGTCTGACTGCCGCTGGGAAGAAGCGCGGCCGGCCGTCCAAAGCGGATAAAGAAGCGCAGGCCCGGGCCAACTACTCGCGATCGACAGAATATGCGCCGATAACGCCAGCACCACTCGCCCCGGCTGTGTTTCAACAGCAACGAGAATATGTTTCTTCCCCTGGGTACGAAATCGCAAGCAGCTCCGTCGACCAGAGACAAAATAAGCGCGGAAGGCCCCCCCCAGCAGACAACGGGCAACAAGCAACCAGCGGATTCCCGCTACCCTCACCGGCTTCTGCGACCGGGACGCCGCGCGGACTCCCAGAGCCTCTGGAGCCAGGCGAGAAGGGTACAGCATCACCTCGTGACCGAGGAGTGGACTCCCGATCTCCGCCACTCCTCCCGCATATTCAACATCAGGATATGACACATGCGCATTCTCCCATACAGCCCCGTCAGCAACCTCCGCCTCTACTCCAGCATTCGGCACGGCCACCTACGGTATACGAGCCTTATAGGGGACCTGATCCTATTTTTCCGGACAGAGACCGGTCTAGAGTTGTCTCCGATCAGCCGCCGAAAAGCTCATCCCCATCCTCTGTTGTAACAAATCGGACCTGAAAGTATCACTCAACATTGGGGGCCTTGTTTCGGTTTGGCGTTTTGGTTTTGGGGGCACTTAACTTCTGTCGCCTAGAGCAGCGGCGGTACCGTTCTCTATTTATCGCTTATTCTGTTATCAAGGGACCCGGCCTCAGCACTCCGGACGCGGTGCTGTTTGATACCCATCCACGCTTTTTTTTTTCATCTCTCATTATTAGTTGGCATCGTTTCACGTATCGCTTTTCAGACTCACCGGCCGTGATCGAGCATTGCCGCCCATCTATACGGTCTTTGGTCCGACCTGGTCCGTCCACCACTCTAGGCAACCGGGAAAATAGGTTTTCTTTTGTTCCGCATCATTCAACAAGCCGCCAGGTTGCTTGATGCATAATTGCCTTATTTTTAGCCGGCGTTCAGAAATATGTAGTATATCATCTCGGACTTTCACTGGGCTTATCAAGGGAATTCGCGGTCAGCGGTTACGATACACAGGGGGTTGGTATGTACGACTCGGCGGGTGTATACTACGAGATGAAAGGAAGATATAAGAATTCAAGCTGCCTCCATGTTTCACCTGGGCAACTCGCTATGGCCATACATATTCATGAAGTCCCTGACCTATTCTTGAGGTAATACGTGGTCCGCCTCGTGACAGTACACTGCGAGCAGCTTTATTTTCGACCCAGCCATGGTATGCTATTCCATTCCCGTCGTCCCCCCACGCTTATATTCCTTATATAAGGCATTATAGAGGCAAATCCGCGGTCGAATCGGCGGAGCCAATGATGTGGGATCAGGCCGCCGAGCCGACTTCAGGCAGTGAAGTGAGGCTGAAGGCCTAGGGTAACATCGAGTCGACTATCAGCTGGCTGGCGGTCTGCATGATCCGCTGCTCTCTCGGGCCAATCAGCCTCCCCCAACAAATTAATTAATGAACTCCCCTTATCGCAGCCATTTGATGCGTCCAGACGCCTATTGTTTAGACCGTGTGTTCGGAGGCGCCGTTGCGCTTAAAGTCTGCATCGCGTTTTATTTTTCAGAATTAGTCCGCCGGCGAGATATCTACGGGCTCCGCTCAGATGCTGCGTCTTGTGTTGGGAGTCGTCGCGGTCGTCGGAGTCAATTGAGACGTATTGTGTTTGATTGGCTTGCCCCGTCCATACGAGGAACCCCCAGTTGAAGAATGGCGCTTGGAGCCCCGAACACACCGTCTCGGTCTATAATGTGACTCGGAATTAGTGTCAAGTTTCGAGGAACCACACCGTACTAGCCACTGAACATGGCTGCGGAATTACCTTCACTGTTCCGTGCGGCCACTTTGGCAGTTCTCTTATGCACGATACCCAAAGCGCTCAAGGGTTATATACTACCTACGTCTCAGTCATTTCGAGGGTCCAACCCAACTGCCGCGCTGTTTGAATGGTTAGATAGCGTACCATCCGTCTCAGCCCCGAGGAAATCAAATCGCCGCAGTATTACTATGGATATATGGCGACTTAGGAAAGCCCGAATATACGAGAATTGCGTAGCTCTACAGTGTTCGGCCATCGTTACTATCCCGCCTCCTTGTTGCCAGAACATCGGTTTCGCCGCACAGTCTAGAAAAGAGAAAGGGGGTTGTATTTCTCAAGCCCTCTGGTTAATACTTCAGGTGTGCCAATTTGCTGGGAACAATTTCAGCGAAGGCAGTGACAATAGCCCGGCCACAAAACATAGGCCGGACCTTTGCAACTGCACAGAGTCACCTCGGACTCAAGCGCGGGAATAAAATCTACGAACCATGGTCATTGAAACCAGGAAAGAAACCCTTGTGAAAGGTCATTGCTAACTTTGGAAGTTGCTCTGGTTCTGAAGGAAATGTCACCGTATCTCGCTAGCGGCTTCGAGAAGTTCCGTGCCTGGTGCTTACTGTAGATAATATTTTTCTATGACAGAGTAAATTCCAATGCCTCCTAAAATGAGGTTTGCAATAATCGCAGGTCAGCGAGAGGCATTCTAGGGCGAAGCATCGGAGCCAGTATTATGCTGAGTTCTAGATATAAGGGGTCTCGTAGAGCGTTCATCCGGTCGGGAAGATGCTCGATTGTAAGTAGATAGTCAGTTTGGCTTTAACTACGCCTGAGAGAGTCGCTAAAAGTTAAGCAGCTATGGGTTTTTAGACAAGCCTCACCTCGGAGCAGAATGCCAACAGAATCGCTGCCCCTGAAGCGGGTGTCCATGCCATGACCGTCCGACTCATTGTATCATGGCTGTGGGGCCTCTTTTGAATATGAACTAGCACGTATTTACATCCCGCATGGATACCGGTTTTCCTATCTTGTGGCGTAGTACGTATAGAAGCCAGCCATTGATGAAGTTGTTAAGAAATTCACTCTTGTTGGTGGTCACTCCCAAGCCGCTAACATCGCGAGGGCGAGCGAGGCCCAACAAGAGAGGCAACACGCTTTGGTCGCGACAACCGGTGCTCGCCGTAAATGGTATATAAGCGAGAGGGAATACTGCGATGATCCCAAGTCCGCGTAGCTTCGAAAGATGTTTGTCACAGAGTAGTCGTCGAAGAGGTGTCGCTTTCCTAAATGCATTTAAATATTCCATTATTGTTACTCGGAAAAGAGCTGGCGTTCAATACACCACCAAGTGTTTTCTCCTTGGCACCCCAAGGTAAGAACTGGGGCGCTCACACATATCCCGTACCACAGAACCCAAAACGCCAATGGCAAAATCATATTCCATAAACTTGGCTTGCGCACGTCGCATTATCACATTCCAAGACTTTCCTACTCCGGGAAACCGGATTAATTTGATACTAATACCTATGGTAGGTTCTGTTTTCAGTTCGTTTACTATACGATTTTCTAGTTTTATAAAAGTATAAACACAGGATTGTTATTGCTCAGATGCAACCAGAGGTGGCGCTTTTGGATGAAGCGCCATAATAATAGGGTGATCAGTAGTCCGGCGAATCAGATATGAAGAGACACCCATATAGGGCTGAACTAACAAGTGGAGGCGAGCGGGGCGAGAACATTGGAACCAGTTAAAGCGCGAGATCATGCCTTTGGCCCCACTATTAGCCGCGCGACGTAGCCAAACTTCAAAGCGCCGGATGAGTGGATAGCTGCGTAGGCAGGCGGGTAGTATCGTGTAACTCGAAAGCACATATAAGGCTACCTGCCATTAGTAACACGGCCGGAGATTCGGACAAACCTTCCCTACCTATTACGTTATGCCAGGACGGGATAGGTCCTAGCTTGGTTGTCATCACGATCGATTAGGTTGACTTACAAGGTAAAGAGCATAAGTGTGTGGGTGGTGAATATTCGCAGCTCTTGCTGGTTTATTGGTGGCTTCTCCTGTAGCGGCTCACCTTGTACAACAACACTGAGCGAAATGAGAAGTCTAGATTTTATGAGGACTGCAGCGCGGGAACCGTGACGCCGCTCAGAAAAACTTCCGCTTAACCCAGGGGGATGTGTTCATCCAGTACAAAAAACCGATATATGCTCCCATGTCGACTGCCGCCAGGACGGACAATAATCTAAAGGCATGAGAATGTTGGGTCGGTGATGTATGACCTATTGCAGCGGGGTATAGAGCATTACAGGATGTAGTAGGAATCCCGGAGTGGTTAGGCCATATCAATGATATCACGAGTGGCGAGCTCCTGGGTGGGCTTGAACAGGCCGGTCAGGCTGTGTTAATGAACGCCACGGTCAAAGCACATGATGCTTTCTTTTGTAAAGGCTATTGCCATCTAAACCTCCCAGTTATCCGAGAGATTTACAAGCATCGTTGCGAGTATGATGCCATCATACGACGCACTCAAGGAGCCATCGACGAGCGTCACGGAATCTGATCTCGAACCTGGATACCCCTAGGTCCTGGCCAAACAGTTGGCCGAGTGGTGCAAGAACTGTCGACAGTCTGCTTTACAGGCCGGTCACAGATTCGTTCCCTCAAATACCCGGCTAACGTGGTACAAAGCTGTGGTTCCCCTTTTGGTGGGAGAGTCGTTCGGACGCCTTCCTTTACATCATGCTGCTAGATTCGGTCTTACGGAATGCGGGAGGAGATCCTGTAACATCATATAACACTTAAAAGGCAAAGAGGAACCCTGGTACTAGGTTAATTTTGTTTCCGGGCAACGGAAGCCGAACGCCTTCCTTGCCATGCTGCTTCTGGTGATTATTCAGCAATGTGTAGACATTATACATCTTGTCGCGCAGGATTCTGAAGATGGTGCACAAGATCACACCGTCGAAGCCGGTATGCGCATGATTCGAGACAAGTCCCTCCGTTGTGAAATACCAAGGCCGCTTTATTTATTCGGCTTGTGCCCGAAGCTTATATTGAGGTCGTCTCAGCGAATGCATGAACATACATCCGCATTGCAGTCCATTTGAAGATCTCTAGGAGCAGTAAGCGAGGCCCGGCGTTGCTAGAGGCTCGGGGAGGCGCCGCACGCTCCCAGCGGGCCGGAGGTTTAAAATAGGTTAACTGCATCCAAGACGGACTGAAATATATATGGTCAACTACATAAGCAAACGTGTCAGGCCGAATGCTCCTACAACAGTAAAAAAAATATTAATGACAAGTATCTCTTACATGGGATGCATTGGGAATTGAGCCTGACGTGTTTTTTTTTGGGGGGGGGGCGGTGGTTGGGGTTCATCAGCGGCCTTGAGATTAAGGGTCTCTAGGCTCTACCGCCTGTTTGCTTGTTAGTACGATAACCTTGTAAGGTCGAAGGGAATTCTTACTCGAGCTAACGGGGCTGTTGTTTGATAAAAGAACTTAGCAGTCATTTGGTTTCATAAACTAAGGAAAACTTTTCCCCAGTCCTGGCGACATTGGAAGAACTGACTATGAAGCCGCCACACGCACTTGGCTTGACACCAAGACCAGCATGCATTAATTAATACTTGTTATTTATTTAGGTACATGTTCTCGAACGCAAAAGGGGTGCGAGAGGCTGTTGCTGCTGGTAGGTGACCTGTAGCCGAGGGACTTGACAAATATGTTCTACAATGGCGGAACACAACGTGCCTGGACCCAGGGACGGGCACATCCTATTACGTCCACCCCATATGCAAAAGCCGCACGTAAGGGTTTCTATGAATAATTCATTCTTCCTTTTTGAATAGTTGTAAGGAAACACTGGATCAGGCATACTTATGGCGGAGAGCGGGTTTAACTGCGAGGGTTTGCAGAGATGAGGTTGTGGTGGGGGGCTTAATCGCTATGTCTTGATGGCTCTCCTGAGGATTCCGGCGATGCTTGTGGACATAGCTTGTGAGAATCAAGGTGGGAAATGTGTGAGCAGAGGATACCACCCGTTATGAACAGCCTCCTTTGGCGTGAGCACTTGATTGAGGGGAGACTGGCAACACTTTGAGAACTTGACCCTGGTTTAGCAAACTTTGACCTGTGACCATGGAAACGCATTGTATTAATCATCGTCTGAAGAATCGCTGTCTTGAGCCCTGGCCCTCTTCTTGCCCTGCTGCGCTGTAGGCCTAGGCTCGTCATCCCTGCGAACGAATACGTAACTCCGTGCCGCCCTGTCTTCCCCTTTCCAGCCGCCGCCTATTTCACCGTTCTTGTTTCTGACGACCCCTAGCGTCCGGGCATGATGATACCCCGGATACGCGCTCGCCTGAAACTTGAAACTGCGCTCGACCTGCAGACCGCTATGCCTCGCCAGGTCCCGGATATTCCAGAGCGTGTATGGTTCGCCCTCAAACAGCGTGACAATGACCGAGCCGCCGGGCGCAAGCGAGAGCAGCGCCCGTCCGAAGAACGCCACTAGTAGCTCCTGGTTGTACCGGACCTGCCTGTTGACGTCGGTGCTCTTACCGCCCACGTGCGGGAAGTTGAAGATGATCCTGTCCATGACGCCGACGCCGCCGCCCTTGCCCTTCTTTTTATTGTCGGCGAACGGCTTCATGGTCGTCCCGTCGACGCCGAACAGCACCCTGCTGCCGCCCTCGGCCTCGATCTTCGCGATGTTCTCGGGCGCCTGCGGGTACTTCTCCGCCAGCTCTTCGGGGCTCTTCTCGAGAACCGTCGCCGTCACGTCGGCGCAGTAGTGGTGCTCAACCAGTGACGCGCCAAAACTGAGGTCGCCGTCGCCGACCAACAGGATCTTGTCCTCGGGGGAGAACGGGATCACCGGTTCCGCGTGCTGCTGCGGCGCTGGTCCAGTTTTCTGCTGCTGTTTCGCGGTGGCGGCGGACGCTGAGCCGGGCTTTTTAGCCTTCACAGTGGCGTTGCTGCCGTTGCTACGGCTCTGCTGCCTCGCGGGCTTTCGAGGTTGGGCGCTCTGGGCGAGTCTCCGGCGCTTCCCCATGTTTGCCGGCTACGTTGGGGACTCCTTGCTACCGGGGCATGCTTGAGGTATATCGCAGGTCGTCGCCGCCAACTCGACAGAGGTGGCACTCCGGTAAGTTCTGGTAAGCGGGCCACGAATCGTGTGTCTGGTGAGTGAGCGAGGTCAGAATGAAGTTGCAACTGTCGCCTTGGATTGACAATAAATTTGTGACCCAAGCCGAGAGGATCCCGCCCGGTACCCACTTCTCGCTGCAGGGGCCGGGCTGCTCGGGACGCTGCCGGACTAACCGGATTGGTAGCTGGCCTGAAAGTGGAATCCCAGTCTCAGGTGAACCCTGAATTTGGTACGGCAATGGGAAGTTTACCACGCTACCCTGGGATTGAAGGTAAACAATAGGGATTGTGTAGAATGAGTATTCCACACTCCTGTCCAGATCGTACCGATCTGAGGGGACCATATACTTCATAAGTACCTAGGATGCTGCATCTATCATATGTAATAGCTGAGTAAATGTTATATTTAACACATTGTGTAAATATACGCACGCGTTTCAAGACTATATCTGCGCTGACTCTTATGAACGGGAAGTAATCACTTTGCATATTATCCCAAGCATGTTCGTCCACCCTGGACCAGTTCATACGCCACGTTCGATATGAATGCCCGGTTCTAGTGAGAAGTCGATCACATTGTACGTGCATAATCGAAGGGGACAAGGACCTATAACACATCTCGGCAATCAGGGGGAATCTAAACCTCAGCACTAGATACCTATGTATCTATCTAGATAGGCAGGAGTCCAGGTGCTAGGGATGAATATGTAGCCGCAATGCTAATTCTAGGGTGCAGTTGAAATCTAAATCGTTGTCAGGTATAGGTTAGCCAGGACGTTAAAGTACTTAAGTAGGTAATAGCACTGAGTATCCAAGGAGATCGGTTGCTCCAGTGAGCTCTTCCTAGTCGCGTTACAGATCCCTTAAAGAGATTCGAGAACCCGACTAACCGCAGGAATAGTACGAAACCGAGCGAAAAGGAAAGAAAAAAGAAGGAAGAGAGAGAGAGAAAGAGACGGCTGTAGAAGACGTCAGCACTTTTAAGAAATATCCGAGATAGATGCCAATCAAAAGCAGATTATGCACCGATCGAATGCCTTGCATATGTATGGAGGAGGAGTGCATGTTGCTGGTTCAATATCTATTCGAGGCCCCATCGGCAAAACATAAGCTCCGGACCAATCAGAGGTTCCAGAACCAAACTAACAGCGAGCTTTGACTGGATGTGGAAGTGGGAGTGGAACCTTAACTGGAAGCGCATTCAATCGCCTGCTGCTTTCCGTATTAGACTTGGTGCTTGGCTGGCTAGATGAAAACCAGATCTCGACAAATCTATTATTGTTGCTTCAGTAGCAGTATCTAAGCAACTTTGACGGCGCTGGGGACGATAGGGAATTGGACTCATCGCTCTTCTATCTTTCTAGCCGTCTATCTGTTTAGTCAGCTTCCCGTTTTCCTTTCTTGGTTGCGTCCCCTAATCCCGACGGTCATTCTGTATCTGGCACCAGAGCTACCTGAGTAGGTCCCAACTCGCTCAACACACATTAACCAAAAGCCTTTTCACCTTGAAAGATTAGCAACGAAGTGTTCACTTTCACGCCCATCCCCTAACCGCGAAACTAGCCATCGTCTTTTTTTCTGTTGACGTAAATTCCCCAAATCCTTGCATCTTTTGAAGATTTGACTTTCGCATTTGAGCCTACCAATCTCGTGTGCAGTCTTCTCAAAACCCTCACACTTACATCCATACCTCCCACACTCCCCCGTATTTCACCTAGTACATGATCCACAACCACCATCATGGACGACGCCTCCCAAGCCGCCCCGTCGCCGGTACCTAGTCCGGCTAAAGGGAAAGGCAAGAAAACCTCAGCTAGAGGTGTCAGGAAGGCGAAGAAGACCGCCGCTAAGAAAGGAAACCGGGGCCGCGGCCGTAGAAGCAAGGTCTACGCAGATCCTCGTGTCCAGGCAGCCTATGAGCGACAGCAAGATCTCGCCGCCCTCTACGCAGAAGTTACCAAAGCGATCAAGCCGGCTCTTGAAGAAGTCGCTGATTCGGCCATCAAGACTTTGCTAGAGAATCCTACTGCTCACCAAGAAGTTGCCGAATACGAGATTCTGCAAAAACAACTCGACGAACGTCTCCGGGCCGCCATTGTCGCCGCGGACACAGCGCTCAGCACAAATCTGGCCGTCGCTGAACGCACTCGCAACCTCGACTCAGAGTTTGTTCATATTCAATTTCACGTACGTCAATTTACTCCCGTACTTTTCTTACGTTCACAATGCTCACTTTTGTCTTCAGAATCAATTTGATTACAAAACGGAAGAATTCTTTGATGGGGCTCTTAATCGTACTAGCATCCTTGCCGAACTACGCCGCGAAGGCGCCCCGGTTGATGTAAGTGGATGACAATACGATTTTTTTCTCCCGTCACGTCGGTGCAATATCTAATATCCCCCAGACTCCCGATTTCAGATATGGATATGTCCAGGAACCCAATGAGGTTGCGCTGGACCAAGGTCCCTATAGGATGGTGCGTAACGGAATTGAGGTGCCTTTCCCTAGCTTGCTAGAAGACCCCAAGAAAGCGATCGCCAAGGTGCCGGTAGCGCGCAAGACGAAAGCTACGGCTAAGCGGAGAGCGGAAGACCAGCCTGAGGGCCAGCCGGACTCGAAGAAACCTGTGGTCGGTCCCGGTGCAAGTCAAGGGCGTGGCGGCTCCGCACGTGACGAATTGGCAAACGCCAAAGTCGAAAATGGAGATGATGCATTGACTCCTCTACCTCGGCATATCGGGGGCTTGCTTTCAGCCGAACAGGAAGCGGATGCCGAGCCCGAATCAAGTGCCCCTTCACCCGGTGCTGTTCTAGATGACGAGCAAACCCCGGTTTCCGGGCAGAAGCCCGAGATTGCGGCTGCGAAAAATGATCTTCCTGATCTTCCCAACGGGGCATCAGAGCCTGACGCTCGTGGTGTGCGAACTGTCTTCAGGAGGGGACCCAGAGCAAACAATCGCATCATCATCTCGCCCTTGTTCGAATGGGATGACAAGGAGATTGGCTTCCGGGATTCGGCGAACGATTCGACTAGAAAGGCCACCAGGGCGACTAGAGGCAGGTTCCTCAATAAGCCCAATTCCGGCACGTGGCACCTAGATCAGACCATCGTTACCTACAACTGTCTAGAGTACGGAGACGATGATTTGGATCCGGAGGTCGTGAAGAAGCATAACCTTCACCCCAAATATGGCTTGTTTATGTCCGACTCCGTAAACGAGCCAGAGCCACCGAGCGACCATGTCGACGGTACAAGACCCGTTCTCGTCGTCACTCCAAATGGCAGCACCCTTCCTGCCTCCCGCAGTGTTAGAGCTAAGGTTATGGATCAGGCGCTAGAGCAGGATGCTAGGAAGGAGAAGATGTCAAAGATGTTGAATAACTTTTGCGAAAAAGAAGACATCGATCCGGAAGATATCGTCACTGAGGAGATGCGTGAACGAGACCGCTCGGCCCTCGAAAGACTCGCTGCTATCGTCGATGACGAGGCAAATGAAGAAGCCCGCCGACGCTCTGAGGAAGAGGGTGAATGGCTCCGCCGAGAACGTGCCAACCAACTGTTGCATGCCGCTGCTTACTTGGAGACCGAGGCTGATCGGCCAGTTGTTCCGCCTATCAGCCAGCGACCGTCACGCCCGTACGACGCGGTTCGGGACGTCTTCACCGTTTCGGAGCCCCCGCCTCCTATGCCACTCTCGGTAGACACGTTCGGTCTTTCGGTACTAGCTGATGTGGCTGAATCTGTTTCGCGTCCGACTTGGCATCCAGAGCCCCCTTTCTTCGGAGACTCATCCATGATAGATCCTCGACTGTTGGGTGTAACTCACCAACCACCCGCGCCTCCCAACGCCTTCCTGCAGACTGCATTGAACCCTACCCCGGCCTTCGCACATATCGCCCCAGCCCCTCCACCAGAACTGGACCTGCCACCCCGGACCACTACCCCGAGGAACCCATTCTCAAGCCAAGGTCACACCAAGGGCAGTCCTGTGCTTCCACCGCTCCGGCCGTCGAGGCGAGACAAAGTCTCGATTGTGGAAGCGCCTCCGCCGCGACCGCCGTCTCGATCTCAGGAGTTTGGGTCCCCGCGGGGAATGATCCATACGAATTCGGGCAATTTTTACCCCCCTGCCCCGGCACGGCCATTCCATCAGAGCTACTCCCTCCACGAACCGCCGCCCCTGATGCCGATGCCTCTGCAAGGACCTCCGTCAATGGTAGGCCCCAGCATGGCGCATAACCAGCCTCCTCCGCACTTGGCATCATATCCTATCCTGTCGCCTCCCGTGCCGGGGCATCCACAGTTAGCCACTGTACCAGTGCAGATGGCACCTGCACCTATTGGACCTCCGCCTGGACCACCCACGGGACCCCCTTTGATTAGCCCGCCACCGCCCACTGGTATATCTCGCCAAAGGGGCTCTGTTTCGTCGAACGGCAACAGCGCGGCGAAGTATCGCAAGATTGCCGCAGCGCCTATTCCTCACAACCGGCCTTGGCCTGCTAATGGCAGCACCGAGCTGCGTTTGGCGCATTACGATCATAAAGAGGCCATTAAGGATTATAGAGCCAACGAACCACCTCCGCGTAGTGGGCCCACGACAATCCGAGGATGGAACGTCAACAATGTGGCTAAGGGCCGTAATCGAGGCAGCATCAAGAAAGAGGACTCATCGGAGGAGAGAGAGAGTCCGAGGGAGTCTCCTAAGTAAGTCTTGCGGCGCCTGTTCTATATAGCATCTCCCAACTAACCTAAGCGCCGTGCTCAGTGCCATCTCCCCCTACTTGAACAAGTGGAACCCTGCAGAGCAGGGTTGAAGCTTTCTGCTACAGAGATAAGAAGAGTCGATTTCGAGCCCACCTGGACTCAAAACAGAGAGTTACGTCTAGAAGTCGGAATCACCGCAACCACGACACCTCGTAAAAGCATTTTCGGAGCAGATGCGTTTAGACCAATTACCATTTCTTCGCACGGCATCCATCACGAGCATCGTTCCCCTTTTACAGAAGCATAGCAAAAACATATAATCAGTTGGCACGGCGATGGAGGGCGGAGCGGCAAAAGCATACGCCGGACGCGGTCAGGGTATGCTGAGGGTATCGCATGTCCGAAGCGGTCAGGGTGCGAAGGATATTGCATTGGATCTGGAGTTCAGGGGACTTGATATCGCCATGGTACGGCTGGATTTATGCCCCACAGCGAATTTTCCACACATCTGGATCGTGGCCATTGATTTTCAGGGTTCCATTACACAGCGGCGCTGCAGTTAGATCACTTGCTCGAGAGAAACTTATTGCGACCGAGGCTAGGGGAACAGAGCGTTATTTATGCTCCGGTTCACATCCATCTATAGAGGAGCCCCGGTAATGGATATATCTACACTACTTCGGTCGTTTCTTTGCCGCGATGAGCCTACTAGGTGTTGGCCGAGTTGGATTAACTTGTAACTTGCCTCGCCCTCCTAAGAGCTTGCTTATCGTCAATGTCGTGTTGAAGTTTCCCGTATGCATTACGTATAGGGATCGCTATAACCCACCGGACACCATACTCCGCGACCCCCGGTTTTCGCAGCGTAGTCTTCCGTACAGGGCGGGATCTGAGCCGCTGTCCGTAAGTTGGTGTAGCGCTATTAGTATATATACACCGCCGGGTTTTGATTTCTTGTTTAGGTAAGCGATCGTATCTAGATTGTTTCCTCTTCCCGCTCCCCCCTGGTAGCGACACTCACTATGTGAGCACAAGCGGGATCCAGGCTTTGGAGGGGACTGCGCTCGATGCCCGATACCATCTCATAACGATACTTGTCCCGATCGTTTTCCAAAACGCGAATCTTTGGGGTGGGTCTTGAAAATATGATCTCCAATACACTTTATGAATACAGGAGATACATACACACACACATATATATATATATATATAACGGACAGGAGAGGGGGAAGGGCATGGCATATATATATCCTTCGCTGATAGGTTTTCATTCCTCCCCCCAATACAGGGCGCGGAAGAGCATTCCAGAGATGCTCCCGTTCCATTGCTGCCTCCCGTGACAGAAAGACTTCGTGCGTGGGATTTGGAATCTCCGTCGTGGGCGCTTGGCGGGGGTAGCTATTCCGTGCGCCCGTTATTACGCGGCTGGCTTGTAGATACGCGATACCGCTGAACGTCCCTCTGTGGATGAATGGTCCGAGTATACATGATATACGGCAGTTATGGTTACTAGCCTACGGGTCCCGCTACGAAACGTTTTGTGAAGAGATTGATGATTGACGATACCCATGTTAACCCAGGGGATTTTTGATGTCAAGCATTGAAGCCGAAATCCGATACGTGCTCTTCTTGCAGCTGACTGGGACCTCTACGTACTAGGTGGCAAGGACAGAAATCGACAATATCAATGCGGTAATCTGACAGAACAGGGGCTCGAGACACGTATATTTGGCTCCTTCACCAACCAGAGCGTATTGTACATTACAAGCTGAGCGCGATTACCACGAAATAAGGCGGACGGCAGACTCGCAGCGTTCGGATCGCGAGGGATTTCCATATCCACTTCCCTCACAGGATGTTCGGCGAAGTCCTCTAAACATGCACTGTAAAACTATCTACTGTGGAGATCACTGCTTTCTCCTGAACAGTAGAGCTTAGTCTAGTCCAGATCCGACTGAGACGGGTTTCCAACCTCAATCCCAGAACACAAAACGCCGAAAGTACATCAAACAAGATTGCTTACAGGCGACAGCTTCATACGGAACGATGAGCTACAGTGCCCCCTGGTGCACCATATTCGGTTGGCCCATAGGAAACATGTGCGGATTTCCCATCTGCTGCTCACCCATCTGCGGGTTGCCCATCTGGGGGTCGCCCATGGGCATCATGGTCGGAATCATGGCAGGCATCATGGGGTTTGCGGGTTCTAATTGCGCGAGACCCAGGGGACCCTCTGGGTGCAGCGCGTATTGGTTGGCCTCCATCTTGTTACCATCGAAGATAACCATGTTCTGGATAGGTTGCTGATTTTGGCCCAGGACGTTGATCACATCCTGTGCCAGCTCGCCACCGAGGACTGCTGTCACGGGCGCGATTTCGCTGCCGATGTTCTGCAGGAAGCTGCGTAGAATTTCAGAGTTCAACGTATCTCCCGGCAAGGAGAGCAAGGAGTGACATTGGGTGGCCGACTTCGTGAAGTATTCCAGGTCTTGTCGGTTATGGCCTGGGATACGGTTGTGGAATTGTTCGAAGGACCAAAGAGCCCGCAGACAGGATAGGAAAGGGGTGACAGCCCTTAGGCGGCGCGGTGATTTCAGATATTCGGCCGGCAGCGCGCTGGCTTCGGCGGCAAGATCCCAGGTTGAGTACAGTTCCCGCTTCGCGACGAGCTCGATGGTTTTGCCACCTTCTTTCTGGGTCTTCACATCAGTGACGAATCGGGTCCGAGATTCCTGACCAACGTTCGTCGATACATTCGCCTTGTCACGTTGTAAGACGAAGTCATGCTCGATTAAGTCGCAGAAGATATAGCCGTAGTAACCATGAGAACCAGCCGCATAGAATTGGCGGTGGTGTAGGCGAGTAGCAGTGTTGATAAACGCAAGAGTGGTGGCGTTGAGATCCGTGGCGATGACGATATCGAATGCGGAAAAGTATGATACCCCTTTCTCCATGATGCTACCCGAGTCCGCAATGACCCTGACCCGCGGGTTTAGTTTTTGTATCTCACGGCTTGCTGCTTCTGCGCGGTTCTGGCCTATATTCTCCTCGGAGAGGAAGAACTGAGCACCCAGGTCGGCCTCGGAGACATTCTGATCGTCGACAAGAGTTAGGGAGCCGATGCCGGCAAGAACGAGATTCTTGGCTATCTCGTTGGCCAAAGCTTTCATCGTGATGAGAAGAACATTGGCGGCTTGAATCTTCTTCTGCGCCTTCATGCCCCAGAGACGAATTTGACGGTCGTACAGGGCAATTTCGTCTATATATATATATATTAGATCAAAGAACGAAGGGTGATGTCGTTGGTCACTTACCTGCACTGATTGTGTTGCCATTGGCTGGATGCTCGGTTGCCGCGCCATTCATACCCGCCATCGCATGCTGGTCGGGAAGGGCCATCATGCCTGTCGGAGAGAAGACCCCGTTACTATCAAATGTCTGCTGCGAGGGAGCGAGGCCAACACCCTGGCTGGTAAATACTCCAGTACTGTCCTGCGGGAGGGATACGGCGCCGCCTTGGATTGGCTGCTGCTGAGGTGCGGCAGTTGCCGAGCTGACGGCAGCTGGCTCTTCTACTGAGCCTGTGGCGGGTTGAGTTTGTTGTTGTGGCTCCATTGGCGACGAGGCTGACATGAATCCGCAGGGCTGAAAGAAAGAGGCTAAAAGAACGGCCAGATGGCGACGACAGAGATAGTGATTAATTAAGTCTTGCGCGTAAAGTAAATGAAGGAGAAACAGGGGAAGGGAATCCGGTTATTATCGACCTTGAGAGGACCTAGGCAAGTGAAGTAAAGGTAATGCGTTTGGAAGATGGGAACGGCACGGAGTCGATGAGGCGCCGAAACTGGAATCGACCGTAAACGTCCAGTCCAGGCTGCGCTTTGCCTTCGCCGCCCTAGGATGTGCGCAGCTTCGTAACGCAGCCTTTTGCTTGGAGTCTAGGTATTCGTATTCCGAAGAGGTGAAATACAATGCAGTGCAATGCAATGCGTGAGGTGTGGATGTGATGATGCTATGGAAACCTTGAAGTAGGTCCAAGTAGCTTGCCTGTCTCAAACGACGCGAACCAACTGGCGCAGCCGGGTATTTGATTCAGATTCTGGAAGCAGGGAGTAGATACCAGGTATTCTATTGGTACCTAGTATATGTGCGGCTGACCGAAGTTTACCAAATGCCGTCCCGCTCAGCCTGTTGCGTGTTATCGGGGGTCAGGTACGTATTGCGGTCGTTGCCTTTATATAGTACACAGTAAGACCAGCACCAGCTGGGTTAACCCTGAATCGTTGATGAGTAAAGGCAGCGCGCTAAGGCGTCCATAAACTTCAATTAGCCAACTGCGAAGCAGGCTTCGGATGCTTAGGTAAGTACCTGTCCCGGCATGTACCCGACTGCATGTACCGATTGACGGTTTAGACACTGAGACCAAGGATGATCCGAAGTATAGGATGAGCGCCCAGGCATACATACATATGCTTGTGGCTCAGTCATGAGTAAGAGAGGACTGAAAGGCGCCTTGTTAGGGAATTTGCTTTGTTAGAGCATCAAAGATGTCATGTGCATCGACTATAACTTCTTAAGCGAGCAATCTGACTTAGATACCTAGGAAATACATGTATTCATTGTCATGCATTGTCAGTAGGTAGTTGGTCGGTCCTGTACATATGCCGAGAGTACCTAATATTGAGAGCATCCAATAATCCTTTCAATGTTGCGAAACCACTGCATATTTACATGCACCTCTCTATCTACATAGCTAGACGGAAGTTACCTGGGCCCTCAAAGTGCCCCATCGCATATTGCCCACATGCCACATGCCACATGCCACATACACATCCCACATCCAACGTTCGCATCGACATCTGCCCACTTACAGCTTTCGTCTCGACTCCATCGCAATCCTGAGGTTCCAACCAGAACCATCAACTACCAACGACCACAGGAGGCACCGACAATTGTTTTCGTTTTTTTTTTAAAAAAAATAGGAGCATTCGTAAATATCTATCTATCTTACTTGTTCAAGTCCGGGTCCATCTGGTCTACCAATAGGGACAGGGCTGAGTCTCACAACCTGCACACAAGCCACAATCTCTTCCCTACTTCATGGTGAGTCTCGGCGTTATTGTCGAGTCAGGCTCTCTTAGCCAACGACGGAAGGAATTTGGCATAATGCATCCTATTCGATGCTTCCTTGTTAGAAAATATACTCACCCTTTTGCTAGTCGGGTAATCCGTCTCAACGCTCGTCTTCGAATTCGAGTCCTTTTCGCACCGCTGACGAAATTGTTCGTTCGATACTCGATGACGACCCTCCACCCTCCCAGATAAGCCCTTCTGGAGAACTTTATCGGGCTATAGAAAGATATAATTCACATAGTCGGCCTTCTGCACGGAGGGACCTGGTTCGGGATCATATGAATCGCTGGGCCCGCTCCTCGCTGCGGAATACTATGCCTCCCGAACCCGACCCGGACACTCACCGAAGGCCAAGAGAGTCGCAAGCACCGGCCGCCTCGCCGCTGTACAACCTGCCACCGTCTGCGCCAGGTCTGCCGCCGTTACGCTCGTCGAGCACCCGCCACACCCCGGCCATGTCTGGTGCCAGCTCCTCGGGAGGACTATATGCCCGTCTGCGCGCTTCGGAACAGGAGATCGAAAGACGCCGTAACCTTCCCGATGATAGGACCGACTTGGGCGTCGCTGAATCATCAGGCACTCAATGGGGCCGGGTCCGCTCCGAACTATCGGACGCTCAACGGGAACCAGTCCGTGATCATCGACGCCCCATCACCTCCCAGCGTCGTTCCCGATACACGCTGGAAGACATCACCGCCACCGAGCGGGAGCTCGAAGACGTTGACTCCGAGTTGCGGGCCCTGTGGGACTTTACTAACGCGTCGCCCGATCCGTATTCCGAACTTGCATTCCCGTCGCCTCCGCTGCAAAGCCACGGAACGGCGGAGGAAAGACGTAGAATTAAAAGGCGGAAGCTGGACTCGGATCGACTATCCGCCGGGTTTGCTGGCTTCCGGTACGGGAAGTATGGGCAGGTCGAACCGGGTCAGCTGACCATGGAGATTGTAAGCTGCGATGGGGGCATCTATGCCGACGATGATCAGAAGCACGCGGCCGAGAACATTTTGAAGAACGATCCATCGGTATATTGCACGAGCGGGCCGACGTGCAACATCGTCTTACGACATCAAGGTGCCACGGTATTCACCTTAAAGGAGCTTGTTATTAAAGCCCCTCGGTCGAATTATACATCTCCGGTGTCGGAGGGCATGGTGTTTGTCTCCATGTCATCCGATCATCTCCTCACACGCACGGCCCAGTATCAGATACAGTACTCTTCTGCAAGGAGCTCAAGCAGGCGGGCCGGATCGGAAAGCCAGCCACTGCCGCCCGTTATATCGATTAGACATAACGGCGATGGAAGTTCTATGACTCGAGCGCAGGTACGAGCAAGGCGATTATACAACATCGGCTTGGACGATGAGAACAATGATCTGCGAGTGGCTCAAATCCCTTCAGAATTCAACATCTCGCCTTCACATTGCAGAGTGACGATTGAATACGACGACGAAGACGCAGACGACGTTGATGCTTCAAGGGAGGCGCCGAACAGGATCGGTGCTCTGCCTTTCGAGAGCGAATCGAGCGACGAGGAGGGAAATATGGAAGATTTCACGCTTAGCGGCGCATCTTATAGACAGCGTGCCAGTCGAATTCGCTCGAGTGGTTACGCGGAGGCCAGAGAAGCAGCACAGATAGCTACACAAGAAGCCGTGCGGGCCGTCGGCGGTGAGCTTCTGGCTCCTGACGCGCGGTTCTACATTGAGCGCGACAAGAGCAAGTGTACGATGACATTCGACCCTCCTGTGTCCGGGAGGTTCATCCTCCTGAAGATGTGGAGTCCCCATCGTGACCCGACGGCCAATATAGATATACAGGCGGTGGCGGCGACCGGGTTTGCCGGGCCGAGGTTCTTCCCGGCGGTGGAGCTGCGGTGATTATCACATGGATAGGCGCACCGGGTCCGATAATGGGTCGGGGACGGGGGACGACTAGACGATGTTCACGAAGCAATAGTCGAAATCATGTATTATGCCGAAAAAAGGAGTGTCCTTCGAAAGTCCGAAAGTGTGTCTATGGTGATTATTGATGTTCGGTCTCGCGCCGTGGATATATCCCGGTCAGCATGATCTACATGACGAGTTCCGCCAGCCTCGCTCGACCGGTGCTGGCCGCTAACGAAATATTACAGATCTTTACCTAAGGATTGAGATGATTGTATTGATGTATATAGGCCGGCCAGTTACAGAGCTACATTACATAATTGTTCGAAGATGGCCGGGGGGCAGAAGCTCAGATCGACCTCCTAACTTAAAGCGCACGCAATGTATCATTAGAGGTCTCGGAGAGTCATAGACGAGTATGGTACGGTCTAACTGGACTTGATCGAAAGTCTGCATCGGTATGATTCATCGGCCCAGTGGATTAGAATTAGCCCCGTGCAAGGGGCGTCAAATTGCACATATGACAAGCCACTCAAGAGCTGCTAGGTATTGCTCGCATGCAACGCAAGTGAAGGTAGATATTGGGGAGTCACAATGATTGTGGCAATACATAGAGTTGAGTCATAGCGGCCATGACCGCATTTGGCCCAGAAATGGTAACGCAGGGGATGCTACGTACCCACCTTGATAGGTACCTCTTCAAAGAATTGATAAACCGAGGCATTCGCTACGAAATACAGCAGAATAGGAATGTTACGAAAAAGTTTGATTGGAAGGGGATTCTCAAACTTGAACTCGAAGACAAACGTTGCCCCCACAACTTCCCCTACCTTACTATATCTGGGCGCCAATTCCTCTAGCGTTAGAGCTTTTGCTTGGTGGGCCAACGGCAGATAAGGATCAAAACCGTCTTCTCACGGGGGCAAAGAGAAGCAAGCTACTAGGTATCTTTTTGGCGGCTGACAACATACTCGACCTCTGCGACCTTCTCTCCCTCCTACCTGTCGCCATTACGACTATATCCGACCTCCTTCAAACCAACCACCTCTGCACGAGAAACAGCCATGGCAGTGCGCGCACAATTCGAGAATTCCAACGAGTAAGTGAGCCCCATCCGTCATAACCCCCCC
>QJNS01000420.1:0-10538 GCA_004154925.1 Monosporascus cannonballus
CCCCCCCCCCCCCCCCCCCCCCCCCCCCCCCCCCCCCCCCCCCCCCCCCCCCCCCCCCCCCCCCCCCCCCCCCCCCCCCCCCCCCCCCCTAGACCGGTAGACTGGTAGAGGCATGAACTGCTGTAAACCGCCCAGAGGGTTTTCGTAATTCTCACTCTTGGATAGCTGGGAGGCAAGCCACCCGCCGCCCCGGAAGATGTACTGTGTAGAGACGATGATAAGTCTAGTGGTCATCGTAGGCACGTGGTCACCGAGTTAAATGAAATGATACGTGCGCCTTCATTGAGTCTACCCTTCCTGTTGATGTTTCGACTTGACGTAAAGGTTGCCGCTGCCGGCAGTTTCGCGTCCGTTAGCCAAGCCGAAAGAAGCCTAAGCGCAACAGAAGCGCTTCACTGGATTGCGAGAAGAGGTCTCCTGACGACTGGCAATCATAAATCCCTAGCAGGAGGAAAATTGCGGCATGCCGACTACCGCTGCAGTGTCCGTCCGTAGGCGGCTCTCAGATCCTTGCTTAATTGCCAGTTTTGGATAACAGGAATCTCCGTCGGAATTATTTAGCCTCACAGTATTCTTTGCTGCGCAGGCAGACGCGATAGAACCCGTGTCACCTTGGGGCTTGTTATTCAATTGAACATTCCATCGAAGAGGCAATATTTTGACTTCTTGTAAGACGGCAAGTCGCTATTAGGACAAGAAAATGAAAACCTACTGGCTTGGTGACTCCAAGACGCCCTAACTTGCGTTATCTGAAGGTAGTGCAAGGTCTCGTCAATCACGAAATCGGGACATGGTCTTCCGAGACCTTTTCTGTCCGTTACAGAAAGCAACTCGTAGAGCACGTGTGCGTATGAAAGCCCCTGCCTTGCAAGGCGGCCTTTGGGAGCAAAAGGCGCGGTGGTGAATCTTTGCTGCTCGTGTCACGGAACTGCTGCTTGTAGGTGAGATGGGGCTGGATTCGATTCGGCCCTCACATCCGTCGAAGATGCAGTTGGGACGTAGGCAGAGGATAGTTAGGACGACGAACCCTGCTCATCCTTCACCTCGGAGGCAAGGGGTCCTAGTTGCCCCACTCCCATGGGTTTTCTGTGACAAACGCATGGAAACAGGCTGAGAAAGTGCTTTTTTATCCAGATCAGCCCAAATTTACACTTGGCAAGCTACATGTAGGTCTCGGCGATCCACAAGACTAAGACCTGAAGGAAATCTTGGCAGGAGAAAAACACCCTTGTGGTTTGCAGCCTCAAGCAAACCTTTCAGGAAGGCTCCGGCGGGGGTTGACGGGGATAGGCGGGATGACGGGGTTGTGGAGGGGTGGGATAGCTAAGCTACCTGACTGCACAGTTGAGATGGGGGTTGGAGCAGCCCTAAAAGGCGAGTTTAGCAAAAAGCCGCATAGGCCGTCCGATTCTGGCTCTGGCACTGTGCCGCAGCTGTCATTCCTAATGGGATAGCTTCCCGTCCGTCCAGCTTTCTTAGTAAGCCACGCAGGATTTCTCGGGGCCTTATGGCGGAATGTCCATCCCTAATAAGTTAAGCGTCTGGCGATGTTTCATCCTGATTAACAATCGGTCGACTTGCTGGAAGGAGATGGGCGACGATCACTGATAAAACAATCATGACAATAACTATTGAGCTCTTTCTTATTGGCCGGTTCATTTTGCTTACGGGTCTAAAACAGTTTCCAGTTACGGAGTAAGTTACCGGCGGGTTGGAGCCGTTGTTTGCGTCTAAGTCGGCTATCTCTCCTGATCTTCCGCCAGTTGCCACGGTCTGCGGGGACTAACCGTACCCCTTCCCGAGATCCTGCTCCTCTATACTTCGCGCTTCCTCAAGCAGGGGTAATAGGCGGACAGCTTCTTCAAAGATTGAGGAGCAAGGATGAACCCTAACCACGGCGGTGCTCGATTACGGCCTAGTATGACATTCAGGCAGTGTTGCATTGCGCTTTCTTGGGCTCATTAGCCGCGTTGAGTACTCTCGCTTTCATATCAGATTATGGCCTGCTTCCGTGAATTCATTTCGTCTGCAGGTTAGCCGCTGGATAAGACATTGCCTAGCGGGCCTATGTCACGAGCGTCTGTCGCATATCCAAACCAGTCGGGTCGCTTACCCACCCTTTCGGCAGCTTATGCAATATACGGAACTCTGCTTCGTGTCTCGTATGGCGTATAGCTGCTACTTGACGCCCCTTGCAGCCCCGTTCATTAAGATCCGTCCGGCGCGGTCTCTTAGACTCAGTCCCCGGTTATAGAGGTACTTTAATCATATCCATGTTAGTAATATCCCGGGTCATGTGTCCTTGTCGGGAGTCAAGCCTGCCAAGGAGGCTCCCGGCTCTCTCGGGTCCCATGAGGCGAAATCTTATATTACATCCTCTGTCCCCAACCTCAACCCCCCATTCCTCTACAGCCCAGGGCCCGGTATTCCCGCCGTTCTTTTCAAGATGTTGAGCATCTCGCGTATCGCGGCTGCCTCGTTCGCAGCTGCTGGCTGTAAGTACAGGCACCCTACGCAGTGGACTTATTTGCTAACAACACCAGTCTTCCGGACATGTCAAGCCCAGACGCCATCTGGAGAATACACAGATCCTGATACGGCCATTACCTACCAAACTTGGAGTATTGCGCAATCGGCCAACACGGGCGCCTTCACCTTTGGTTTAGTCTTGCCCGAGGACGCCTTGACCAGAGATGCCTCGGAGTACATTGGTCTACTTGTACGACGCGACGTTCCACCTACATCCCATGATAGCTAACACATTTCCAGCAATGTTCCAAGGATCCTGAAACGAGTGCGTGGTGCGGTATCTCCCATGGACAATCCGGACAGATGACGCAAGCCTTGCTTCTCGTGGCGTGGCCATACGAGGACCAAGTGCTCACGTCATTCCGATACGCAACTGGCTACAGCTCACCGGTGCCTTACACCGGAGACGCTAAGTTAACGCAGATCGCTTCGAAGATGAACGAGACACACTTCGAGCTGCAATACCGATGTGAAAACTGCTTTTCTTGGGACCATGATGGCTCGACCGGAAGCGTCTCTACCTCAAATGGCGTTCTCGTTGTGGGGAGAGCCGCAGCGAACGCTGTTCCCAGCAACGCTGAATGCGCCACCTCGGCCGTTTTACAGCAGCATAATAATGGTTTCGGTCAATTCGGCGCTGCCCTTGATGGCGTGCCGAATGAGTCCTATTCTGCTTGGGCTGAGAAGGCCACAGCCACTGTCACTGGAGACTGTGGCTCGAGCCCTACACCTACCGTAACTTCATCGACGACGACTGGGCCGACTGCCACCGCGACTTGCGCCCCGGGAGTTACTGACAAGGCATACGACTACGTTGTCGTCGGTGCTGGTGCCGGTGGCATTCCCGTGGCTGATAAGTTGAGTGAGGCTGGCCACAGCGTGTTGTTGATTGAGAAGGGCCCGCCTTCGACTGGACGATGGGGGGGCAAGTTGGGGCCTGAGTGGCTCAAGGGAACTGGCTTGACGCGTTTCGATGTACCTGGCTTATGCAACCAGATCTGGGTTGACTCTAACGGCATTGCCTGCAAGGACACGGATCAAATGGCCGGGTGCGTACTGGGTGGAGGCGCTGCCGTCAATGCCGGACTTTGGTGGAAGGTGAGGCCTCCTGTCCTCTTTTCATTGCACATGCTAAATACGGGAATAGGCGAACCCGAAAGATTGGGATGAGAACTTCCCAGAGGGTTGGCATAACTCAGATGTTGCGCGAGCCCAAGAGCGGGTGTTCTCTCGGATTCCGGGGACGACTCGACCCTCTGTGGACGGTAAACTGTATATGCATCAAGGCGTTGATGTTCTTTCTGGAGCATTGGAAGCAGCTGGTTGGGAGAATGTCCCCGAGCCTAATAGTGCCCCGACCAAGAAGAACCATACCTTCGGTGCCACTACGTACATGTTCGCCAATGGTGAAAGAGGCGGTCCTCTGGCGACCTACCTCGTTTCGGCGGCTAAGAGGGAGAACTTCAGCCTTCTCATGAACCAGGGTGTCCGACGAGCTATCAGGACGGGTGGACATGTCACTGGCCTTGAGCTGGACTGTGTTCAGCCAGACGGTAACCTAGGTGTTATCTCCTTGACGCCTGATACCGGCCGAGCCATTTTCGCTGCGGGAACTTTCGGTTCGGCAAAGCTCTTGCTGAGGAGTAAGCCTGAAGTTACCTGTTTTGAACTGGCTTAAACTAATATCTTCCCCAGGTGGTATCGGACCCGACGATCAGCTGAAGGTCGTTGCCGGTTCTAGATCAGACGGGGCCGGGTTCATCAGCGAATCCGAGTGGATCAACCTCCCAGTCGGCTACAACTTAGTTGACCACACCAATGTAAGCCTTGCATTGAGCTTCGCCGAACTTCACTAACACGGGATATTCAGACGGACCTGTTCATTACTCACCCTGATATCGTCTTCTACGATTTCTACGAGGCTTGGGACACGCCCAATGGTGCCGATAAGAACATGTATCTCGGTCAGTATCGACTACGACGTGACTTGAATTAGCTACTGACTCCTCGAAGATAAGCGTTCCGGTATTCTCGCGCAGTCTGCACCCAACATTGGCCCCGTTGTACGTTGTACCCTACGTCTCAAACCGATTCAATATTGGCAACCATGCTGACGTGACTCCAAGTTCTGGGACGAGATCCGGGGTGCCGATGGTGTTACCCGCCAACTGCAATACACTGCTCGTGTCGAAGGCGGTGACCAGACGGGCACTAACAGTGAGTAGCGGTCGATATCGGCGGTGAGAAAACCACGAATATCTGACAATTATCAGGCACTATGATCATGAGCCAATACCTCGGCAGAGGTACCACCTCCCGAGGCCGAATGACCATCGACGGGGCCCTGACAACGCATGTCACGACTCACCCCTACCTTCGCGACGAAAACGATGTCGCTGCCGTCATTCAGGGTATCGAGAACCTGCGCGCTGCCCTCAAGGGATACGCGGGCTTGACCTTCGCCGTTCCCCCCGACGACCAGTCGACTCAGGACTACGTAGACAAATACATTGTCAGTGCCGCGAGGCGCCGGGCGAACCACTGGATGGGTCAGTACTCCTTGTATAGTCCCCTGCTCACCTCTCTGCGTCATGCTAACTGTGTGCATAGGTACTGCTAAGTTAGGTAAGGACAGCGGCCTCGACGGCGGCTCTTCCGTCGTCGACCTCGACACCAAGGTCTACGGCACCGACAACCTCTTCGTCGTCGACGCAGCCATATTTCCCGGCATGGTGACGGGCAACCCCTCCGCTATGATCGTCACCGCCGCCGAGTACGCCGCCGAGAGGATGTTGGCGCTGGGTTCCTAGTCGAAGATGATTCACTTGAGCAGGTTCAACGTGTGATAGAGGACTCGTCGGAGAACGATAGCTCCTGGGCGAGGACGTCCCGCCAGCATACGAGGAGTCTTGTCTATTCTGTATATAATCGTTTTGCATACAATCGACGTACATACAACGCAGAGTTCCCTAGCTTCTAAGTTACTTAATCTGCAATAGCGAGCGACTCTTTTGGATGCCTTGTAACACACATTAGGGGAGCAACTCAACACGGCATCGGCTGATGCTCACTCCCATGTACAAGCGATTGCTCTACGATTATATGTAGGAGTGGCTGGCCAGAAGTGATAATCCGCAAGAACATCAACTTATAACAAAACGCTAAAACTCTCTGTAGCAAAACAGGGCTTGTAACGAGGCTCTTGCGACCTAAACCTTGGTAGTGTTCCCAATGTACTAAAGTCTTCTGCCGGTAGAAAGAGGGTGTCTATTAAACCGGCGATAAGCCTGACTATCACCGAAAGCCTGGGGCCTCTTTCATTAGCTATGGCATACGGGATCTACATACGAGGTAGCCGAAGCCGGCCAGTGAGCCGCTTCGGCTCCGAAGCAAGCCACCCACAGTGACGACGATACTTACAATACCTCGCATGACGGTAGCAACCGCATCGAACCTGGAAGTGGCAATTCATCTGTCATACGTACTTTGCCCACCTGGGCCGGCTATATGGAGTTTGAATGCCGAAAGCGCAAGGAGATTGATGACGCCCAGGTATTTAAGGCACGAACCAGCAGCTTGAAAGGGCAGCAAGAGATGTGCGCGAGCAAGGAAAATCGAGGATGGCTGATGAAAAATCGGGTCAGGCGCAACCCGGCATGGCGTCGTCTGGGCCGTTAGTCAACGGGGTCCTTCCGGCCACTCCCAAAAGCCAAGAACCCAACCGCGAGGAGCTACCCCTTAAGGAGCCCCTCAGCGAGGCACCCGACGGCGACGACAACCCGAAGTACTCGGTCTTCACAACCTAGGAGAAACGGGGCATTGTCCCCGGTGCAGCCCTCGGGGCCTTGTTCTCGCTATTGTCAGCCCAGATATGCCTTCCCGCTCCGCCGGCCGTGGCGTCCGACCTCGACGTATCCATCGGTTAGACCAACCTGACGATAACAACCTACATGGTGAGTACGGACGCAATCTGCCCCGCCTAGGAGCATTGATGTCCCCCTAAACCGCGTGCTTTACCACAGGTATTTCAAGGCATCACGCCCATGGTCATAGGCTCCCTTGCCGACAGCGCCGGACGTCGGCCGGCGTATTGCATCTGCTTCTTCGTCTACATAGCGGCCAACATCGGCTGCGCCCTAGCGCCCAACTACAAGTCCCTGCTCGCCCTCCGTACGCTGCAGTCCGCGGGCTCCAGCTCGACGGTCGCCCCCCTGCCAGGCTGTCGTGGCAGACATCGTCACGTCCGCCGAGCGCGGGAGCTACGTGGCGTACATCAGCCGTAAGCCATTCCTAGATTCATTTCTTCTTCTTCGTCTCCGATTCCACGGACCCAAACTCCCAAAGCACTCTTTTAGAGAGTTTATGGCACCCGAGACATGCCTTATATCGAATGCCCAGTAGCCACCCGCCTGATTAGTTAAAACGAGCGATCACTTACTCAAAATCTTGCAGTGCCCTCCCTTCTCGGGCCTTCTATCGGTCCCGTGGTTGGCGGCGTACTCACGCAGTACCTCGGCTGGCGCTGGATGTTCTGGCTGCTCGCGATCCTAGCGGCCGCCGTGTTCGCGGCCAACGCCGCCTTCCTGCCCGAGACCTGCCGCTACGTCATCTGCGACGGCTCGGTCCGCCCACCTCCGGCCTACCGCACGCTGTGGCAGCTCTGGAAGGACTCGTCCGCGCGGCGGGGAAAGGGTCCCCGGTTAGGGGCCACCGCGGGGAAGGAGGAGATGAGGCGCTGTCCGCGGGAAAGCCTAGTAGCCTCCCGAGGAAGGAGAAGAAGTTCAACGTGTTCCGGTCGCCCGTGCTGCTCTTCGAGGCCGAGATGTTCCTGCTGCTCGTGTACGGAGCCGTCCTGTTCGCGGGCATCTACGCCGTGATGGCGTCAATGGGCACGCGGCGCCAGGCCGTCTACGGGCTCAGCGGGGCCGGGGTCGGGTTGTTGTGTCTGCCCGTATCTGGCGGGATGCTGCTCTCGGCGGCCGCGGTCGGCCGCGCTCTGGACTGGAATTACCGGCGGCACGACCGGACCGGAGCCGGGGACTTCCCGATCGAGCGCGCGCGGTGCGGCGTCGGCGCCCCCCCTGGTGGCGCCGAGGGCGCCGCCATCGCGGCCTGGGGGTGGGTGCTGCACCGCCGCGCCCCGCTAGTGGCGCCCTGCGTGCTGCTCGCGCTTCTGAGCTTCGGGGTCGCCGGCTTCAGCAACACCCTCTCGGCGCTGATCACGGATCTGAACCCCGGTGACGCCGCCGCCACGGCCACCCTGGACCCCTTGATCGACGCTGGGGGGCTCGGGTGGGCGTTCGTGCTCTTCGGGGGGCCGTTCGCGGTCCTCTCGCCATCGATGTGGCTCGCCATGAGGAACGGCGCCGGGCGGCGCAGGGCGAAGGCGGAGAGGAGGAGATTCAAAAGGGAGAGAAAAGCCGGCGGTGGTGATGGTGAAACAGGTCCCCAAGAAACTTAATGGGCTAGTTATCCGATAAAGGGCGAATTGGTAGCAAGCGCAAAGTTTCTAAGGGGCGCCTCACCAATCAACATAAACTGGCCACTAAAAGAACAACAATGGGCTTTATCATTGTCTGGCGGAAAACACAGTAGCAAAGCCCTTTTATATAAGTCCCGTATGCTATCAATCGTCCTTAACCGATCCTTAATCGGATATTCCTGGACTGTATGCCTCTCGAGCTGGACGCAAAATGACCACATGACTCACCGGATAGGAAGAACGCCTCGAAGGAGACCTTCAAAGAGCAAAAGCCTAGTATAATCCATATAGGTACTTGGATAGCGATCACCTCCTTAGCCGTATGCTTCTGGTAAGGTCCAGCTTCGGAACTTTTGGCCTTCTAGGCTCCCTATCATCGAAGAATCTTCTTGGCGAGAATTCGAAAGAAACCTAGTAACCCCACGGCCGGCGGATAGGAGAGGTAACCTGGGACTGTATTCACGATGAGCCTGGATGCTCCGTACCCGGAACATTACTAGAACCTCTGTGCTTGAAACGGTAGATGAAGCGAAAGATTAACCTGTTAGGACTGAACGACTCGACTTTTTGGCTACGTTGAATAGTGCCTTCGTGAGCAAGATCATAGGATAAGGCAGCAAATAGGGGCTTCCTTACGTGAAGCAGAATGCTTCGGAAGCCGCTACTCTTCATGCACTAGACCACTATCTTTCGCGTACCTTGTACCAGCACTACCGGACCTCGTCGAACAAAGAACGATGCGGCCCTTACAACGCTTCCTGTCATGTCGGGAAGCATTAGGGGCTGTCGAGGATGCTCGACCTTATAGGCCATCAAGAAGAGGAGGCTTCTGCTTAGATCCTCCATATGGCTCGTACCGATGTCCCCTTGGTCTCGCCCGAGGTAACGTCTTCTCAACCTTGAGTTGACTGACTGATGTATCTGATGGGAACCTCCGGACCACTGAAAATTATCCATGTGCATGCAGCAGATTCGCCAGCAGTTTTCAATCCGAAGTCTATAGACAGTTTCCTGTCAATGTCTCAGTTCGAAAACGTTGTACCATCAATGTCATATTTCGACGTTGGACATACGACATCGGTCCAGCCTAAGTCAAGGCGGCGGCGCTGCCAAGCTAGGTAGTGCCAATTGGCTTGCTCGCTTCTTGTTCACATAGATAGGAGTAGGCCGCCCTTCTAAAGAGCTCATTGTCCCGCATTATGAATGCCACCTTTGTTAGCCTCAAGGCGTTGACACTGCCAAGGTCTGATTGTATACCTGATAACAAGACACCAGGGTAGGTCAATGCCTGCAAGTACGGCGAACAATATGGTTGTTACGATGATGTTTCGCCAATACTATCAACCGTACATCATCTAGTACGTCCACGTATCTGCTATATCGAGGTCCCGGTAGCAGATGTGGTCAAGAGAACCACGAATTGGGGGTAAAGAAACTAACCAAGCAAACGATGGAACATCCTTCAAGCCGCCTTAAGAATGGGAGACCCAGTGCTGTATAGTTCAGACGATCTGGATGCGGACTGGTCGGTTCCGCTTGACTGAACCCCCCCCCCCCACCCCCAACGTCGGTAAGCGATTGTGTACTAGGCATAGGATGATTGATGGCAGCCAAGCCCAGAGCAGCGGTTGCCAGCATCACGGCAGATCAGGTTGGCAAGGCGAGGAAACATTTTATTATGAGCAGTAGTTGCCCACTACTATAGAAGGTATTAGAAACAACACTTATCGAAGGGCTACTGCACGCAGACGAAGCAATAAGCCGCCCGGATGGACGGCCGCCAGCATTGGGGGAAGAGAGACATGTGTGCTGTGCGAATTAGGCCCCGAAGGCGGCTGGGAGACATGAGGCACAATACATTCGCCGTTTGCTGGGTCGCAATCAAGTCCGGATGCCGTCGCTCCAGAAGTTATCGCAAGTTCCTGGGTTGTGGTCCAAGTAGAGTCATTCCGTCGTAATCGGTCTCTTGGGCGTCGCCTCATGCTGCCTGACCGTCAGTCCGTTCTTTGTGACCAGAGCCCAGATATCGCCGTAGGGGGGACGCCTGGTCGCCCAACCTTAGCCCATAACCTGAATACCGGCCCAATGGGTATTCAGCATTCCCAACTTTGCACCCCGTTGGGCACGTGTCACCAAATCTCCGAAGGCTTCTTGCATAGCACGCATCGATTCCACCAGCTGGTGCAGGGAAGTATACCATTCGTACCTGTAGCCTCAAACATCCACCGAACCGCGGGGTGTTGGCTCCCCCACCCACAACAATGAGAATGCGCCTGTGAATCTCTGCTTGCTACTTAAGGTATTGACTAGGGCACAGATGCGCGGTTCCGTATGGACGTTTTGACCCGTACCGTGCCATTCGTTGCCCTGCGGCACGTGCCCAAGCCCGGGAGTCCACACTCGTGTGATGAGAACGGCAGTCATACATGGAACGAGCCCGCCGGGGGGGGGGGGGGGGGGGGGGGGGGGGGGGGGGGGGGGGGGGGGGGGGGGGGGGGGGGGGGGGGGGGGGGGGGGGGGGGGGGGG
>QJNS01000420.1:10548-31679 GCA_004154925.1 Monosporascus cannonballus
CCCCCCCCCCCCCTTCTCCGTGGCGCCTCGTCTCAGTCCTCGCCATATTGTACGGCACGGCGCTTTTTATGTGGTTCCAGCGGGGCCTGAGATGGGCGCAAACATCGGATGACGTGGCTAGCAGGTTTGGGTTCTGATGGGGTACCTGAGTGCCGGCGACGTAAATGGATGGGGCCTGCGGCCCTGTCAAGGCTCAGGGCTGCGGTACAACAAGCGGTGCACCGCGCGCAGGTCGGAAAATTTTTCGCGGTCATTGTTGGACGACGGGTGGCTCAAAAGGCTCGTGTTACGGTCCCGGGGCAACTGCCCAGGTGTCTTTCTCATGCGGCCGCCCCGTTTTTCTCGGGAGTGAAGAGGGAGGCGGTGGCCTTCCCCGGGGATCTTCCTTGGACGGTGTGCATATCGCTAGCACTGGGGCCAAGACTAATGGGCACGCGATGACTTCGACAGTGAGAAGTGCTCTTAGTCGGCTGTCTGCCGGAGGGGATGTCGAGTGCTTCATACGACTTGTGCGAAACGATAGAAGTAGTGTCATCACAACCGCAAGAGCCAACCGGTCTTATTTGGTGTCTCCTGTTAGACATACGAGAACCTCAGGTCCCAGCACGTCGTCCTGAGTATCATTTAGATAGCAATGCTGAGCGGCTTAGAGGCCGTGGCAGTGGATATTTGTGATCAGGTATCAAATCGGATTTCGACCGGGCGGAATGCACGCGGCAATACACAACATGTATAAGGCTGTCGCGTTGGGTAAAACGTCCAATGTCAATTAAGCTCAGATTCAGCTCGGGAATGAGAAGAGGAAGCCAGGCCGCCGATAACTAATGGGAACAACCTTTCCCTGTACAGTTAGCAAATGAATAAGTAATCTATTACCAGGAGGCAAGGGGAGTTTCACTAGATGGATGCTTTGCACGGCACTGCCTGGTTGTAGGCGACGAAGGATTTATGGGTATTCAATTTACCAATAGAGGAGAAAGACGTACCTAGAATCACCGTAGAGTGCCATGTACACCAAGGCCTGTACACTTGAGAACAGGGTTTGGGGGAGGAAATAGGGGCACTGCTAAATCCACCACACCATCATTCAAGAGCTCCCCCATCCGCCTCCAGAATTGGTCCATCACGATCATTAGATGATAAAATTACCGCCCTTGAGTTTGGTAGGTGCTTTCGTTCACCTACTCCAAATGTCACAACCGAAAAGGCTACCAAAAATAGAACGAGTCTATCAGCGCTCTCCACGCTGAGGGAGATACTTAACTGCATGGTGCACAACAGTCGGGCGGCTTCTCGAGGACGACGGAATGTCTATTCCCGTACCGAGGAGAATGAATCAGTATAGAGGAGAGGGCCAGTCGAAGCGGCGTTCATTGATTATGGTCGTGGCAGCGGGTGTATCTCTACGGATCCCCAGCATCTCAGTAGCTGACCCATCGCCCCGTAAGGAGTGGTATGTCGCCTACGTGGAATGTTCGGTCACGGTGCTGTAAGGGGGATCCATGCCTACTTATTTGGTCGGCCAGATACACTAGAGCTCGGTAACCGACCGGTGTTACGAGCCGCAGGTCGAACTCGATAGCCTTCGATGAAGCGACGCGTTGCCCATAGAGTGGCCAAGCGACTTAACTGAGCGTAAATAAGACGTCCTGATTAGCCCATTATTTCATGTTGTTGAGATGTCTCATCTCGAATTCAACTTGGACGTCGTCTTCACGGTTGTTTTGCGTGTAAGCTGAGTGCTCTACAGTGCTGTATAAACTTGTGCGAAGTGTGTGGTAGTATTCCGGCTGCATACAAGCCGCCCCGATTCTTATCCGATATTACCATTAAAGCAGTAGAGCATATTACTATGAGAGCACCTTAGTAGAAAGGGGCGTCCCTGAACCGGAGTGACCCGACATGGTAGATGCCAGCTCCGAATTTCTGCTTCGTGAGAGCATCTCTGTTGCGTGGAGCCTGCGAGGCTTTTGTGGAGAGTTAGGCTACAAAACTGCTGATCTCATTTCGCGATTACGGTGACCGGGAGGTATATACTGCGCGCCTCGTGCTGTCTAGGGACCACGCATTGATATACTGTCTGTTCGTTTCGAGGAAGTTCTTCTGCATCTGACCCGCACGCGAGGAGACATCAGGGCCGAAATCATCCCATGGTACGAGCCATCCGTTATCCTCCGTAGCACATGTTAGTTGTTGGCTTCCTTCCGCGCTTGTTCGAAAGTGTGACAAGTACGGAGTACCGTTGATGATCAGCCTTCTTCGCGTTCCTAACCATGTATGGCCAGTCGGGAAGCTCTATTTCAGGATATGGCCTACCACGTGGTGTGGGGGCTTATAGAGTTTAGAACGATGTGGTGGACCTTGTTACTTTAGTACGAGGGTCGGGCGCAAAAGTGTGCATACGTACCTGGTCAGGCCCAGTTCGCCACAGAGCAGGGTCACATACAGTGGAAATGAGGCTAGGAGCTGCTGTACGCTAAAGTCAGTTTCCAGGGGACTACCTCTAGGGCCTCAGTAGCGTCTCTGCAGCTAAGGTCACACCTATTGTACAAATCGGGTCCACTTAGTTTCCGAACACCGCCCTAAATCATATATTAAATATTCAAAAATCAATATCTCAACAACCACAACTGCTATGAACAATCTGTTTGCTGTTTTATATACAGATTTTAATACTTAATAAGGCCGTATTTATTTTATTTAAACAAACACAGCCGTTTAGATATAATCGTGGCCAACTTGTAAAAGAAATAAGGCTTTAAATCCCGTTATTTTATTTCGATAGCATATTTTATCTCCGTAACAAAACGAAGCCTATATTTTCGCTTCCTTAATCGTAACTTTAAAATACGTTATATGTTCTTTATTAGAAAAAGATTAAGGCTTTGGGGTGGCCATACGGCATAAATAATCGTTTAAACTTTTTTGATTATAATAATAAATTTCCCATAATAATATCGAATATTATTTTTTTAAAATATGATTTCTGGGTCGTATTTAACCTTTATCCGTTATTAAAATGGAATATAATAAGGTATAAAAACCTTATCGAAATACGAATATGTATTTATTTGAAAATTTAAATTGAAAATAATTAAAAGTTTTTTTTAAAACTTATAAAATATTTTTATGTATTAATAATTATTTGTCCGCTTTTAAATAAAAAATTTAAATATTTATCGAAATATTTTTCGCCTTTATTACAAATAACGTATATCGTACGGTTATTATATTTAACTTTAAAGGTAATTTCGTCCGATTAATATTATAATATTTAAGTAACGTTTTTATAAATAACATAAAACGTACGGCGCTTTTTTTTATTTTTTTATAAAACTTAAGGCTTACGTTAAGTTTTACGCTAAACTTTGCCAGTTAATTTAATGACGTAACGGACCGTATTTTTACATAGCTGGATTTCGGATTTGCTTAGCGTTTTTAGGGCTTCGAAAAAAATGCGTAATTTTTTAACAATAGTTCGTATAAGTTTTCGAACTATCCGATCCGTTACTTTAAAAGGTTATCCAGGCCTAGGTTTTAATTCGAAGGTAATGGGACGTCCGGCGGCTTTATATTTTTTTGTAGCGGTAAATAGTATTATAAATCGTTAATTTTGAAACGTTTTCAAGGCGTACAATTTCCGAATACGTATGCCGAACGCGATATAAGGCCCAAATGGCTGCATGTTTAGTTTCAAACAATTCGCGCCTTTTAATTTTAGGTTCGTTAGCCATTAGAATGAATACGGCTATGTTATGTGGCCTAAATGGTCCATACAAAATGGGTGGTGATGATGGGAAATGTGGCATTTAGGGGCTAAGTGGGGGGAAATTCGTCCGGAAACTAAGTGGACCTGATTTGTACAGCGTACCTAGTCTGGAAATAACGATTTTCAGCCACGGTCCATACTGTAACCAAGACAGGAACGTACGCATACTTTTGCACCCGACCTTCGTACCATTAACAAATTAAGAATAATATTTTGCTTATATACGTAGATTTGGTGCGACGTAATAGCACCTAACTCGATCAATCTACGAGCGTCGGCCAGGTACCGACAAGCCACGTACCTGCTACAGTAACCCTAACTGGTTGGCGTTAGCCCATCCGCTTGAAATATGCAAGTTTAGCAACGCGTCTATCTACATATGAAGCTATCCGATTGAATAGCCCCACTCGAATAAGTAGATACAGACAGAGCCGGGAAATAATATCACCAACTTCACACGATGTTGCCTCGAAGCTTAAGTGCCTACCTACTTACCTAGGTAGGTACTTAGTTGAGATATATGGAGTGATCCGATCTGTTGAAACTGAAGTCTCTTGGTGTTGTATTTACACGATTACCGGTAGGAGTGCTACTGTATCCCGGTCGGTACTGAAACCATCAGAACTGTGAAGCATTCTTTAGTCTGCACTGCCGCACTTTCGTTACACGCAGAGTATCATGTGGGCCGCATTGACCTCCCCCAGATGCTGGAATACCTAATTACATAGCCATATAGTTCTTGTTCATCCCGATGTCGCATATATTTATAGGCTCTCCAATGGAATGAACTGTTCTCTTTTTAGACCGAGGCTCTAAGGTGAGATGGTAGCTCCCGCGGCGCACAGGTAGCCAACGCGGGTTTCCTATCCTTCACCTCAAAACAAAAAGAGACACCTCTGGTTGCGTCTTAGGAATAAGGAGGAAGCATCGGTGCTTAACTAAACGTGCGGACGACTATAGTGGAATAAAATCGCTGGATCAGATCTGTAAAAGACGTTGAGTGCTGAGTGCATCAGGTCAACCCATTCGATAAGGATCAAAAATGCCTATATGTACATATGTATGCAGCTACAAATTAGGTAGAGACGCAATGAAGGTGTTCGTTCATCTTTTGGGCTGCTGCTAAAGGCCTTCCAAGTTCCATAGCCTCATGTTGATAGCTACCTATACTTGTGTTCGTCATGGACAATGCCCATTGATTTATACTGTTCCGTTTCGACTATATACATATAGCTGCTATTAATAGTCGCATTTATATTTCACACTATAGTATCAGGTAAAATATTTCGGACCTAGTCAGGTACCAGTGGATCGCGCTAGCAATAGTCTTATACAAATTCAATATAGCTGATACCGAGGTCTCGATAACAGTAATTCTTAACTAATACGTATTAGATTAGCAACTTGCAATAAAATAATTATAATAACGAAGTATTTAAATAAGTTTTTTAGCAGAAAATAACGGATTATGAAAGTAATAAATATTTGCCCGATATGGGAAAGTGTGGTGGGGCCAAGTAGCGCGGCGACCTAACTAGATGCGAAAAACTACCCTAATACCATAGTATGGATTCTACATAGTAAGTCTGTTTAATGCTTGCGGCTGCAAAACGGGGATTTTTGATCGGATGGCATGCTACGGCTCGGATCTGGAGGGATCTGGGCATTGCATTAGGCTGATAGATAAGAAGCTTGATTGGTGGGGTGCAAGCCAAGGCACGCTCAATAAACCGTTCAGGTGGATTAAGGGAACAGTAACTTCAGCTCGAACCCTATTACGGCACAACTAACAATATAACACACGCCTCATCGTGGCATCGCCATATTTTTTACAGTTGAAGTCATCTATTTCGATTCTTATTTATCTAGCATCTTCTGAGGCCTCCATGCTGTAGAGCACACTGGAGCTCCCTGGTCCTTGAGGGTAAAATCTTTCTGAATTGAACGAATGTGTACCCACATACTGCAGTTTGTGGCTCAGCTCCCGGCTGCCCTCCACAGCGAAAGAAGCCGGCCTTGCCGGTGCTGATACCTAAGAGAGCCCTTAATGCGATTGGATCTCATCAGTCGTCTCCCAGGGCTACAATGCATGAACTCCCTTTCCCTCGTTTCATTCCGCAAGATCTCCTCAACATGGACTGATGAAACGCGACAAGCCACCAACGCCGCACCTTCAACGGGCACTACACCCAAGACCCATTAAAACATGATTGACATTATTATCAATATTTTTGGCACCACCTTGCTCCGAAGACAAAAACCTAGTTCATTCCAGGAATTTGTGGTGTTGGCCTATCCCCCGACTGCGAGAACGCTACAAAGCAACCAGCAGCGACATGGAGTCTAACCTAAAATAGCAATGTACTCCACAAATGCTAGATTTCAAGTTACATTATTGGCCACTCGCAGTCCATATTTCAAGATCACTTACCCAAAATGCAGATACCGCTTATTGTGTAGCCCTTCTCGCAGCCGCGGAGATACTCTCCCTTTTTAACCGTCATATAGACTTTTCACTGTAGCTATTGCACCGCCGCAAACCCAGGCAGTCATGGTCTAAACACCCACTCCATCAAGGAATGCTAAGTGGACTCCTCGGCCTAGTTGTCACGAGCTAATGAAACATCAAGTGCCACCTGAGGGCTCCAAATGCAACTGTTCAGGTCTCAACCTCCGCATGTGATCTAGGCACATATTCCGGGGTTCTTCTAATCGTGGACCCCTGCTGATGTCTCCCTGGGTCTTGCCAAGGCGATACTAGAATAGGTCCCGCTTAATAATGGGACGAACGATTGCCCTTCCAACCGCCGAATTCCCAAATCTGGATAGCCCACGTACCTTTAACTTCAACCTTAAAGCAACCGAAGCCCGATGTGCGTTTAGGGTAAGCTACCTTGTTAGCTCTACATTTGGTATTGGTAAATGCATTCATTGCCTAAGAAAGTATGTAATGTTCGGCACATTCTAATTGCTACAAGCCCCACACTGCTTTTGCTGATGCCGTTGCATCACGACCCCTTCGCAAAACCGCCTTGCAAAAGCTGATGTTGCTGGCATCAGCGAGGGGTAGGGCAGCCCCAATCGCGCACGCCTCTTTCTTGTAGCTGTAGCCTGCATACATGCAGGTGTAGCACACAGAACTTAGCGCACCCTCGGGGTGGGGCCAATGAGGTACCTGAACTCAGTGCCTACTGTAGCTGGGCAGTTAATGGCTAGGGTGACTGCTACCCGCCTGCAGAAGCCGTCCACTAGCACCGAGTAGATTCGGTCTCTACCGACCGATTTAGCTGCAATCACCCGTGATGCTTTCCCTATCAGACGCAAATCTGGTCTCAGCATGCCATTCGAGCCCTGCAGACATTCTGAGCCTGAAATTTGATGTAATCTTCGCTGCAAGTTGAATCAGAAGCTGTACATTGGTTTAACTGCGTCGCCCAGGCCACTGGGCGTTCTTTATCTTGAACATAAAGGCCACCAGGATTGGGAATGTATTTGAGGCGAGTCAACATTATATAAACCAACCTAGATTAACCTTGTTTGAAGTCTCGACCCCTGAAGGCTGACGGGGTCGTATCCCTGTGGAGATCATGGGGCGTTCAGACGACGATCTGACTTCACGATCTGCGGCAGACGGGTCTGACGCGACAAGGAAAGGAGGCTCCAAACACCAGCATATGCTTGCAACTTCCAATCCTAGGAATAACACGGAGCAGGCCCGCAACTCCCCAGGTAAACGCGCCTGGTCCTCCTAGACCAGCTTTATCTCTTGCGACTCTAAAGTAACCACTTGTAAAAGGGAGACTGATGTCCAAACTTTTTGTGGGGGATCAAATATCCTCACTGGGACATTGCAGAATACTATGTATCCCTGTGTAGGTTGTCGTTGCCGAGTGGGAACCCTTCCTCATGGCCCTGTCCTCCATTACACAGTAACAGGTAGCTACGACTGTCATATTTCCCGTCGCGTTTCCGTTCCCCGTGTTCGCGTGGAAACCCATAGCCTAGTTCGATACAAGCTCGGGCAAACATCTGTATCGGTAACCGATCTGAAAATAGCGCTCTTGGTATTGTCTGGGGAACCCACCCACCCCCGAGACCTTGGGATATACGTACGTCTATTTGGCGTCCTTGATAGCTTCAGTGTTCGGCACGCACTCTCTCACCATACCATATACCCCAGATCTGTCCTGTCTTTTGCTCTCATTATCCCTAAGGATCCAAGTTATATAGACGAGCGGTCTGTTGCAGAAGCAAGCAGCCGACACTAGCATTTATCCCATTGATATGCCAGTTGGAGATGGCGTCCTGTTAGGTCGCCAGCTAGCAGCGCCCTGCCAAACCGACATTACTATCAGCAGATCGCAACCCACTACCACGGAAGGTACCCAAACCGTCGTTGCGAAACATAATCTCGAAACACACTACGGCCATTCGAGTGCGCTTGAATACCTACTTGTCTTGTTTGAAGAGGTAGCGCACCGAGGATTCCAGCAGCAACCTCGCAATCTTAGGAGTGGCTAATGGCTCATACTTCGCCGGATCACCCAAACTCTACCTTAGGCCACTAAAGCTTCCACCGCTACTGCTCAGCGGATACAAAGCTTTGGGTCCAGGGGTAGTCGAATGTATCCTCGATCGATATATGAATGCTGGTTTTCTATAAGCCACGGTTTTTCATAGCGCTTTTCGATTTAATACCCCTAGTATCAGCAGAGATATCACGCATCTCGATCTAAGCGCACCTTATAGTAGGTGAGGAAGAAGCTTTTAGACTCGCGTCTACAAGACCGTATAGTAAGTGCATGGAATGCATCTACGGACATCCGAAAAGGGCGGCCTTATGCCATTGTTCGAGAATGGAGAAGACTAACAGATGGTAGGTTCCAGCGGCCCATGGGAACCGGCACACAGCACAGTGATGTGGGCAACCATTCGGAGGTAGCATACTTACATTATTCCAACGGCACATGTGCAAAGCGACCCGCTCAACCTCAGCTATCATGAGCACGCTCGTTTGATAAGTTCGAAGATGTACATGATACCCCCGGAAGGTTGAAACGACAGATGCACTTAGATAAAGAGTGGACCTTATGTCGTAGACATCTTCTACCATTGACGAGAATAAATCAGATCAGCTAACAGTTTTGTAGTTTCATTGCAACCAGCAACTACTTGGGAGAAGCAGTCGTCGATCCCGAGGACGGTCGGCCCTAGCTTGACAGTCTGACTGCCCTTCTACTTCTGATAGCTTTCTACGTCTCATCAGCAAGATTGGCATAACTACCTCGGAAGATGGACATTCCCTTCTTACTTAACTCATCGGTAGTGGATAACAGGGAAGGGGGACATCCAGATCACACACGTACATCATCTGTCACCGACGAGCCAGCATCCCTAGCGTTGTCTCCAGCTTCAGGAGCGACATTGCCCTGGAGAATTTTGGAATTTGGAAGTCCGAGTCGGAGCGGAACATCATGGGATGGCGACGAATATTCACCCCCATCATCGGGCAAGGCGGATACAACGCATATGCCGGTCATGCTATCCGACAGCGACTCGTCCCCAAGCCCGAGAAGGCCCGAACACAAGTACTCGGATAGTCATAGCAGCGTGTCGTCTTATGTGCCATCCCCGATTTCCATATCACATTCGAGAATCTCGTCTAGGTCAACCATCAGCGGACAGGTACCAGCGACTGCACCTATCTCGGATTACCCGCCACTCGAATCAAGCTTTGAGAATGGAGACCGGATTCGTTTAGTATATGCATTAAATGGATCGAAAAATGGTAGTGGAAGACCCCCTAAAGCGAGAGGTGCTGAATGGCTTGTCCGGAGCCTTGGCAGCACCCCGTCGCCTCCTGACACCCTGTCAATGTCGAGGGCTCAGCGAGGTTCAGGTCGAAGTAGTGCTCATGAGACAACTAGGTGAGTAATTCTTCTTTGTCCTCTAACTTTTCGAGTTTTCGATTGGTAATGGTTTGATGGTGTGGCCCTGTTTTCCACCAATCTTGACCATTCAGGAGAACCCCCTCCCCCCCCCCACGCCCCCTGAGTACATCATGGATGTCCCTAAGTACACAACTGCATGGCGTCCAGCAAACTCTAAGGAGTTATCCCCCTTTCGACGTTTTTATATGATCAGCTTGAAGGAGAAGAGCAATGTTACCAGCAACCACGGGCTCGATTCCATTGCTTCACTTCGAATCCATTCATACCCCACCTCCGCATTCGCATTCACATGGTCACAATGCCCTCTAAATACATCGGTTCGGCAATGACTCCCTTCACCGCCCCGAAGTGTCAATGTCTATGACTTTATGTTCACTCGTCGATCAAACTTCAGTCCGATATCCTCGAGGGAAACGTCTGGTTTACCTGAGTGCATAGCAGAATCGCCGTCTGCACTTGCTACCGCAGGTGGAGCATTTCGACAACTCGAGGATACCTGACGACACACCGAACGGCGTCCCTATGTTAATTTGTACCCTTCGATACCTAGTCATCCCTTCCCTCTTTACAGTACACCCTGAGATGGGTGGTCACACTTGTTCGAGGGACCATCTTGGCATCAACCATATCACTCGCAAACAGCTGTACTTTCTCTTAAACCGCCGGTTCGTCTGATCCCTCGAGATTGCGATTTGTAAAATTAGGGTTGTTATTGACCCGCCGGTATTGACATTACCTAATTCCCCTTGAAGTTGTTCCTACATAAACCAAAGTCTAGCTGTTGTTCTCTCAAGGCCCCATTTCGTGCCGATGTACTATCTATCTCATTCACCTGACGTACCCCTTCATTACAGTCTACCGAACTCGCCCTCACTATTGTCTCAAAAGGCTTCATATCCTTTGGTTTATCCTGTTTCCCGTTGCAGAGTGGTTTTCAACCCCTGAGTGTTCTGAACTGCTTTGGCCATTGTCCCAACAAGGCTCCAGCTCCTGGAACCGCCATTCCGTTCTTCCCCTAAATCGACGAGTGATCTCAGGCTTAATTACTTACGCCGAGTGATTCTTAACCTTTGGGTCATCTGGTCTATCTCGGCGACTGCCCTAGAAGGGCTCCAGCTCCTGGAGACGTTATTTCCGTTCCTTCCCTAAGTCGACGATTGATCTGAGATTTGATCACTCGTACCGACCCCTGTTTAACCTTTGGGTTTCTGGACTACCTCGGCAGTCACCTTGACAAAGCCTGTCTCCTGGAGCCATCATTTCAGTTCTCTCCTCTGAATCGGCAATGCATAAGATTCACCACCATAGAATGATTCATAACCACAGGATCATCCGAACTACTTCGGCCATTGTCCTAGCAAACTTAACCCCACTGCCATTTCGTTCCTTCCCCTGAATCGGCGAAGGACCTGAGATTCAATCACCTGCACCACTGAATACTGTCACTAACTACTACATAAGACCAGGACATTTGAGGAGCAGTCCCAACTACCCCATCCCTCCTCTTATTAGATCACACAAACGCATTGTATCTGCGCCGAACTTTCTCGCTATTGACGCTCTATCTCGTACACATCATCCATCTTCTCCATTCCCTACTACACCTCAGCCTACACCACAGTTTTCACGTCAAGCAGAACGTGGACCAGGCTGCACCATGGAAACTCCTTCTAGCTCATCCGCCAACACCTCTGTCCTGACAAGGGGAGAGGACATCAAGTGTATGTATGTGGATCCCTGCACTACTGGTTCCCAACTCCGCAAAGCCATCTCGCACATCTTTGGCCGGAACAAGCTTTGTACCCGGAAGATCCCTCCGCACGTTTGGGTCCATTATTGTCGGAAGCATTATCAACGATGTCGCTACCGCAATGCACAGAATTACGCCAGGACACAGTGCGAGCTTGTTCAGGAGCAGATCCATCGCATTCAGGCCTGGAGTGACGAGAACAAAAGATCGGGTAGGGGTAGTATCGTCAACAACTGGTCTTTGTGCATGAGAAAGAGGGAGCAGAACCGAATGAAGCAAAAGAGAAGACGGGCCCCCAATGTTGATGAGGAAGTCCCTGATGCGGACGAAGACGAAGATCGAGCTGTCTTGAATGGAACCGCGGTACCCGATTGGCTTCAAGCCAAGACTGGCGATGGCTATAGCACGTCTCAGATCGAGGAGATAGTCGTTCGCCTCACGGAGGAGATGGGTCGGGACCAGTTGACGCAAATTCCCGACATCGAGATTCTCCCCAACATCAGCGACATACCAGACGGCACTAGAAACAGGACTTCGACGAAGCGGAAGGCTAGCCCTGGAAGAGGGCACAAGCGCGCCCAGTCTGAGGTCTCTCTGCAATCGGATTCCCAACCTATGACTCGTCAATCAAGCCATCCCAGCTTCAGGCAGTCAAAAGACGCCCAGCAATCCTCCCCAGCCGAGAAGCGCCAGAGAACCACCAATGAATCTACATATGGCGACCGCGATAATCTTGTTCTCCCGCAACCCCAACTACCTGACCCCCCGCATACCCCTGGCCGTCCTCGCCCTATAGCCTCCACACGCCGAACCAATCCCCTTGCGCAATACCCCATGACGACCCGAGATCGAGAGCACCAGCTAGCAAACCAATACACTCAGGCTCACGTCAGACATAGCCAATACAGCTTTGGGCCCCCGTTGTCAGCCCCAATTGCGCAGAGGTCTGGATACTCATACCAGACTCTGCCCTCCCAATATGAAGCACACCCCATCTCGCCGAGCAGTTCAGACACTAGAGTCGCGTCACACTGGCGATCTAACCCGGATATATATGGCGATTCTGATTACACTTTTCATCAACCGTCGTCCATAGGATACCAGTCTTTTTCTCAAAGCTACGCAACATCCCCGCCCTCTCACGAGAGAGTCTACATGCCACACAGTACCAGCTTCTCTACCCCATCATCTGCTGGTCCTCCGAGCTACTACGACCAACTTTCGCCCTCCCTTCCCCCCATTCGAAGCTTTGATACACGAGTTTCTGACACCCGAGCGCCCCGTGGCTCTTCTGTGTCCGACCCTTCCTCGGATTACAGTAGTTTCCGACATAACCGTCATCAGAGCAGTCCAGTCACAGGGTACCGTATGCCCGCTTCTTCCGCTCCCGAGTATAACGCTTTACCTTCCACTTCTCGTACGACCAGCAGCTACGACTATCCGACGTACCACCATCGACAGGATTCATATGTGCCCCCGCGGCAGTATGAGTACCGCCGCGTCGAAGAGTCGGAAAAGACCAAGGCTGTCTACGCTGAGCGCCGCTAAGGCGGTTGCCCCTATTCAGCTCAATCAACATCTCTCACACGTTGCTCCCTAGTTGAACTGTTTCTTCGACTCGTTGATGACCGATCCTTACACTACTTTTTACTAGGACTTTCCTATTTTTTTTCTTTTCTTTTTTGGTACAATGCACCACCAGGCACAAACCGAAGTCCGAACGACGGCGCTGATAAAACTTCGATGACTCATTGCCCGTGAGATTCGCATCATAAACTAGCTCGATGCGCCTACGGGAGCCGCAAACGTGAACAGGCAGGAGAAAGACATGTATTCAACTCTAGGCCGACTCTTACCTCGGCAAAGAACGTCTATGGATACTTTAAGTATTATCTGGGTCAACAGGCGCAATATACGCGGCATTTCACCGGAAGAAATGCACATGAAGAGTGGTGCGAACAATGGTTTCGCGCCCATGCATACACAGCAGTTACGAGAGACATGGTGAAAGACTCACTGACGACATACTTGGCTGGCCAGACGAACATTCCCCCAATAGGTGTCATGGCATGGTCCGGCTTGAGGCAAGGGACACATGCGCACCATATTAGAAAAAGCTGATGACTGGCAGGGACTAGGAAAAGGGGACTCACTTGCATTGCTTTCGGAGTTTCGGTCTGCTTTGATCCTCCCTAGACGGAAAGCATAGCAAGCATGGTGGCGATACCTACGTGGTTTTGGTGCTGGATCTATGAGGTTATGGTGGTAATGTATATGACCATAGATATGATCCCAGGTTGCGTTAGGCGGCTTTTTTAGACTCTCTCAATCCGATTGATTTCTTTGCGAATCGAGGTCTCATTTTTAAGTACATCCGAAACCCCGTCAAGTGATGGTAGAAAGGCACACTACACACTCTATTCTATCACATGATTAGTAGCCTATAGTTGAGATAAGTCGTGTCCATTTGGAAGCGCCCCCCCTCTCCCCCCCCGAAGCTGCTATTAGTTCAAGGTATTATAGATACATTGCACATAGTTTTAGTCCTAGGGAACCTATGTGGGCACCTTACTACGTATCGAGACGAATCACTCCTCAAGTTCACCGCCAATTCGACGTCGATTTGGTTAAGAGCGCGAACATGGCCTCGACGAAGATAAGTTGTAGTTAAGGACGTTGACGCTTGTCTTAGCCGCAATATTCTGATTGGACGGTGTTCTTTCCTAAATACCCTTTCGGGAAGTTTTATTTGTGGGGGTTAAGACGCCGCTTAGGTAATGTGGAGAATAAAATAGCTAGCACAAACTAGTAATAGGGGAAGTCTACTTGTTATCCACAGCGGGTATTTCTACTCAACTTGTATGTGTCCGGCCACTAAATAGGGGGCCATATTTCATCTGGCAGAGCTCATTGGGATGGCTAATTTACATTGATTCCAGCAACAGTTTCAACCTATTCCCAATGCGTTGTATGGGGGCTTGCAGAAATCCCGACAGTGTGATTCATAGCGGGGCTATTCTCTGTCGAATGTGCCCTATGGTCCACGAAACGATCAATGCTGCTACATTTTTCTCTAAATCGGGCCCAAACTCGACATTGTTCAGTCAAAGCAGTAGCCCTACATAGTTCAAGGGATGCGACGACAATGAGTGGTTCGTGGTTCTGAAGAGAATTAATAACTCTATGTACGCGCCCTCTATGTCAACAGCTTATACTTCCGATCCACTTCAGTCTCCACATCATACAACACATAATCATCAGCCTGTCAGTCTCACCGAAGACTTCTCCCGTCATACAACAAGAAACCACGAGCTTCTGGCGGTTTTGACCGGCTGCACAGCATCAAAAGCAGCTGTCCCAATATTGCTTTCATCTTCGACATAGACTGAGTCCTCATCAAGGGTACGAAACCTCTTTTAGGGGCCAGAGAAACTCTACAACAGCTGCAGGACAGCAAAATCCCGTTCATCTTCCAGATCAATGGCGATGGACACACGGAGGAAGTCCACGTCGCCAAGCCCGGCCTAACCCTCAGCCTGACTTTCGAAGTCAGGCAGTTTATCCTGTCAGACGCTCCCTACCTTGACCTGGTACCAGAGTGCCGCAATAAGGCAATCCTCGTGCTTAGGGGCCACGGCACGCAGATCCAGGAGCGGGCGGCCACCTACGGGTTCCAGAAGGCCGTCACCACCTCGGACGTCTTCCCCGAATGTGAGGACACCTATCCGTTCCCCGAGATGACGCGCTGGGCGCCACGCAGGTCGCGGCCATCCTCGCGTGGTCGTCGCCGACCCGCTGTTGTCCGTCGGCGGCCTTATCGGCACGCATCGCTGAAGAACGGCGATGAGAGCCTTCCCCAGCCACAGCTACCAGCGGGACGGGCAGCCGCGTCTGTTCTTCCGGTAAGCAATTTTCCTGCGAGCTATTCCTGCCCCCTTATTTCCTTCTAGTACAAAAGTTCAAACCTTCGAATGGAGGCTTTTAGGAGTCAATATTTAGCTCCCGAAACATGTCCTTGAACTCCGAACTCCTCGCTACGCTTAATTGACCTGCGAGAACAATTACTAACTCCAGGTGCTGCAGCAACCCGAACCTCGAATGGGCCACGCAGCACGTGCAGCCGCGCCTCGCCCAGGGCGCGTTCCGCCGCGCGTCAAAGAGCGTGTGGAGGGAGGTCACCAAGGGCCAGGCCGAGCTTGACCACCTCAACTACGTGAATGTTACGGAGGAAAATTGAACGATTGATTAAGGTGGTATGAATTTAAGACGGCTGGACCTTTGTCTCCCCCCTAGACCTCCACTCGTATGAGTACCTAACCGTGGGCACCCCCACCTACTCCATACGTGAAGTACTGGTAATTCCTGTCACAATCTCGTGGGTCCCGCTGACGTAGCACTGGGGGCTGGCTGATGCGACCAACCACAACGCAGACACCCCAATTTAACTATGCGCCTCCATACAAAGGTTGACTGGTAGATGTTGGTGTCGATGCGCATGAAGCGGATTAGCGACCCGCAGTCCACCCAGCAAACCCCACGGCGGAAAGCAGCCCTGAGCTCACGAGGCAGAAGGCTGCGTTGCGAGGATTACCCTCCCTCCACACGACGTAGCTATCGACAAGGCCTGCATAGGCGCCTAAGATGGCGAGGATGGTATCGCACGCGGCCAGTTCGCGGCGAAAGTAGAGGGTATACATGCACATGCCGAGGACGGTCGTGCGGGCGTTGTTGATATGCATGACCGCTGCCGCGGCAGGTGTGCTAGCAATGCGGTCTGGGAGGCCGAATTCGAGCATAGCGCCTCGTGCGTCAAATCCCACCGAAGGTCATCACGGTTGCTGTAAAGAGCGCGGGGATGTGGCGCAATTCAAAGTGCTCGAACATTGTGAAGAGTTGGGAATGATATGTTCTTAACAGAGCGTGGTGTTTAATTGATGGGTTGAGTGGGACGACGTTGTCTGCTGTTGTTAGGTGAGGGTGCTCCAAATGAGAAAAAGCTCACAGGAGGGACAAAGTCAGCACAGGTCCTGGAGTGTCAGACAAGTACCCTCCCATACCCATGCAGATAGCAATCCTTACTAATCTGATGTACTCATTACCTGCATCTGCTTCAACATGTTTTACATACTATCTCCCAGGATATACCAGTATGCCTTAGCTAGGCTAGCATTGTAAAACGGAACTCAAATGACGACTAAGTCAGCACTCAAGGCTCCCCGGCTGAACGTCGGTTCAGCTTGCGCCAGCATCCTGAATCCTACTCGCCTCACCACTTTCGCTGCCTGACCTTTACATCTAACCGCCATATTTTAGACATGTAATTGGCTTCTGTTCTCATTCCATCGAGTGCCACTCCTGCTGATTATTTCACTCTACCAAGGTTACCAATATACAAACCGCCGGAGATTTATCTCTCAGAGAAAGGGAGATATACGACGGTGGGTTATTCCTTAGATACCGCTCTAGAGATAAAGACCTTTACCAGCTACTGTACATCTTTGAAAAAAAAAAATTAAAAAATAAAAAAACAAATAAAAAAATTAAAAAAAACAAATAAAAAAATTAAAAAAAGAGCACCTTTTCCTTGCATCAGATTGATTCTAGCCAAAGTTTAACCGCAGCTTTCGAGACAGCCAGCCCGCGGCGAGGCTGTACGCCCGGTTGTGAACTCGAAGTTGATGCCATTTGCTTGCTCTTTACTAGTTGACCCACCTTCCCGCGTATTGACTTCTCGCTACATATGCTCCGGTTCATCGATGCTCATCTCGTCGGCGCTCAGCTCATCGACGCTACTTTCACTACTGCTCGAAGATGCGCTGTGCTCGTATCCGCCGGTAAGGTTCAGTCCAAGATACTTGAAGCTTCTTAACGCTTCCTTCTCTACTAAGGCTCTGCCAAGTGGGCCTTTCATCAGCTCAGCGGCATCACCATTCACTTCGGCGCTGAACTCCCACTTATCAGCGTCCTCAGATCGTATGAAACGGACTCTCTTGCCTCGCAACCCTCCAGGTGGTTCTCCGGTGTTTACCTGAGCATCCGCACTATTGTTAGGCTGATCCCGGCTGCTGGATGGCTGAGTCAAGTCTGAAGGATCTATAACCTTCATGTCAACAGCAGCTTCGGCCGGCAATTTTGTGATGCCAGCCTCGCGAAAAGCTTTTGGCAACTTGAATTGGGGTAAGTTTCCCACCCATTCGCCTCTTTGGTACGCCTCCTGAAGAAACTGGAATCCTTCGTGCGTAGGGTTGTATCCAATCCAATTCCTTGCAGGCGCATCCATCTGCCTCAGGGCCTTTAGAGACACCACTGGTAACAGGGTTGCGTCGCCTAGGGGCGACTCAGTGACGCCTTGCTTGGGGTCGCTGACTGAGAAGGCGCCTGTCTTTAAAGCCTTGATAGCCTTCATCTTCTTGAAAATTTCCTTCTTCCAATCCTCGAAATCAAAATCGTATGGCCTTGCTGAGAAGCCTGACTCACTCTCTCTTCGAGGTTTGATGCCGGGGTCGGTTCTGACCTTGGACTCAGAAGAGATGAGGTCATCCATTGCCCTCATGAGATCCTGAAATTCTAGCGGCTGGCCGCTTCTGCCGTCTCGGAGTGATTTGTAGAAATTGGGGAAGTTCCCCTTGAGTGGACCTAGAATTCTTTGCACCTGAATATCGTAGTAACAGGCATTTATATACCCTGCTAACTGCTCTTCCGGGGCGGAATCAATGTCCTGACGGGGGAAATTGTCCAGAATACCCTCCCATAGTTCGAACATAGTTGCCTCAGGGTTGGTAGATCCAAAGTCTTGCTCTTGCAAATAGGCACGCCATTTTTCAGACAGTTTGCCGCCGAGATACGGTTGTCGAAGGACCCATCTGCTCCATCTTGTAACAATCTCCCGAGACTCGGCGTGGGAGATTGTGAACCATTCTCTGTGCTCCTGTCCACACTGCTCGCATACCTGCACCTTGCGTTGGGACATGAGTTCGATATGAATTAGAGACTCGATGCGTTTTGCGTGAGGTAGCAGTGGCGTGTGGGCGACGACCTCAGGACGTGACAGACAACCAGCCAACTCATGCGCGCGGTGTTCCGGGTGATATTTCGAGAACCCAATCTTTAGCGCTGACAAAGTGCTTATGCCCGACTGCGACCGCAGGATGTATATGTAGCCCAAACCATGTCCTTGCACCTCGCTGAGGGCTAGTGGAGCCATGATCTTGGCCCTAAGTTCCTCACTAACAGCATTTATGCCCAGGTTGTTCGTCCTAAAAGGTCGGAGGACTGAGCTAGTTGCTGACCGTGATTTGGTTTTGTTGGAGGAGTGCTCTCCTTCGCAAAGAGCCCCCAGGGCGGTCATTAATTCATGCATGCGCTTTCTGAAGGGCGCGGCTTCGGACGGCTGCTGTGAGCTCTCGCAAAGATCCTTTGCTTTCTGAGTGTTCGCGGCTGATCGAAAGATGAATTTCATGACAGTCGTGTTTTGGGGGGGTTCTGGCAGGAGCACAGTGCGTCAGGAAGCGTCGTCAGTGGCGTCAGCACCAAGCCAGACCCGATGAATACGGAAACAGCTGCATTTAGTCTCGTGTGTGGTGCCTACTGTGAACCGCGTCCTGAATGTCGCCGTGAACGACGTCTTCTCGTGGTGAACTCTGAGGGTAAGAATGTTCGGTGAAGAACTCAACGCTACTGCGTCTGCCCTGGGTTGAGGGGCTTTTCCGGTCATTTTGGGATAGAATGTGAGTAACCAGGTCAATGATCAGGGAGAAGGCCGACAAGAGAAGAGAGGATGGTCTGAAGAATCATAAGATAAATTTCAAGAAACAGCACGCTTTCCATTAATGGGAGACTCTCAGCTTTATACTCGGGGCTTGTATGCCTGGCTGCCTCTTTCTGAACAACCGCATGAATGTTTAAGCAGCGGTTTTGTGGCGCAGCAACGGGTGAAACCAACACACGGTGCATACAAAGGCCTATCTATTCCGCGCCTCCATTCAGCCTTACGCAGAAGCGTTGAAAAAATAGCTCGCAATTGCCTCGTGTAACCTTGGCGGACCCGCCACCCGCGCATGTCAACCCAGAAGATGATTCTCTAACCGGGGCTGAACTCCAGGGGTAGTAACCAGTGCAGAGCGGCGGGCAAATCACGGCGGTTAATTAGCGCCGTGCTCATATCATTAAGCGCCCTCTTTAATAATAGGCGTATAGATAATAGAGAGCAACCAGTCCTAATTTCTATAAAAATGGCCTATAGTGTACGGTTCGATCCCCCAACTTGTAAGCCTTAACCACAATTGGTTTATATTGGCAGTAAGATCAGGGCTTTGGTCGGAGCAAGGAGAACCATTACGTTAAATGATGCACAAGTAGCTTGTGGTGACCAAGTGATATTGAAAGCTAAAGAGCTTAAATAGTTCTACGATGGTGAAAATACAGTTCTATATACCTAAGCTTGTGGGTTGTCCTCTACGAGATCCCTAGGACCCCCAAAAGTGATCTTATTGATCTGAGTGATCCTCATCCCAAATGTTAGATCCTGAAGTGCCGGAAAATGTGAGGCCCCACACTACGGCGGGACATTATCAGGTCTTATATCTCACACCAAACAGGTAGATGTCTTTTGAGGTTTTGTCGTTTCTGCCACTTCTCAGCGCTTGGGTATGACAAGGGTCGTGACACCATAAGTGTATTAATCGCAATACAACTTCCTAATCCTGACGTGGCCAAATAGTAGAACAGTTACGAGCCTAGAAGGGCCTAATATAACAAAAAGATCATCTGGAGTAACGCTCAGTGCCTGTTGCTTCCAGACGCAGAAGGATTCGATCACAGCCTACAGAGTAGTTCAATGACTTTATTGAAGGATTTAAAGATTGGGATCCCGGTCCTAAAAGGAGCCCAAAGGAGTCATAAGGCTGACTGGCCACCCCGTGGGTTCCCGTTACTTTGGAGAGACTTAGACGGGTCAGCGGAATTTACCCAGACGTTAAGGGTCTAGAAATGGGGAGAAGTTTGGTTCTCAGGCTGCTCAGCCAGAAGAGTGAGTAGTGCTGATGTGCGGGCTGATGGGGGCCCGAGGAGGGCTAATAGACAGCCGAGCCAAAGCTAATGCCAGGAAGCGAAGAGGCTGTAAAAGCAACCACTCGTGTTGCCTCGTATGTCGCTGTGAGATTTAAGACCTGATAGTGTCCCGCCATAGTGTGGGGCCTCACATTTTTCGGCATTTCAGGATCTGACAGTCGCTTGACCTTTGACTCATAATGCCGGATAAGATAGACATACTACTGTAATAACCAGACATTATAAGAGCAAATGTCCTTGACATTCAACAACAAAAAGCACGTTTCCCATACTTCATATCGAACTGGTTATGGCGGCTGGCCAGGTTCCATAATTTTCAACACGAATCTATCAAGGGCATTATAGGAGACGGGACGAGAGTTGGACAACACGTTCATGATACGCTTTTTTTTTTGGATTATACGGGTGGTCCGCTGGTATTATCCAGATGCTACCCAGTTTCTGGCCTCTTTAAAATTTTATTCAAGTCCTAATTTCTTCCTCAGGTTTCAACCAATTTTTCACCACTTTCCTGCTAAGCTCTTTTTTCCGTTCATTCACCTGCACACAAACCATCTCCGCTTCCGGGGGGGGGGGGGGGGGGGGGGGGGGG
>QJNS01000043.1:0-59815 GCA_004154925.1 Monosporascus cannonballus
GACTTGATACGATATGTAGCTTGGGGGCTTGTGTACATATATGTTCGATCTTCCGGCAAGTGAGCGAGCCAGCTAATATACAGAGGCCATGAATGATATCTACGGGGCTTTCCCCCTATTCATACACCGGCAATGGTAGCAAAGTTCAACCTAAACGCCGTCTATGAGCCCTGTAGGCATGCGTGTGCACCTAGTACATCACTTTTCGCACACACCGAGTACCCTAAACCGGAGTTTTCCCGTATCGTTTCCTTCCTAACGGCAATCCCGAGAGCCTGCGTCGGTTAGCCCAGCTTCTCGCTCTCCTCGAGCAGCTTCTCGATGCTGAACCCGCCGTCGCCCCTCGCGAACTGCTCCAGAAGCCTCCTCTTCTCGGCGTCGCCGCCGCGGCCCTCCTCGCCGTAGAACCGCTGCAGCAGCGCGACGAGCCACTGGGCGTCCTGGACGGAGGCGCCACGGCCCTCGACGAGGCTGCCGGCCATGAGGACGATGCCGTGGTCGCGCGCGAACCCCTCGTCCCAGTAGTGCGTGACGCTGGTGTGGGGCTGCGCCCACTCGCCGCGCGCCTTGTACTCGGCGAGCTGCGTGAACAGCACCGTCGCCGTGCGGTTCGACCCGTCCTCGTCGGCCGCGAACACCCACTGCAGGTAATGCATCTCGGCGCCCGCGTCCGCGCGCGGCACGGGGAGGACAAAGGACGGGTGCCGCCGCGCCGTCGCCTCGAGCCCCCGATACGTGGCCGCGGGTATCACGGCGCACAGCGACGTCGGCGACGCCGCGTGCCGCAGCCGCCACACGGCCCCCAGCTCCTGCGCCGGCAGCGCCCGCGCCTTGTCCATGTCCAGGATCGCCGACAGCGGCTTGACCGCAGAGGCGCCGCCGCCGCCACCCCCCGGGGTTGAGGGACGCCGCGGCGGCGGCGGCGCCGTATTCTGCGGTATCCCCCGCGGCTGTGATTGTGGCTGTGACTGCGACGGGGCGGGAGGCTCGGCGTCGGCGAGCAGGGCGTCGAGGCCCGGCACCGTGACGCTGTCCCTCTTCTTGAGGTCCCGTATGCGGTCGGCGTAGGCGGTCCTCAGCTCGTCGATGCCGCGCAGGCCCTCTTCGCGCGCCTTCCGGTCCAGCTTCTCGCGGTACTTCTCGGCCACGCTGCGCGAGGCCTGCGTCGTGGCGAGGAACCGCACGTCGTGGACCCGGGCCCAGCGGCGCTGGTGGCGGCTCGATGACGACAGACACGACGGGGGCGCTCGTGGTTGTTGTCGGCCGAGGAGGCTGCGGAGGACCGACGGCGTGCGCGCTGCTGTTGCCATCTTCAAATGTGACGTGTAGGTACAAGGGAACGGCCTGGCGAGGGTCCCGCGGGGGGGGCGATGAGCGGCCGGTGTCTCCTGTCTCTCTGTGGTGCACGAGGAGGTTGTTTGGATGTCGTATGTAGAAGTAGTGATTGTCGGACCAAGGCGCTGCCGGTTTGAGAAATTTTGAGTATGGCCAAGGGAGGGTTTGCAGGCACTTCGGGAGCTCCCCTGTCGCCTGTCGAAATCTCCAGCATGGTTCATGCATGGAGAGCGCTGCGGGGTACGTCCTTTCCACAGTAGCATCCGTACCTCAATACTTAAACAAAAGTATCTAACTCGATCGGGTAGCAAGCACTGATAACTATGGGGGTTCACACGCCGTATGTAAACCCCCCTTGATACCACCAGCAAACGGAGGACCGAGATTACCATCGTGTCAACGGTCTTAACATAGCAGAATTAGGTTGCCTAAGTGTCCGTATCCCCTTAAATGGGGAATAGAAACAACTCTTGTTATCGAAAGCCAACACCTCGGCATTACATCAGCCTTGCAACACCCCAGCATTGGAAGTGCTAAGGTGAGGTTGGAAGGAGACGTCTGAGGAATACGTCTATCGCAAATTAGGTCGGTATGACTGAGCAACTATTACCTTCAGATAGGAGGCTTTAGAGGACTTCAGCGGCTTGGGAAAGTTGGATGGATACGTCCAGAGCTCCTTCATCTTCCAGGCCGTCCGTCAGCTCGGTGCTCTTGCTTCCTAGTCGTTGCGCACCGAAATTCTGGAGTTTTGAAAGGGCTGATGAGAGCACATTGAGGCGTTGGCCTTCCTTGGGATGTATCTGTATGCAAGATTTTGTAAACTCATCAAACGACTTCATTACCACCTTAGCTCTGAAATGCACAATTAACTACGTCGACATGCAGCCCCATTCCTTGGGAAGCATAATACAGCCACTGATAACTCTATCGGGAGCCGTTATAATTATCAGTCTTATGTTAAATGTACTATTATTGACGTTTCTTCTCAAACATTATCCGCTATGGGGCCCGCAAACCAAGCGGAGACAGATCAAACTATCACAGACCAAGACGCCGTCGATCTTTCGGGAAGACGAGCTCAAGGCTTCGGGGGATCAGCCCAAGGCTCCGGGAGATCAGCCCCAGGCTCCGGAAAACCAGCCCCAGGCTCCGGGAAACCAACACGGCCCTCAAGCATCCGCCAAGAAGAAGAGGAAGCCGAGGAGGAAGTAAACGGACGACAAGACGAGGCCGGCTTCGAGAGCTTGGAACCAGCGCTTCCGCTGTTCATCAGGCCATTGCCAATCAGAGTCCGGGTCCACCGTGATGACTCTTCCCCTCATACGACTACACTCACCCCACACTCTAACGTTCGCTTTCCAGATCAACCCGTGGCACCATTTTCCGTGGAAACGGGGAAACGGGCAGGGGCCTGGAAGCGGACCGCCGGAGCTAGCTCTCCTGACAAAGTCGTGGCAGAGTCTTCCCAAGCAGCAGAGAAACGAGCAGGGAGCTGGAAGGGGAAAGCTAGAGAGACGGCGGCCGACCTCCGCTCCGGCGAGTCGGACGCTACAAGCTGATTCCTGGACGCCATGAAGGATGCCGACTTGCCGTGCGAATGCGAACCGCCTCGATGAGAGACGCGATGCCGCGACTGTAACAGTCTGATCAAGCGGCACCAGTCAGCTCCTGATCGTTCTCTTCCCGACACGCCCCCCCGGATTCCTAGCAGCTCACCTACTTTCGCGTCCAGTGGGGAAACTCTGATTGGAGACAGAGTCAATCATTGACTCGACAGCCGATCAGGCATGGACAAGAGTTGGCAAGAGTCAAATGCCACTGAACACATACGAACACAGCGAACATGATGGAAGGCGTTCCAAATAGTATGGCAAGCTGGAACCATGCTGATTATTCCCGGCCCCGGTTTGAGGTTGTTCAGTATCGGGCATCATTCCGCGAAGTGGTATATAGCGACTAGAATAGAGTATACCTAGATGTAGCGTTGTGTTTTACAGACTTTGAAAGAATGGATATGGAATGGGCTGGTCGTTCGTTGGAGAACGAACATCTATGGATTAGCGGATGGTTCCTATCACTTCTTCTTCCCGCCTGAAGTACACGAGGAAAGTCCAGACAGACTATGCCATGTTGTCAGCTTTAGGTACGACTTAGACCAAGTTTAGCGGTAGCCTACTCAAAAATTACATATGCCTTTGTTTTTTGTGAAAAACGAGGGCATCTATCTCGTAGAGCGCAGCCATAACCGATACACGATCATGAAGCGTGTTCTATATTGATGGAATAACGGACCCTAGTTAATACAATACTTGTGTATCATGCTTGTATTAGGACATGGGGAGTACATAGTAACGGGGTTGGCTAAGACCGAGTCTGAAGCTTTTCTGGATGTATTCTCATTAAATAGACACTTCCTGCATACGGGAGAGTGTTGAAGGAAGAGGGCACGTATATGAAAAGAAAATAACAACTGCCCTGAGAGGTGAACCTTGTCAGCCACAGTGGGGAAAGTGAAATTCGTGGGGGAGTTACAGCAAAATAGTGTAGAGACAGGCCTCAGAGTTGATAATTGAGATCATGTCCGACTGGATCACCCTCTTCCTATCTTATAAATAATACATGAGATCATCATCGGCCTGCCTTGACGAAAGAACGGGAAATCTGAGTGAAAAAGAAACATGCGTACGAAGTCAGATAGATACAGGAAGTTCAAACCTGGAAGGCAACTGTGCAAATGACACTTTCTTAGCATTTCAGCTGCTCTGGAGGGTGGAGCCTGGATGGCCTTTTCTGTGAAGATAGATCAAATTTTAATCGAGCATGTAATTGCAGTGTAAGTATGAGATGATCGAGGTTCAAGAGGTAGACTATGTTCTCGTGAGAAACCTCGAGAGCCTCGATGGAAGATTGACAAACAGTGAATACTCATATCCTGCGAAGTAAATTTTTAAGTTTGGTAAGGTTTGGCGCATTGACCAGTTCGGCACCAATATTCAGAGAGATAAGTGGGGGTAGCGCTATCGAAGCTCGGGCCTTTTCCGAGATAATTCTTGTCTTGTCCTAACCCTGATGGATTTCCATGGTTTATCCCCCCTGCCTTTTATCCTTCAGCCAGCCTGCAAACGTATGTCTGCTTCGTACTCGGGACATAATAATTGATTGTAACCATCGGCGAACAAGGCAAGGCAGATCAAGGTGCACAGTTCCAATCAACTGAGTCCTATGGCCACTGATATCATTGTCACAACCCTCCAACATTATTGATGCAAGCTCCCTGCTGACATACATCCATCTACGTATCTTTGACATCTTACATAATAATCGTTTGGGGTGGTGTTCTGCCGGTAATACTCGATTCCATACCAAGGAATACGAAGTACAAAACTGAAGAGCTACCTAGTAACTCTAAATCATTGTTCTTCCTCCAACTTCGCGACTTTCGTCAATCGCCTGTTTACCTTTCTTCTACCTGAACGTACAAACTATACGAAGGACATTCCCTCCCGCCCTTCTCTAAATCGCCGACCTCCCTGCATCATTGCATCGTTTCATAGATCCGACGCGTACTTAACTGATTGCATCTTCGATTGCACGTTGTCATTTCCCAAGCGCGATAGCTATGGCGGATTTCAACCAGTTCGGCGCTGTTGACGATGAGAATGCCGAGATCAAGAAGTTGACTCTAGAGGTGGTACGTACTCAAGATGAATCCCCCAGCCTCGGTTACCTTATGTAGGGTATGCCGCATCTGCACGATACTTACCCCCATTGTGTGTTCTTGCAGGAGGCCGATACCGATAACTTTGAATCCTGGGAGAAGCTCGTTCGTGCCTGCGAGTCGCAAGAAGGAGGTCTAAACCGTAATTCGAGTCCCCAGGCTCTAGCCACTCTACGCGATGTATACGACCGATTTCTTCTCAAGTTTCCGCTCCTGTTCGGCTACTGGAAGAAGTATGCCGACCTCGAGTTCAACATTTCTGGTCCTGAATCAGCGGAGATGGTAATATTTCTTCCCTTTACTGCATGGCGCGATCGAAGACCGCTGACTGTCCCACTAGATATATGAACGGGGATGCGCTAGTATAACAAACTGCGTCGACCTGTGGGCATCGTACTGCTCCTTTAAGATGGAGACCACCCATGCTCCCGATCTCGTCAGAGAGTAAGTAGACCAGCCAAATTTCCTTCCCCATAACATATCACCGACAGACTAGCAATGCATATCGGCCCCTGGCTCGGTAACGGACAGCTCTCGGCTGCTTAGCCCTTTGACGGTGAGAGATGCCAACAATAGCCGTCGCCATCGGATGTGTTTTTCTCACAAGCTCTGCCAGGCGCTGGTCTTTCACATAGTCAACCTGTCTGACATAAAACCGCTTTCACGTCGTACTTCTACTACTTCGCCTAGCCAGTTCGGGTTGATTTGGATTTTGGAACTGCTGCTTTGCACAACATCCCCTTACCAGTATTTACACTCCTTCCCCACCCTCCACCCATTCCTCCTTTGCCGTGGTTCCTCTCCGCTAACCACCTCCTCCAGACTCTTTGAGCGAGCAGCCACATGTGTCGGGCTCGATTTCCTCGCCCATCCCTTCTGGGACAAATATCTCGAATACGAGGAAAGGCAAGAGGCTCAGGATAAGATCTTCGCGATCCTCCAGCGAGTGATACACATTCCAATGCACCAGTACGCTCGATATTACGAGCGTTTCCGCCAACTCTCTCACTCCCGTCCGGTCAAGGAGCTAGTGCCTGCCGAGACACTTGCGCGGTTCCGATCCGAAGTGGAGGCTGAGACTGCCCCATACGGCGGCTTGGCTCGACCGGAGCTCGAAGTTGAGAGAGACATACGCGCTAAAATTGACAGTATGTATTACGAAATCTTCCAGAGGACGCAGGAGGAGACGACGAAGCGATGGACATACGAATCGGAGCTTAAGCGTCCATACTTCCATGTCACGGAGCTGGACCACTCGCAGTTGGTGAACTGGCGCAAGTATTTAGATTTCGAGGAGAGCGAGGGAGATTTTGCCAGGATCACCTTCCTCTACGAGCGTTGTCTCGTGACGTGCGCTCTGTATGACGAGTTCTGGTTCCGATATGCTAGGTGGATGTCTTCTCAGCCCGACAAGGAGGAGGAAGTTCGCCATATCTATATGAGAGCCGCTACCCTCTTTGTTCCGATTAGCAGGCCGGGGATCAGGCTACAGTTCGCATACTTCGAGGAGTCGTGTGGTCGGATCGACGTCGCTCGGGACATCCACGAAGCCGTATTGATGCAGTTGCCCGACTCGGTCGAAACTATAGTGTCCTGGGCAAATCTTCAACGACGGCAAAGTGGTCTTGACGCCGCGATCGAGGTCTACAAAGCGCAGATCGATTCACCAACTGTCAATATCTTTACGAAGGCGGTCCTAGTGACTCAGTGGGCATACCTATTATGGAAGGTCAAGGGCTCGGTAGACGAAGCAAGGACTGTCTTCCTGAAGAATGTCCAGTGGTACGCGGACAGCCGTCATTTCTGGCAGAAATGGATCGACTTTGAGCTTGAACAACCCACACACGCGGAGCTTGAGGCTCAACACGCTGAGCGCGTGAAACACCTTTTCGATGAGCTGCTGGCGAAGAGCCGCATATCCTCGACCGCAAAGAAGGACTTGTTCTTAACGTATCTGAACTATCTCCAAGATCGCGGAGGCAAGGAAGCGATGAAGCAGTTCCTCACTATCGATCGTGAGATCTATGGGTAAGTCTCCTAGTACACAGAATCACACCGGATGGAACCTAACCATGTGGACAGTCCTACATCGCTGTGCGTGCTTGATACGCCAACAGCTAAGGAGAACGGCATAACGAAGACCCCCTTAGATGAAGCCACGAGAACAAAAGCTGAAAGCCGATATCCTGCGTATTACGAGTATTACACCGTCGAACCAGAATCGGCCACTGGAGGGACTGTCCCGTTCCAATGAGGGCTTGCTCGTTCCTCGAGGTAGGAGAGCGGGATCCTTCGCACGAGCGCTCGTCGGATTCGTGGCTACTTGAAATGTATTTGTATTCTAGTTCGCCGCCCTCGTACTTGGGTCGGAATTGGAGTCGGCAAGGGCACAGGAGTGCCATGGCAAGTCACTTTGCGTAAGTGGACCTAACTTACCCTTTGCAGATATGTGCAGTACAAGAGGTTTGGTCTCGAAAGAACGCAAAGACGGCCGGCGTTAGAACTTTGAGTGATAATTGCCCTGTCTACACGAATGTAGATGATAATTAGCATTGCCCCATAATACACGGCATTCGCTTCCAAGTTTTCTTTTTCTTGCCCTATGCCTTACTTACTAGACTTTGTGCTTAGAGATTCAAGCTTATGAATACCTAGATCGTGTATACCACCAGTAGCTAAGGATATACTCGTTAGATATCTCAGTACAGTATCTACATAGCAAGGTATGTATGATGTGCCCTCAGAAGTCGCGTGCGGAACAGGTGCGGGCTTACCCAAACAAATGCATTGGAACGCTGAGGGCCAAGCGGACCGTCTCTCGCCACTACTGTTGTCATGAGCGATGGCCGATATCGCCGAGGACAGCCATAAGGGTGTCATAGGTACCTACATACATACCGACTCGGCACTGGGACCTGGCGGCCCCGTTGGAGCACATACCGGATGTCTACCAAGAAAACCGTAATAGTTACTAATAAAAGTCAGCAGAGCGTATGCATGCGTATGTAGCTACTACTAGCTTATTTTACGTATGGTGTTTATATAGCTGTGAATGGCCTCTGCCTTTGCTTCTCATATACGCGCACATGGGTAGTAGAGCTTACGCGGGTCTCGGCTTGCCGGGGGGGGGGAGGGGGGGTGTGGGTGCCGGACGGGGGCGGGACGAGAACGCCGAGGTTACGAAATGAGGGGTTAAAGGAGGGTCTGTTATTAGTTACTTCACGTCGAGAATTCTTCCAAGTGATAGAAGGCGATGCTAATACAGATGCATCTACTGACTTCTTCGATGGTCTAGTAGTGCTTGACCGACACAGGAGCCTCAGGGCTTCGGAAAGAGTGCGGAAGACGGTGCAGAAGAGGATGCGGAAGAGCTGCGGAAGAGTGGAACTTGTCAGAAGGTGCCTGGGAGCGCTAGTCTTCTTCTGCTTGGGTAAGCAGATGGGCAGCCGCATGGAGCGCCACCCTGCCGACTTTCCACCGAATTTGTGGTAGTTTGGGCCCAGGGGAACAGGGGACCCGGTAGCTGGATTGACGAATCACATGCGTCATATTACTGTAGCTCCCCTATACAGGTGGGGGTGGGGGGTGGGGGGTGCACCTACGGTCGTCTTCGACACCGGAGTTGAGGTGGTTTACCAACGAGTAACAACGAGTAAGTTCCTGCTTGCCTATACGAAGGCGGGAATGTACTTCCAGGTGGACGCATGTAGATGGGAAGTTTGTAATCGAGGTACAGTCTGGTCGTCATACTCGACAACCGCACGTGTCGTAGACTTCTCACCAATAAGCAACAAACTCCCTCCCTATTTATATATATGATCCTCCCCCGGGCCCCGGGCTGATTTGTTCTGCTTCTACATCTTGATCTATTCCTCTCTGCCATCACTTCAAGGTAAGCAAGATCTCGCTCTCATATTGTGCATAACCTACCTGAATTCAAGTTCAACCACCCGGCAAGATCCGACGTGATATTCTTTGCTGACACATATCCTTTCGGTCTCAGATGTCCGCCTCGACTGCCTCCCGTCAGTTCGCCCGCGCGGCTCTGCGTGCCGGTGCCCGAAATACCATCGCGACGGCCCCGCGACACGCCTTCCGCCAGGGCGGCCGCCGCTTCTACTCGTCCGAGTCACCGAAGAACTCGAGCTCGTCGACGCTCCTCTACCTCGCCGGCGCCGCCGTTGCCGGGGCGGGTGGCTACTGGTTCTACACGCAGGGCGGTGCCTCGTCCGCCTCCGCCAAGGTCTTCACCCCGACCAAGGAGGACTACCAGAAGGTCTACGACGAGATCGCCTCCCGGTTGGAGGAGAACGACGACTACGACGACGGCAGCTACGGGCCCGTCCTCCTCCGTCTCGCCTGGCACGCCAGCGGCACGTACGACAAGGAGACCGGCACCGGGGGTAGCAACGGCGCCACCATGCGTTTCGCCCCCGAAGGTGATCACGGTGCCAATGCCGGTCTGAAGATCGCCCGGGACTTCCTCGAGCCTGTGAAGCGTATGTCCCTTTCCTCCCGGTGCCCTGATATGAAGCTATCTGACACTAACACATTTCTGACAGAGAAGTTCCCTTGGATCAGCTATTCCGACCTTTGGATCCTGGGTGGCGTCTGCGCCATCCAGGAGATGCAGGGTCCCGTCATTCCCTACCGGCCCGGTCGTGCGGACCGAGATGCCGCAGCCTGCACTCCCGACGGACGTCTCCCCGACGGTGCCAAGGGTGCTGACCACCTCCGAGGCATCTTTTACCGGATGGGCTTCAACGACCAGGAGATCGTCGCCCTAGCCGGCGCGCACGCCCTCGGTCGCTGCCACACCGATCGCTCGGGGTTTCAGGGGCCCTGGACTTTTTCGCCAACGGTTTTAACCAACGATTACTATACACTTCTTCTTAAGGAGAAGTGGTCTTGGCGGAAGTGGGACGGTCCCAAGCAGCTCCAGGACGGGAGCAAGTCGCTCATGATGCTGCCGGCCGACTACGCCCTCATCCAGGACAAGGCCATGAGGCAGTGGGCCGAGAAATACTCCAAGGACAACGACGCCTTCTTCAACGACTTCAGGGATGTCATCGTCAAGCTGTTCGAGCTCGGCGTTCCCTTCAAGGAGGGCGCCGAGAGATGGACCTTCAAGCCCGTGAATGCCTAAGGGTCCCAAGTTTGGCTGCGGATGGGGCGACCTACATGGGAATAATACCATAGAAAATAGAAGGGGCGGGGCGCCTTTCGGACATAGAAGAAGGATAGAACTAGACCGCATATAGAGGGGGTTGCTGGTTTAGATCCGCCAATTTCCCGAAGGAGGGAAGGACGGCCGTTGTATAGGATGATACCCAGACTGCGTCGAGGAGTCTGATATCGGATTTAACGCCACGTCCATTAATTGTTTAGTTAGACTGGCCGACGCGGGCCTTGCTGCTTTATCTACATCAAATATAGATAGACGTCGGATATCGAAATGACGCTCCCATCATGCGGGTGAACACCAGGGTGTGTGTGTGTGTGTGAAGAGGATAGATAGCCGGGTCCGTGGAAAGCAGACAGCCGACGTGGAGGACGTTTGACTTCGCCGCTACGAGCAAGAGCCACCATATCCGCAAGCAGAAGTCCCGTCCTACCCTTTTAAATGACCCTGTAGTCGACTATCAACCGATCAACGAGCCAAACCCCCTTCCCTCCCTCGGAGAATATGCCCACCACCCCGGATCTACCGCACACACGCATGCACCACGTACGCACGACATGCTACCACTACATGGGAACAGTGGGCGGATGCAAGGGGGTCCATCTCGCTCTATCTGTATGCCTCCCCGCGGACGTACATCTCGTACTCCCCTGCCCGGCGCACTTATCATTCCTCAGTCCTGCCAGCCAGCGGGTAAGCTACGACACCTTGCATACATCACATAACCACGTATCGAAGTCAGCAGAGCCAACTTCGACGCTACCGCTACTCCATACTATGTAGTGGCCTCGGCTCCCCAGCCTGCCATGCCCTGCCGGGGTAGTCCCGGAATAAAACGAAATACGACCGCTCTCATGGTACTGTAGGTCTCGGGGCGGGCCTCCCCCAGTTAAGTCAATGGTGCCTGTTACGGGTTCTCGCGGCTCTCGGGTGTTGTTGGCTTTCTATTTACCCTATCTAGTCTTAAATATCCATCCCATCATTACCACGTACCTAGCGCGGGAGCATTGAAAGTGTGTGTCCCGCGATGGCACAAGATGCATAAATAAACGCAAGGATGTATGCGTAAGTACAACGGCTCCCAGGAAGAAGAGGCTGTCGGTCAGGGGCCGCAGCCTTGGAACTTCTCCGAATCCGCAGATGTGGTATGCTGTTTCTGTACTCTCCATCCAGGTAATCGACTCTGTAGCTAGTTACGTCATACAACTTGCTCCTCCCGGGTTGTTCTTCATCAGAGCGTCGAGTGCCCGTTGCTAGGCTGGGTTGCTTTTCCTCAACGAGTGTATCCGCTATTCGAAGGCTATTGTTAACGCTTTTTTAACACATAATCAAGGAAGCAAACTAGGTCGAACTCCGCGCAGTAGTATCCATTGCAGAGTCAGCAGTCAAAACAATACCCCTCGGCACCAACCAAGGGATACCCAGCATCTAGCCACATGCTCGTCTAACTCGGTTTTAACGTCTCCCAGCCACCCATCTCTGTAGCTTCGTCATCGCCCAAAAGATCCACCGCCGGTTTCCTCGCCGGCTTCACCGGCTGTAACGGCTGCGAGAGCCCCTGCTGGGAACTCGGCATTACCGGTTTACGTTCTATTTTCCCGAGGCCGGGCAAGCTTACTCCGCCGGACGGCAAGCTCTGAGTCGAGTTGTTTCTTGACGGGGAATTGCCGCTAGCGCGTGTGGGCTGAAGCGGCGGTATCGGCGCGCTACGCATACCTCCCGTCAGAGATCCGGACCCGCTGGACTCGAGCCTCGATGTTAAGTCGGACACCTTCTTGGACGGCTTGCGAGGGATAGAGTGTGCAGTGGTCGACTTTATGGACGGCGAGAATCGGCCAGATTCAGATGTGGGAGGGCTATTTGTGGGCGAAGTCGACGCAAGATGAGCCGGTTTCTTAGCCACCGGTGGGGCAGGCTTTGGCTTGTTTATGCTCATCGATGTTGAAGGCGTCTGTGCTGGGGACGATTCCGAGTCAGGGGCCATTGGGAAGGTTAACGTCCTGACTGGAAGAGGTCGCGGTTGTGTTGGTCCAGCGGTTTGTCGTCTTGGCGGAGGGGGAGGAGGCGCTTCGTTCTTAGGACTCCGTGCCGCCGCCTGCTCTTCGGCCAAGTTAAGTCGGCCTACTTTGACAGGCAATGCTGCAGGATCAAACGGCGGCGGTAACTTTCTAGGCGTGGAGCTAGACGCCGACGTGGACAGGAGACTTGAGTGATTGATCTGTTCGTAAGGACTGCTGGAGATACTAGAGAATGATGACAATCTTGACCCTGATCTGGGGACTGCGACCCAGTCCGGTTCATCCGTGGGCTGAAACGGGTTTGACGGACGGCTAGGATTTAGAACCATAACGGGCTGATCGTTGCTACTATTGGGGGGTCCCGGAGGGGCGACTCTGGATTGTGCCATTTTGCCATTTTCGAGCCACCACCTTTGCCGGTCTGAACTTGCTGCTGGTAGCCCAGGCTCTACTGGGTCGTAACCGATGAGGTCTTCTTCGTCCGAGCTTTCGCTGATCAGGTTCCCGGTCGGATGGCCTACGTCCGCTTTGCGGCGCGCGTAAAGCTCTCTGCTGACCTTTTCACGTAACGCCTCGTCAACAATATTAACGGTGCACTGGAAGGTTGCGTATACAGGACGATGGTCGGAGAAGCGCAGTGGAGCAGAGTTGTAAGATAGTTGTCTTATGTTCGTGCCCTTCCGCAATATGCGGTCTGTCCATGCTGGAATTCGCGCCTTCTCTCTGCTAGTGCGTTAGAACAGGTTGTACAATCTTCCTGGAGACTTACGAAGTGTCGTATCGATCTATGCCAACGTCAAACTTGTACGTTGGCATGAACGTTATTCGGGCCTCTGAATAATAGGGGAAAGCAAGACCAGCCACCATTTGAAGGTTCAGCTGGTGCACGTCAGCTTCGGGCCTACTGAACCCCGTCTACCATACAACGAACCTGGTCATTCTCGTAAAGCTTTTCTATATCACCGTGTTTGATCAAATTCATAACTGTTTCGTGTGACAGTCCGATACGGTAGTTAAAATCCCCCAACCATATCACAGTGTCTGTGAACTATTAGCCAATGTCGCGTGGATACGGCGGGCATCGTACCGTGATCATCGATTCCCCTATTCCTCTGGAATCGAAGCCCATGGTGGATAGTTTCATAGTCTCTGTTCCGTTCGTCATAGTTGGAGAACCCTGCGGCGAGATGTGCCGTGACGAAGCATAATTTCGTGCTTGCATATTCCATTCGGATGCCCACTGCGCCCTTGTTGCCAGCGATCCCAGACATACCAGTCTTTTTGACATTTCCCTCTACATTCTTGATCTTCGGAAGCGACGACGCCTTCACAAAGATGCAGAGGGCAGCACCGACAAGCTGCCCACTTCGTAGCAAGACATATTTCTCCCCGCCTATTTCCCTCGCTCTATCATTTAACGTCCGCTTGATGGCACGCTCCCACTCCTGCTTCCTAGTCGGGTCACTGTTCATGATCTGTTGAGCGCTCAGCTCAACGATTTCTTGGAACCCGACAACCATTATCTCGGGCTGTGTCGAGCCCAGTTCGGGAGGCCAAAGCCATGACGAGAGGTCATCGCCTGTCTCATTAGTTCGCCCGTTGAGGTTGAATGTACCAACCCATCTTCCATGAGTTAATATGCGGCCACCAAAAAACTTACGCATATGATTAGACACTTACATCGTAATTGTCTCGGTCGAAGAGTATTCGGAAACACGTTTGGCTAGCTCAGCCGAGACAAAATCGCTGATTGGGTCATAGAGCTGAACAGGAGTTTGCCCAACAAGCCTCCCTAAGAGGAGGTCTATCGTGTTCTGTCTCGCTTTGTCGGTAAAGTTATTGATGTATAACCTCGTCGCACTTTTCCGCGCGTCGGCAAATGCACCAGCAAGAGACATCTTGCCGTGTCTTGTAAAGGAGGACTTGAGAGCTCCTGTTCCGGCATAGGTCCGAGAGAGGGCATCGCCGTTGTCCGCCCAGAGAGTAGAGTGCCGCATCCAGAAGTCTGACGTAGCATATTCTGCACGGTGGGCCAAAAATGCTTCAACAGCCATTTGAGAGATGAGCGTTTGAATCAGGTTTGTTCTGTCTAAACAATCCAGACAATTGGTTCGAAATACCCCCTCCTGCTGCAGAACGACAACCATCCGACGGCTGTCACTCGGCTCATTGGCCGTGTCAACGGAATCGTCAGTCTCCTCAGCAAGGTAATATGCAAAACCTTCGGCGGAATTCTCGATATACCGCCGGATATCCCGCGCAGCTTCATAACCAGCTGTTCGCGTCTCCGCATGGAAATCATAGTCGGTCTCTCGCAATAGCGTATGATCAGCCGACTGCCCCTTTCCCGGACGGGTGAGCGGACAGTGCTGCACGCCATAACGAAATAGCTCGGTAAGCTCTGCCTCACCAGGCTTGGTTGCACTGAGAAGGTTTACTATATGAACCGCGCCGTATGCCTGTTCTAGTTCATCGAAGTGTTTATTGAACGCGGGTTGGGTGCCATCAGCGGAGCGTGTGATTGTAATCTTCTGCTGACCAGGGATCAGGCCAGCGCTCTGTTCCCAGAAGACCGGGACGGAGCCGCGGACTTGCGCATACGAAAATAGGACGCCCGATGGACTCCAGTAAATCGTCTCGGTCTCGACAAAATTAGCGACATTGCCGTCATCGTCGATTCCCCGACTGTTGAAGCGCGTCCCGGCCCTTTTACAGGAGAGACGAGATATGACGGTAAGGAAAGAAGGGAGGCCCGTCTTAGAAGCTCGCAATGGAGCCGCAGCTTGTGGGATCGTCATAGTCAGACAAAAGCCTCGTATAGCAGAAGTGAGAATCCGGGAGGCGTCTAGCGTCTCGCGCTCATGAGCCATCAGTCTCGAGCGGAACTTGAGCAGGGGGCTGATCATGTAAGAGTTCCAGAGAAAAGAATCATCAAAGTTATCTATGTGAAACGTGTCTGAGTCGACGGGCCTGGACGAGGTAAGTGATATGCTCATGCTAAGGGTAGAATGGACGTACCTATCCTGCATTCTATTCGTTAAATCGAAGTCTGTGCTGTAATAGAACGTTCCGTTGCTCAATAGCTTCTGGAGTTCTTCATACGGATAGCCTATCTCGCCTTCTCGCCGACTGAGGTTTTGCCCGTAAGTCGAGGCCGGGTCCACCAGTTCACTGTCCCAGGTATTGAGTGAGACCTGATCATAGTCGGCACTATTCAAACAGAAAAAGTCGACACCCAAAATCCTCTCGACGGTCTCGCCAGGTCGCAACGTCGCCACGCGCGTTGCATGCGTAATCACACAAAGAAACGCATCTTGGTTGATCGCGATAAGGCCTAACGTCCCATAGATTGGCCGCGGGGTCAGCGGACGGAAATCGCTCAGCAGATCCCCCGAAATAGGAGAGAATTCAACCATGCACTTGGACACGAGGCCTTCGCCAGTGGCACGAGGGCGCGCCGAAGAGACGGAAGCCAAGGACCCATCTTGAATAGCCTCATTGGTGGTGGGACTGTAGCGGAAGATAAGAATATGAGTTGCCGTTGTGATTGCGATTGCCCTATGGGGGTAGTCGCGAATTAGAAGCTGACTCGTCTTGTTGCCTGTCGGCGCCGGAAGGCCATTCCGGGTAGCTGCGGGTGGTTGTTCCATGTTCGCAGAACCGAACGGTAGAGGACAGATGGATATATGGCCTTGCCGGCTCGTACCGCATATCTAGCTAGAGCTAAGCACCGTCAAGGGCACAGGGGCTTCTTAGGACTTGTGAGGGTAGCATCGATGTGTATGCTTGTTGCTAATAAGACGTTCTTATAGGATAATGGCCAGTAGACCGCCTCGAGAACCAGATCTTCAAACCTTTTTACCACGTTAGCTGCGTAGGGGCCAACCTAAGAATTTTCGGAGCTTTAATGCCCTTTAACATCGACGAGGCCAAGATATTCTAGAGTGCATGCAATTCGTTTTGACCCTGAGAAAGACTCAAGGCTGACTAGGTCATATAACAGCACTTGTATACTATACGGTATCATCTATTACAATATACGTATATAACCTGTCAAGCGACTAATTATGCACTTTCTGAGGGTTTCCGTTAATTAAACAATCATTTCATCCATACCTGCAGTGTTCCTTCCCACCGATCGCTATCACATGCAATGCATTATTTTCCCTGTATTTACAGCCGGACTCTATCGCAGATCCTCCATGAGAGTGGGCCTCTTTTTCCTATGCCTGTACGCATTTGTTAATAAGGCGCGTTCTTATTTCTCTGGCCTATGCAGCTTGGATTAACAGTCTAGTCCTAGTGCACTCCACCGCTGTCTGTTACAGTCTCGGTCTCTAATATTTCCACCGCCTACCTAGGTAATTAATGCGAGATTGCAAGTTCTAGCAGAGATATCTGGTTGTGCGGTTAGGGGAATCACTTTGGACCAATGAGTACTGTGAATTTGCTTTTATTTCTAGCGATGGCCGTAGCCACCAGTGGTCTGCCATTGATGAATACACTAAACACACGCCATCCAGCAAACAGCTCTAAGTCCTCGCTTGCGCAACAGTTATCGACGGAACCCCAAAGGATGAACTTCCATCCGATAAGCTGCTCATACCCGCGTTGGAAAGACCTGACAACTTGACATAGTGCGGCTGGCTTGTTCGCGTGCGCAATGCCATCATGCGAGATCCTTGACAGATAATGTCGTTTCCAGTGATTGTATATTGCGCGCCGACGAAACAACGGGGGGCAGGGTGAAAATATCTTCCGGGGGGAAATACACTATTAAAGAAATGATGAAAAGGTTTAAAAAAAGTCCACATGCCATCGGTTAGAGCCATTCTTTTGCTCTGTATACACGAGGATACGTGCGAGAACGCTACTATAGTCGTGAATAGGTTGTGGTATTGCCATGTACGAGGCGTACTACGACGTAGCCTCCTACCGACGTCCCCTGTGGAAAATCGACAAGGAAATCAATGCCTGCATTTTCCAGCCCTGTGAACAACCAACTCCCATACCGCCCTTCTTGACTGAATGTCACAAACCCTTCGCCAGCATGGGTATCGATGAACCCGAGCCCTTTAAAAAGTCCCATAGAGCATGCAAGTGCAGTCGAGACACAGAGGTATCATGAAAGAACCGTTTAGGACTCGGGGGCAGGCGCCGCCTCCTCCTTCTTCTCAGACTCCTCGGCCGGCTTCTCCTCCTTGGGAGCATCCTGGGCGGCAGCGGCACCCTCACCCTCAGTGTTATCGGAAGACGTCCACAGCGTGAGGTTGTCACGGAGAAGCTGCATGATGAGGGTGCTGTCGCGGTATGACTCCTCAGACAACGAGTCAAGCTCGGCGATGGCATCATCGAACGCCTGCTTGGCGAGATGGCAAGCACGGTCGGGCGAGTTGAGGATCTCGTAGTAGAAGACGGAGAAGTTGAGGGCAAGGCCTAGACGGATGGGGTGAGTGGGGGTTAGCTCTGTCTGAGCGACGTCGGTGGCGCTCTGCGGAAGCACAAGTTAGTGAAAATCACCCCAGCCACGAATTCTCACATCACCTCACCTTGTAAGCCTCATGAGCGGCAGTTGCGGCGACCTTGCGCTTCTCACCAGAAGCGAACTCGGCCAAGTATCGGTGATAGTCACCCTTCCTAGTGCGGGCAAGTCGGGGTTAGGAGACCGAGTGGTAATGAGCCTCGCGTGTGCGCGGGCGGGAGAAACATACATCTTGTGGTAGAAGACCTTAGACTCGCCAGTAGCAGCATTGGGGATCAAGCTCTCATCGAGAACGTCTAGGACATCCTGGCAGACCTTCTCGAGCTCGGTCTCAATCTTGTTGCGGTAGCTGCGAATCGTCTCGACGTGCTTCTCGGAGCCCTTGGATTCCTCCTTCTGCTCGATCGAGGAGATAATTCTCCACGAGGCACGTCGGGTACCGACAACGTTCTTGTAGGCGACAGAGAGAAGATTACGCTCATCAACGGTGAGCTCTCCACCAAGCTTGGCAACCTCTTTCATGTAGGTAACCATCTCATCGTAGCGCTCGGCTTGCTCGCAGAGGCGAGCTAGGAAAGTCTTGCTGTTCCAAGGGATATTCCGTCAGTAAGTGAGTCACCAAATGAGCCGTATCACGCAGGGGCGGGACGGCGCGGGAAATCGAATGTACGTCACGAACCTCTCACGCTAGATTGCAGAAGACGACGTTAGCAAAATTACACCTTGGCGAATGACAACAGACAGATGACCTATTTATGTTGTGTTCTATTCAAGAGGGCGCGAAGTGCAGGGCCTGACCAAAGGCGGACACCGAGATAAGGCAACCCGTGAGGATGAAAACGGTATGTCTTTGGACTCATTGGGGGGGTAAAGGAACACTAGGCGGGGAATGGAATGGCTTACTTCGGCGGTCATGTTGGACTATTAATGGCAAAGAATTCTGGAATACGCGATACTGTCAACGAGGGGAGAAATAATAGGAAGGATTTGTTGTTGGTTGGATGCTCGGTAATGTTGTGAAAGTTGTTTATTTGGAGGTTGTAGGTACTGTCTCGAGAAATTCCTGGTTCGAGAATTCGAACTTATTAGAGCCTGGGGCGTTGACCACCACCACATCAAGGAGAAAATCGGTGCATCTCCCAGGTTCCAATGCTGTCCCGCACGGCGCACGCTTTGCTATTCCTAGCCTTAGCGGGGCTATTTAATTCCACCCGACGTGGCTTGTGCGCCAGTCGTTATTACCATACCTGGCACACCTAGGTATGTAGCATCTATGTTCTAGCTCTGCTTATGTATACCTATAGTTATTTATAGGGTGTATACATAGGAGACCAAGGACCTCCTCATATTCCATGTTACCTCGCACCCCCACTGTCTCTCCTATACGCTAGAACGCTCTTTCCCTTAACATAGAACTACGAAGAAGGATGCTATTTTGCCAACCTTTTTTTGGATACTTAGCCGTTCCCAAAATATAAACAAGCCGGAAGGGGTTACGGCTCAACAACGCGCATGGCAAGGGAACGGTGTAAACAATGCGTACCTGGTATTTGGGTATCGTCAACGTTGGGCTCGTATTCAATTATGTAGATTATCCCCATGCGGTTTTCCAAACCGCCTCACTCTCACATGGTACCTTATCAGCGCAAGAGGTGATCGTGTCGAACAATTCAAATACATAACTACAGGGTTACCTACCTACATGCTGCATATTACAACGTACTACGCCAGTCGCGATTCCCCCATTTGCATCCGTATACAAATACCTCCAAGGGTACCAACTTCAGCTTGAGATCTGTACACACAAACATACTTGCAAACTCTATATCCTACAGAAGTTCATGAAACTCTCCCTTTTTCCAAGGTAGACACAGACAAAGGTACATATCGAGGAATGGAGTATCAGTTCTAGACCGCTACAGCAACTGGAGTTGCCAAGTTCCCACTTGCCGACCTTCTAAGGGCTTGTACATGAGTCGGTCTGGCGGGTGTGAACCATATCCGGAGCCCCAGCTTTTTTTCGCCTACATTGTAAACAAGGGAACCAGCGAAGGTGTATAGAGATATTGCACATCTTCTCTTCTTTTTTAAAAAAAAAATAAAAATAAAAATAAAAAGGGTCTAAACCAAATCGAGCTTCTAGCTTGTGCGTCTCCAGCTTCAGCTACGATAAGCCGGGGTTAAAATGAAGTCGCCAGCCTTGGTCACACTGCTCGGATGTCCAAGGGACCTCATGACCTGAAAATCTTCGTTCTATAGGTAATTCGCTACCTACGCTCTATACTAGGCCGCAACGGAAGGACCCCCACAGCCACCTAGCCTCCATCGTCTTCCTTCTTCGTCCAACGCAATTCTCCATCCACTTCAGTTGCCCAAGGCGGCGTCTAGGGTCTTATCGCGTGACCCCCCCTTTTCTCCTCGGGTTAACGGGGGGGGTTGGCAGGGCAATGCAATGAGCTGGCAGTCGTCCTCTCCGGTCACGCGTCTGGCTTATCGCAGCCTCGTTCTATAGCTTTTCAGACAAGCGAATTCATACAAGACACTGAATCGAGAAGCGGCCATCTATCTGGATTGATGAGGCATAACTCTATATGGCCATGCGAATTGTTGAGATCTTTAAATAACCCCATCCGACCAATCAATCCACACACCTATGGGATCTTGCGAGTACGAAGCTGGCTATCCAGGCCCGTGAACTACGGCGGGGACTTGTTCAGCTGTGCAATATGATATATGTCTATGGTAGGTTTGTCGATGAACGAGTTGGTAGTGGATGCCCCCACCGTCCGCCAGCGTAGAAAATACAGCCCATCGCTGAGAAGCTGTTCTCCGGAAGATGAATCACAACCTGTTGCGAAAGCAGCATGACGAGGTAGTAGATTACATTCGGTTCAAATAACTAATACAGCCTTGTGACTGAGACATTAAATAGCTAGGTAGCTTAGTACCGTTCTTCTTAACGAGTGATATACAGTGTTCTGATGCTGCTTGTCCACCAACAGGGCATCAATCAAGAGTTCCAGCATTGCGCTCGCGACCATTCACTGATTAGCCTCAGACAAAACTCCGTGCGCCCATGATTCCACGCATTCAACGCCTGTTCTTATAACTCGTGATTCAGTCTGGGATCATCATATCCGTCCCTTCCCCAGTCAATAGGGTCGCCTCCAGGGACGCAAAGCCCAAGCCTCCAAAAGTAGTCCCGGTGTGCAAAGAACAACTGCCATGGCTTGTTCCGTGACGGGATACCCCAAGTCCTGGAGAAGAGGGTCGAACCATCGGGGTTTTGGTCCTGCTCTTCTATCATTTGACGGACCAACCGAACTGTCTGCCCTTCAGATCCGGCGATGCAGTTCGGATCGTAATCGCCCACACAAAGGTGGATATCTGACGGCTCAGGGGGCAGTTCAGACTTAGAAATGAATATCTCACCAGCATGGGACCTGTATCCCCATTCGGAGAGTGGGAGTAACGGCACAGGATCATCAACGTGGGTCAGGCGACGATAGGTTTGGTTCTCGGCTGCCTTGCGCCCTTCGTTAAGCTCGAAGACCGCATCCAAATAGTTTACGAATCCTTCGTTCCCCACCCGAGGCTCACCGAAAGTCGTCACGACAATGTTTTCCCACCCTAGAACGACCTTCAATTCGAGAGCTGCTAGCGCAGCTACAGCACCGCCTAGACTATGTCCAATTAAGTAAACCGGATGGTCCGGGTATTGCCGGCGCAGTGTTTTGAGGGTGGGCAGAACGTCATCCCGAGCAGTTCGCCATGATGACAGGAAACCCATATGCACCGTGCAATTAGTGCATCTGTGTTCTGGTTCTCTGGGTGGTGTATCTCCATCTTCTGGAGCTGGGTATGGTACATATTTCTGAGGTATAGTGCTTAGGTCGACAACCGTATTTGTGATGCTGTATGTCCCGCGAAAGGCAACGATAATGGTGCCTCCGGTCTGACTGCGCGTGAATATGTTTTGCTCCATATGGATAGTTGACTCGACTCCTGGTGGCTCGCTGTGGTCAACAGCAATATAGCCGCAGCTATCGCTTAATAGCACTCCGGTGTTCCATGTCGTAATGAGCTCTAAGGTTGGGAAGTCTTTGCACCGCGAAGCGCAAATAAAAGGCCACTTGATCCCCGTCGTGCCGGCGCAGTAGGCGATATCAACAAGTCGCGACAGGCGTTCGAGAGACGAAGCGAAGGGTACGGAAATGCCTTGTGGTGCCAGGTCGCCTTTCAGCACTTCGAGGGTCTGCTGATCCGCGAGAGGTGATGCGAAAGGTAGAGCGGCTATAAGATGCAGTAGGTATGGAAGTATGACAGACCTTGGCCGCATTTTGTAAGGACTAAGAGAGGCGACAACATAAACACTGCAGATGTGTCAAGGCGAGGAAGTTGGAGATGTTGTATATCACGGTTCAGTCTTCGTTCAGCTTTCATTTGGAGCAAGTCACAGTCATAGGAGATAGCGATGTGCAGAGGATCATAAACCCCGGGAGGCCATACTGAATAGAAGCTAGTAAGTGTGCACTGCGTCTTGCATGCTGAAATTCATCTAAGAGCTCTGGTGATGATAGGTTGAATATTAAGAATGTGGTCAACTTGGTTTTATAGTCTGCGATGTTGAGAAAGAGCTTGTGCATACTAAGTTAATATGTACCAAGGTAGGTAGGTATGCAGATACCCCAAGTATCCGATCCTAGATGGTGTACCTGACTTTAACACCCCCTGAAAACGCGGGGGACGGGAGCAGCTGACAGAACCCGAGCTTCGGGATCGGGCTGGATTGGATGCGCCACCGCTGTCATGCCCTTGCAATCCGAGTCTTAAAAGGGTCAAGCCTCTGGGCAATGTTATTAGAGTTCCAACGACATCATTCGAATTGTATATCTATAACCGTCTACCGCATGCCTACCAACTTTACGAGACAAGACACATTAAGCGGAGAGAGCGATCAGAATCATTAAAATCACAACTATCCCACGTAGGTGCATGCTGCCGGAAAATGTCAACCTTGAAGGCCAAGTATGTGATATGGTTCAGTCGCCATATCTTCCCTTCCACCGTCTTCAAAAGTTACAAGAGTAGTAAGTTGCCTCTATGAATCCCGTATCCCGAATGAAGTACGGGCTACTGGGAGGGTGGCGCCGGCGAGAGACTGGTAAAGTCCCCCGGTATAGGCGATTGTTTGCCAGTGCATCTCGAACTTGAAGTTGAATTTGCGCAGGCAAGCTCTGGCGTAATGAGACCTGAGGCTTCCAGCGGATGGGGGCTGCAGCTGGCTGTAAGGACAAATGCGTCTTCGAAGAGGCTTGGGACGTGAGGTTTTATACTTACTTCTCAGGGCACGCCTTTTCGATCAGCGTGAGACCGGGTATTCCGGCTGTCTGATAAATGAATTCGACATTGGCGTTATCACATGGCCATCTCTGTGCAGTACCGGGACTGGCAGACTTTGACGTTGAGTTCCGTTGACAGAAGGTATCTATACCAGTGTCGACGTCGGTGAAGTGGAACGATGTCACGTTCTTCGTGTTGTCAATGTTGTCCGTGAATATGGTCAAGTCAGAGATCTCGAACTCGCCTGGTAGGGTGCACCCTTCCGTTGCTTTCATGCCTGCAGGGATAGTGTACTTAAACGTCTTAGAAGTTGCGACTTCAGCCAGGAGGCCAAGGGTGAGGCTATATGTAACAGAACGCATATTGATATTCTTAGCAAACAGATGTTTAACAGTGAAATACGGGACAGAGAAAAGAGACGGTGGCCGGCTTAAATAGGAGCAGAACGTGTGGGCTTGTTCGAACACTGGAAGTACGTAGGCAATCCTGACAGATCCTTTCCGGAAAGCCTGGGGTGTTTCGTGCCAAAAGCGCTGGAGAACTTCCACTCTCTGCCAAGCTCTTCCCGTTTATCGGCCCAAATGCAAACAATCGTTGCAGATCCCAATGAAATCGACCATGCTATTCGCCCCAGACACGCGTATTACCTGAGATCCACAAGCTAGAGCAAACCAGAGGTTGGTGGGCCCCTAATCGGTTTCGGTATCTCTTCATAACATATCAGTCTTCATAGTCTATACATAGAACCAATATAATATTTGCAGTGAATACATTCTAAGTTCTAAGTATCTCTTTGTTGGTAACAAGTTATGTCTATAGTTAGGAGCACCCGGGCCTTTTTGGTCTACACTCTAACAGGGATTATTACAGTTAGTGGCATACAAGCCCCACCTTTCTAGATCCTTTTTCGCCCATTAGCATAGGTGGCTTTCTTATACTCTTTATATAAATTTATATGGATAATATATTTAATTTATTTTAATAAGGGCCAATATAAGATCAAAGTTTTAACGTCTAAGTAAAAAACTATTACGAATAATAGCAAAAACGTTATTTATAACGTTTTCGCTTTATATTTTTTTACGCTTAAACTTTTTTATAATAGCTAATTAAAAGCTTTTTTTTATAAATTCGTTTTAAGCTTATAAGCTTTATTATTATCTGTATTAAACGTATGTAATTTGTTACGTAATAATTTGCTATTAAAGAGGTCTATTAAATATCTAAATGTAACGAGCTTAGGGTTTAACTAACTATTAAATCTTAGTTGTACGAGTTTATGTTAGCAGAAGTATCGTGGGAATCTAAACAATAGATACGGTAATCGTGTTACGTTTCGTAATGCCAAGAGTGTTTTGGATAACGAATTGTTATTATAAGCTAAAGTTATTTAAATTATAAAAATAATAAGTATATATATCTTTTTGTAGATCCCGTTGGATTTTTTGGATTATTCCAGATCTATACCGAATAACTTTATGGATCTCGTTAAATTTTTTGAATTATTTCGGATTCATACCGGATAATTGCATAGATCCTGTTAGATCTCTTAAATTATTTCGGATTTACGTTACGTAATTCCAACCTACTTGGGCCCTGTTTTAGTTACTAAATGACAGTTTCCGAGGCCTTTCTTTAATTGGGTTATAATACGATTTCTTTTTTTCCCAAATTTTGCCCTTAAGATTTTTTCTTAATAAGTTCCTTTTTTATTTATCATTATGTCCTACCGAGTTACTAAGAACTGCAAACGTATTAACCAAAAGGAAAAGCGCGAAGCTTTAGCCTTTTTCGTTTTTAATTCTGGTTTCGAAATTATGTTTTGTATATCTTGTTTTCGTACTGGTGATTCGTGCATTATGTCGGATGGTGTAACGCGTTATTAGTAATGCATTTTGAAAAAACATTATTGCGATAGTTCCGATATTTCTTTTTTTTTAAATAATATTAATAAGGAGATAAAACGCTGGCGGTTAGAAAAGTTTTCCGCCCGTTAATACTTTCGTAATACCCGTTAGAAATTGTTATCCGTATTTTGTTATTTAAATAAGGTATTATTTCGTTTAAAGCGTTTTCGTACTTAATAAGATTTTTTTCGCAAAAAAGGTGTAGGAATGGTTAATTGGAGTCTTTAATCTTTAGATAAGCTAGAAAAGCAGGAAAAGATTAATCACTTAAAGGCGAAACGCGAACGTTTAGAAATCGAATTTCGCATTGCGCTTTCCGAATAGTTTTATTTTTCCGATTCTATCGTAAATGTAAATTAGAACGCGATTATTTCCGGTGGTTTTATCGTTATTAGTAAAAGTTTTTTAATAAGCGCTGGACGTTAATAAGGTTTTTAGCAGGTTTTTAAGTATTTTCGGAATTCGGGTACCTTTTTTACTTAATTAGATATTGGGCAAGTTCGTTTTATTTTTATATATCTAAGACTTTTTCCATTTCGTATATTTGTTCGTTTTTTACTTTTATATCGTTCTATACCATATATGCTTTAATTGTATTTATTGTTAATTCGAGTAACGAAATATAAAAAATTAAATAAAGTTTGATTTTTAATAGAAGTTTTAATTGCTAATTGTTTTTTGAGATTTTTTTTAGCGATTCTATATAAACCGATATATTTGAAAACGAATTTTTTGTTAGGTCGTTTCGTTTAAATGTTTTTGGTGGCGAGAAAAACCATCTTTTTTTTTCGAAAGTTGATTTTTTAACCTTTTCTGATTATAGTACTTACTTATTTATTTTCGTACGAATTTTAATTCCGTTTTTATTTCTTAGTACTATTGCCGTAGTTATTTCGATATAAGAATTATTTTGACATTAATTAAATCGTTATTACGTACCTTTTTATAAACTTTTAAAGTAAACTTAAAATTTGTGTTTATAGATATTATTTTAATATTTTCGTAATAACTGATATTATAAGCTAATTATGTAATTGGTAGCTTTTTAACCTAATTGTTTTGTTCGTAATTAATGTAATATCATAAATAAGTTTTTAAGGTTTAATTTATTTGTTTCGTTTATTTATCTATTTGCGGTTTTAATACGCTAGATAATTTGTAATTTAAACCGATATATACTATTAAATTTTGTTAAAATTTTAATTTAAACATTAATTTTTTATTTAAAATGAATATTATTAGTAATCCGTATATATTAAAAAAGTTTTTAAAGAAAATATATATTATTTATTCGGCGTTTATATCTTTATAATATAATAAAAAATAGGAAAATTTCGTAAATCGGTTAACGATTACGAAAATATTGTCGTAATATATTTCCGTAGCTGAATTTTCTAATATAGGAAATTTAGTAATAAAGTCGAATATAATTAAATATTATAGTTGTTTTGCAATTAGTAATAGCTGTAATTTTCTATATAGCTTATATCGTCGAGCTTTTATTTTGATGTAAATATCGTATTGCCGTATAATTTTTTATATTGTTAATTTTATTTTAAAAAAGAAATATATGCGTTAAAGCCGTTTTAAGGTTTTGTAAATTCTAGATGTCCGTGTAACTAATATTCGTATATTTTTCGTATTAAATCTTTTTGATATTTTTCTGGGATTTGTATTTTGTTTGTTTTTTGATTTTTTAGAAGATTATTGTTGTACTGCTGAATCTTTTGGTACATATCGGAAGGTACTGCTCGAATTATCGTAATTTGTTATAAACGTAGATATCTTTCTGTTATAATGTCGAAAATTGTATAACTAATTTTAACTAATTTTTTTTAAAAAAATCTAGTTATTTACTTAGGACATTTACTTTGTTATTTTCTAAGCTTTTTCTGTAAATAATAACGAAATCGAAATTCGCCAATTTTTCCGCGTAACGAAATTATCGTCTTATAAGCTCCTTGGTCGTAGTAAATCGGGTAAGATTTTGATAATCCGTATAAATTTTAATCTGGTACAAATTTCTCTTTAAAAAAATACTTGAATTCCTAAAATGCTATAATAATGGCCATATATTCCTTATTTAAAATCCTTTAATTAAACTTAGCTCCTTTTAATTTGTACGAAAAAAAATATAATAGGATGTAATTTACTTTAATTATTTTGTTATCCGATTACTGCGCTTAATGTATAATTTAAAATATCGGTTTCTAATTTAACAAGGCGGTTTAGATCGTATATAATTAGTATTAATTCGTTAATAATCGTATTTTTGATATCCTAAAATGCTTTTTTCGTATCTGGCGTTTATTTAAATTCTTTTTTTTTGTAAGATTTGTTAAGAATATAGCGATTTTGCTAAAATTTCGAATAAATTTTCTGTAATAATTGACGAATTTAAAAAATATTTATACTTTCTTAATTATTGTTAATATCAATTATTTTGTAATTATAGTAAGTTTTAAAGTTTATTTCAATATATTTTAAAATAATAATATATTTAAATATTTTCCAAATTTTTTTATGAAATTAACTTGTTTTTGCATTAACAAATAATTTTGCGTTTTGCAAAGCTTAAAAAACTTTATAAACGTATTTTATATATGCTTTTTCTGTTTCGAAAAAATAAAAATGTTATTAAAATAACAAACGACAAAAACATCGAGGTATTTTCGTAATATATAGTTTATTATCCGTTAAAAAGTTATTAGTACATTTATAAATCCTATTGGTGTAACTAAATACTTAAATAATCCGTATTTTATTTTAAAAGCTAAATTTTATTCGTATTTTTTTTAAATTTTAATAAAGTTATATCCATTTTTAAAATCCAATATTATAAACTATTTAATTTCGTAAAGCCGGTTTTTTAATTCCGTAATTAAGGGTAAAGATATTCGATTTTTAAACAGTAATATCGTTTAATTATTAATAGTTAATTATAAGTTGCATTTTTCCATTTTTTTCAGTACGAAAAATATAAAATACTTTGCTAATAACTTCGAAAATCGAATTTATTCTTTTTATAATCGATTTTCTAGGTATTTTCTAAAAGTGCGTAATTCGTTTCCGCTAAGGTTATAAATAGGGTAAAATTTCGTTAAAAATCTTTTTTTAAAAATTATTTTATAATTTTATTCGCTATATTTTAATATTTTCGTATCGAGCTTCTTTTTAAAAAGTTACTTATATTTATAGTATTGTAGTAGCATATTGGTTAAAGTTTTTAATTTTTTAAGTTATTACTTTTCTTGTTATTTTAACTCGTTATATAATTGCTTTAATTTCGCTTTAATAGTAATAATAATACGTGATATTCTTTTTTAATACCTATTTTTTTCTTATATTTTATCCCTATAGGTAATAAGGTTTTTATCGTATTTTTATGCCTGTATTTGTCGCTATTATCGATTAAATATTAAGATTTTAATTTTTTCTTTTTTTGTTTATTAATAAAAAATAAAGTAAATTTTATTTAACCAGTTTTACCATTAATTAAAATTCCGTACTGGCATATCTATAGCAATTCTAAGATTATATCGTAATTCTTAAATAAAACGATGTCGAAATTAACTATTTAATATTGTTTTTAAACAAAAATCTCGAAGTAATTAATTTCGCGTATAATTTTTTCGTTATTGTAAGCGAATTTCTAACTTTCGACATTCGTTGTTATATAAGGTTTTAATTTATATTTCCATTGCAATTTAAACTTATCAACCATATTTAGTGCAATATAATTCCTGCTCAAAATTCCGCAATTTATTATTACGATATACTAATACATTCCGATTCGTATTTCCAAAATAATAAAATTATTAACGTTTTTTATCGTCGTATTTAAAACTTTTTTCGGGAATTCCTTTTAACTTCTTTAAATCATGTTATTTTGCGGCTTTTTTTACAAATAACCTTTTTTTAACTTTTATTCGAATTTGTTAAACTTTTTCTATATTTTTTTTATTTAGCGCATTAAGTTGCTATATCTGTTATTATTGCCGACGTACTGTTTTTTTAAATCGTATCAGTTATTTCTAATTCTTTCGCAATTTCTTTTCCTAACAAATAAACTATTTTTTTATATTTGCGACGGCATTCTATTATACGTCGTTTTAACGATCGTTTTAAAGATTTTCTATAAACTAACCTAATTTTTTTAATACCTTTTCTTTTTTAAAAATTTACAGTAAATACTAATTAAAAATAAAAATCCGTAATAGCTTTCTGGCAGTACTTTTCTATCGTACGCTGAATTAACTCCTTTTTTATTTGGTAATTATATTATCTATAATAACAAAAGGGGTTTTTCTGCAGGCATTATTTTTTTCGGGCTAGTTTTCTACTTCGGCTAACTGCTGGACTTTTCCTGGAGCTATAATTCGAAAATGTGGATATTATTATTCATCGTTTTTATTATTTTCGGTTCGGTTTAAAAAGTTGAATCCTTTGTAATATATACGCGTAATTCGTTCGTAAATTCGTTATTTTTATTTTTTATAATCGGGACATTTTCGTCGTCGACAATATATGGCATATATTCTGCCGTATCGATTAAGGGTTCCAGGACAGATTTTTTCTATCTAGTTCTAGTATTCGCGCAATCATTTTTATAATACTTTTTGCTATGCTCGTAATGCTTATTTAGCCAGCTTCTTAGCTTTTTACATTTTTCGTCGAATTTCTTATTGTAATAGTTCCCGTTGGACCTTTTGCTATAAGGGACCTGGTCTGTATTTAAGCTAGATCATATTAATGGATTTATTTCTGTCTTTTTAATTTTTTTAAATTATTTTTAGGTACTGGTTTCTAATTATTTTAATGGAGTTTTTTAAGTACTTTATACCACGATACCTTATGTTTCATCTTGTTATAATTGTAACATTTGATCTAGCTTCAGTTTTTCCTATAAGTAACTTTTAATTTTATAAGTTCTAATTCCGTGCTATAAAAAATATTGTTACGTCGAAAAGCGTTAATATTGGCCACATATCGGGATTTGCTATTATTTTTTTTCTTTAATACTTTTAATACGCTATGCGTATTATCGATCGTTAATTTTAATTGCTATAATAATATAATTTAATAAATAATTAAACTAATTAAGTTTAAAAAGTTCTTTCTGTATTTAGTTTTTTAAACCGTCGAAAAATTTAACTATTAATATTTTTTATCCTTAATTTAGCTTTATTATTAGTTAAATCAAAGTACTGCCGTAATTAAATACTGAACTTTTTTAATATAATTGCTGGATTTGCATTTCGGCCTTTATTTTCTCGTTTATTACTTCGAAAGCCTTTATTAATATTTATTCGAATTATTCGTAATTGCTATAAATTCGTACCACTTTTAAGTTTTGTTTTTCGATTAATAAGATAACGTATTTTTTTTATAACGAGCTTAAACCAAATAACCGTATTTTTAATAAGTCGTCCGATTACGAATTTAACTTACGTAATAAACATAATAAGTAGAATAAGAAAATACCAGAAATATACTCGGCATTATGTCAAAAACAGTTGTAACTTAGTTAAGGTTCCGTCGAAAAGTTCTAGCTTAAAAAGCTTAAGGACCTTTTCCAGTTTCTTGGTAGAATTCAGCTAAATAACTTAGCTTGCTCGAAAAAACTTCCCAATTTCGGAAACTTTTTCTTTTTCCTTAAGGTTTTCGTAAGCGGCTTAAAAAAACGTCGTAAAATTATTATTATTTTTTAAACTGAAAATTACGTTCGTTTATAACATTTAATCGTCGAAAAACTTCTTTGCGAAAAAAGCGAGATTTTTTCTTTTTTTTCTCGGATTCCATTTTAATATTCGAATAATTAAAGATCTAATAAATAAGCTATTCGGGCTGCTTGCTAATAAACATAATATTAATCGGTATTGTTTAAAGTTTAACGATACTACTAAATAAAAACTTATAACGTATAACGAATTTAAGGTTTAACTAATTATTAAACATTAATCGTACTAATTTATATTAATAAAAGTATCGTAAAAATCTAAGTAATAAATACAGTAATCGTATTACGTTTTGTAATACCAAAAATACTTTAAGTAATAAATTATTATTATAAGCTGAAATTATTTAAATTATAAAAATAATAAACATATATTTTTTTATGGATCTCGTTAAATTCTTTATATTACTTCGAATTTACATCGAATAACTTTATAAATTTCGTTAAATCTTTTAAATTATTCCGGATTTATATCGGATAACTATATAAATTCTGTTAAATCTCTTAAATTACTTCGGATTCACGTCACGTGATTCCGACCCACTTGGGCTCTGTTTTAGTCACCAAGTAACCGTTTTCAAAGCCCTTTTTTAGTTGAGTAATAAAATTAAACGGAAAACGAAAAAGAAATATATAAGTTATTACGGTTATATTTTTCGCAATAAAAAATTCGTTATTTAAATGCTTTGAAATATCGTTAATTAATTATATAAAAAATTAAAAATTATAAAGGTTATTTTTAATTATTAAATATAATTGACGTTATTAAAGTTTTTAATATTTTATAATTATAAAAAGTATTTTATTATAATAAATAACTTTTTTACCAATTAAAAATATTTTCGAAAAAAATTATTAATATCGAAAAATTATTTAAAAATAATTTTTTATATTTTTAATTTTAAATAATATAATAACAATACGATTAATTTTATAATAAAATTACTTAATTATAATTTTATTATTTACTATCGCTAATTAAGGTCAACGGTTTAATTTAAAAAAATTCCCAAAATTTTTGCAAAACATTAATTTTAATTAATACGTAATTCTGAAAATTAACTTAAAAACTTGTTTATATCGATTTTTTTACTAAGAAAATCTAGATTTATATAAATAATAATTTTAAGTAATAATTTATTATTTATATATATAAAAACATTAATAATTTCGACATTTTTCGCGTAAAAATTTACAATTAAATATTTTTAAAAACGATGTATAAAAAAATAAAAAAGCTTTATATTATATGGCTTAAAATAGAAAAAATCATTACTAAAAATATATCGATTATATTGTTTTTTGAATTATTTAATAGTAAAATAATAAATGTTTGAAAATATTTTTAATAGGATAATATTTTTACGTATAAAGTTTAAATTACGAAATATACGATTTATAATTAATACAAAATTTTTTAGTAAAATAACTTATTAGAAGTTTTAATTTTAACATTATAAAAAATATATATACTCTTAAATAAAAATTAGCTATATCTTTATTACAAAACGGATAATGTAACGCTGAAAAAGCTATAATACGCGTTATATAAAGCTTAGAAAGTAATTTTTGAAATTTTGCTTAAAAATATTGCAAAAAGCATACCGGATAAATTAAAAAAGATAATCAAAAATAACGATAACATAAACGATTATTAATAACAAAGTGACTAATTAGATTAGGTAGCTTCTAGGCTAATATGTATGGGAATCTACTTCGGGGCCACTAATCCAATAAGGTTGAATTGTCAGAAAAAACCGGGGCGAGTATCGCACTAACTGCAATAATCCCTGTTAGGGTGTACAGAGTATACTATGGTATCAGGCAAAATATTTAACACACTGTCAGGTACCAGTGAGCCGCGCTAGTAGCCACGCCACCCAAATTAGGTGTAGCTTTTACATGGGTTATCCACAGGTACCTGCAAAGAATTGCTGCCCCTATTCCAGTCCGATTTGAAGCTATTTAAAGCATACAACCATTATTAACAATTTAACAAATAATTTTCTTCAGCGTCGTTATTATGGAAGCTTCCGAAGCTCCCGCCGAAGCTCTCAAGCCAAGTAAACGCCCAGGGCGGTCATACGAGGCATTAGGCTATATACTTTATAAGCTACGGTTTTGAATCGTCTGGAATATAGCTTTAATACCAGTTATTTACTTGAAAATAGCTGCAAATATTGATGATAAGAATCACAAGTACGGAGTGACTAGGTGTTCTTAGCGAAATGCATAACACCATAGTAGCTCTGAGCTCTTCTTAGCCACTTACTAAAACCAGTCGGTCTCTTCTCATCCCCCGGCAGTCACAGATGCCACACTGTTTAGAAGCGACCCGTTTAGAGGGGGTGCAAGATCGTGACAGTAAGTCCGCTCGATATGGTCAACTTGCGGCTTTACTATCTGTCTACTGTACTTGGATTAGTAGCCCCACGGCTAATGACGATTGCCTCAAGGAGACTGTCAAAGCAGCCGCGGTCTCCCAGATACTGAACCAAACGTAGCTATCCCCGACCTGCTGTGACTCTGTCCCCCGTATCCGTGAGTAACTTCAATACGATCTGAATGCTCTGTTGCCCGACTTTCTCAAGTAGGTGACTCATATGCTCGTTGCTCAAAGGTCTTGTTTCCGCTGAGTCGGGCATCGGGTGACAGATGGATAAGACAGTCGACCAGAGAATTTCTTGGTTAGGGCGTCTTCCGGTCAACAGCATATACGACATCGTACACCCACAAACCACGGATATTCGGGTTCGGATTCAGTACGCAGCCTTGTGGAACTTGACATGTAGGCATTTTTTATTTGTATTGAAGGATAAGTTCTCACGAAGGCAATTCTATTGTAAGAGTAGGCATTCGAGACACTAGTCGCATTATGCACATGCTTAGGATATCTTATAATTGGGTAAAATGTCTATAGCAAGTCTGCACCCCCGGAAGACACGTTGCCCATACGTGCATACCTAGTATCAATCATTAGTAAGGGATGCTGGACATCGAGAATGCTATGGATTCCTAACAAATGCAGCTTCAGTAGGATGCAGAGAGGTCTTGATAATGGGTATATGAGGATACAACCACTGCCTCTACCGGTTCACCTGAATATGGGTTGCAGCAAGCGGATGTGACGAGACCCGGAAAACCAAGGGAAGTATGATGTATGATGCCCACATATGTAGGTAGCAAGCGAGGCTCAAGTAGCCAGCTCTTTGCCAGCTGCTCTAGGCTTCTGTTCCAAAGTTGCTCTAACCCAAAACAGAATTAAATGACGACCCCGCGGACGCGTCTCCCCTTTGCAGACTGAAGACGGCATGAGCATTCATCATCTCTTGTCTCTTTTGGCCCATCGATAAGAGGTTTGCCGAAAGCTCTTTCGTCCTACCATTCCCCCGCATCATGACTTGACCTACTGGCAACTGAAATGGGCCTTCCTCTGAGGATGGATAACATTCACGCACCAACAGTGCCCGCGGGCCCCTCATCGCGGCCTCTAACCAATGGCAGTGGTGCGCAGCTCTCCTTCGCGGAGCTACAGATGAAGAAGGATAACATGGAATCCGAACTGAAGGCTCTGAGTGGTGTTCTCGATTCGGTCCGTCTCTGCATTCGATGCATCGTGCAATTCTTTCGCTAATCCAGGTCCCAGCATGGCGTCAACATGGATACACCTCTCACGACAATGGATGGATTTCCTCGGTCAGACATCGATGTAGCGCAAAGTATGAATGACTCTGTGGACTGTCCGGCCTTTCTACTCAACTGATTTCTGCCTATAGTCCGGACCACCCGCTCGCGAATTATCCACCTGCGGAATGACTATAAGGACCTTATGAATGCAATCGAGAAGCACCTCCACGAGCATTTCGCGAGCCTGCAGGATACAGACGATATTATACCCTCATCCGCCCACCGCTCAGAAATGATGGGAGACTCCATCCCCGAAAGGCTGGAAGAGCCATTTGCCAAAGTCAACAGCGTTGTTACGGGCAGTCCAGCAGATTCGGCCGGCTTAAAGGCTGGAGACGAGATTCGAAATTTCGGGTACGTGAATAAGAGCAACCACGATGGCCTAAAGAAGGTAGCGGAGTGCGTTCAAGGAAACGAAGGAGTAAGTTCAACTTGCATATGGAATGCAATAGCGACAATCAAGACTTTGATTGTCAGAACATGCCCAAAACCGGTGCTAAAACCCTCTACAGCAAAGGGTACTCGTCAGGGTCTCCCGTCCAACACCTTCGGGTCAAAGACAAGAACTGCAGTTGAACCTGATCCCACGCCGCAACTGGGGCGGAAGAGGCTCCCTGGGATGTCATATCCTGCCCATTTAAGGAGAAATGATAGATGGCGGAATAAGCCAAAGGTATTAGATACCTCAAGCATTCTCGAGATGTTGCGTTTAAAGAGTAGCAACAATGACATGCTTGCAGCTAGGTGTTGGTTGCGATCAGATGCACTCATAGTGGCATATCCAGTGTCTCTCAACAGCTTGAGATGTCATCAAAATATCATTCACGAAAATAAAATAAAAGCCCATGGCATTGATGACTCCCCTTGTACGTGCAAAACATGCATATGTATAGAGACTGTTACCGAGTAGACGTTTGACTTGACTGTTTCTCTCCCTGGGAGGTAGCCTCATCTGGATTACTAATACAACATGAGCCCTTGTAAATTTTGACCTGGCATCAATAGTCGCTTTCAGATCAGGCACTTATCAGGTAGCAACACGAAGAAGTAGCTCTCAATGTACGGAAACTTAAAGGTAACACCTGACCTGGTCAGAATCCCCGTCTGCATCGCCAAACACCTTGACATCTTGTGCAGGGGAGGTTGGGTGTCAAAAGAGGTGTAAACTGGAAACAGGAGGTGATAATAATATGTTAGAAGTACCAAGTAGATACCTACAGCACACCCAAAGAGACCCCCATGTCAAGAGCGAATTCGACCCCGCCATTAGCGGAATTTACAGATTCAAACGTCATTTGGTCGTCTACAGGGTCCATTTGAACCTGCCATTCGGTCGTTAGAATGTACGTGGCGTTCGACAGCGGAAGAAATCCATGTATTAGAGACAATCTCGCAAAGTGCTGGATACTCGCGGGTTGACTAAGTGCAAAATGATGTTTACTTCGGAGTGGCTTTTCCTGTATCATAAGTATTCAAGAATTCTTCTTAACTGAGATTCCATGTGCACAGCTTTGGATACTGAAAGTGCACTGGAAACCTACTGTAAAACGCGCCTACAACATAGTAAGAAGCACGGAGGTGTTGAATCACGTGCGTTCGCCCCACAATGCCTAAGGTTTTGCAAGCTTGGCAGAGAATGAGGCCCCCGGTTGCTCTGTTGCCTCCCAATTCTTTCCACTTCGGTCGGTGTAAAGCCTTAACCTTGACGAACAATTTTACCATCGCTGACTGTTTTCCTGCCATCTACAATCACAACCCGCTTCACCCACTCACTCTACATAAGAATCTCTCAACTACTTCAGGTACGCGCTGTTGACTGTGTCGCTCAGTCTTCTTTTTTTCCCTTTTGCGAATAAACATTGCGTTACTGTCGGCCTAAGCTTGCGATAGATTTCGCACATACCGATAGATTAAAGCGCACACCCCACTGACGTCGATCACAGTCACCGACTTGTTTACTTCACCATAGCGACCGATTCCTCCAACACTATGGCGGCACAGGAGCAGGTCCCCACGTTCAAGCTCGTCCTTGTTGGCGATGGTGGTACTGGCAAGGTGAGTTTGCGTCATCCATCATTCGCTACTGTCAGGATGCTCAATTTGCCGGGCGATGCCCTCTTATTGCGACTTACCCCTCCTACTTCGTTCTATGACTGGTGATGATTTTGACTAACTCCCGCCGTGACGTGTAGACCACCTTCGTCAAGCGCCATTTGACTGGCGAATTCGAGAAGAAGTATATGGCCACACTCGGTGTCGAGGTCCATCCCCTTGCCTTCACCACGGTATGTTGGGCCTCAGCTCATTTCCCAGGTTGCAAGGGCTCTAATATCAGTGTAGAACTACGGACAGATTACCTTCGATGTCTGGGACACGGCTGGTCAGGAGAAGTTTGGTGGTCTCCGAGATGGCTATTACATCAACGGCCAATGCGGTATCATCATGTTCGATGTCACTTCCCGTATCACCTACAAGAATGTCCCCAACTGGCACCGTAAGTAGCCTTGGAATCCTTATCTTCCCTCCAGACTTGACTTACACCATTTGATCTAGGTGACCTGGTCCGTGTCTGCGAGAACATCCCAATCGTTCTGTGCGGCAACAAGGTCGATGTGAAGGAGCGGAAGGTGAAGGCAAAGACCATCACCTTCCACAGAAAGAAGAACCTCCAGTACTACGACATTTCGGCTAAGTCGAATTATAACTTCGAGAAGCCGTTCCTGTGGCTCGCACGCAAGCTCGTTGGCAACCCGGCTCTGGTAAGTAGGCTTGGTTGTTGGCGTTGTCCATTTGTCTAACTTGCTCTACTAGGATTTCGTCGCTGCCCCTGCTCTGGCTCCCCCTACCGCCCAGGTTGACGAGAACCTTCTCAAGCAGTACGAGGAAGAGATGAGAACGGCTGCTACCGTCGCCCTCCCCGATGAGGAGGATGATGACTTGTAAACGGGCCATGGTTTTAGGCAGCACTGTCTGGATGATGCGAGTTCATGGACTTATTGTCATTGTTCGGCCTTGGTGAGACAGAGCGGATGGGAAACATCGTCTGAGATTGTAGGGATTACTGCTACGCATGGATATGACGAGGCCATGATAATACTTTGACTTCGGCAACGATGAAGAAAACACGAGAGCGGGTGCGTGGAAGGCGCGAGCTCTTGATGAGGGTTGATGGCCTCTGAACTGGGGGCGGTTTTGACGCATCGCCGCACCTGCGGCATCTAGATAGCACCACCCATAGACATCGTGATGAGAGAGGATAGCGTTTGGCTTTCCTAGTTGTTGCATTCTCTGTGACATTCAGGACTCCTCGAGTATTACTAAGGTTCTGGCCGCCTGCGACCGGAATGTTGGGGGGCTCAGGGAAGACCATAATCCTTATACCAGAGATCTCTACCTCACGGACATGTTCTTTGGCTACAGTCGATCATGACTAGCAGCGTTCGTCCTTCATCCACTGCTATGTTAACACAGATTTGAGGCTGACACGATGTAGGCTATGAGAAATGAAGTCCAAACTAAACCTATCCCCGGGGGACGTTCTCCTGATGGGGAATATGCAGGTACAAGAGTTAAAAGGCCACTTGGCATAGTATATACCAGCCGAAGTCTTACCATCCAGGATCAAGATCACCGTCCTATTTTCTGTCGGGGAACCTCTGTTGCCGGAGAGCCCTAGATGATCATAACCCTCCTGCTCATACGCTTTTGCGTGTCGCTTCTACCAGGCAAGCCCGCTTAGTTGTGCAGTGTGCAAGTGCTCTATGTTGGATGTGAGTTGAACTGTATATGAAGCAGGTGACCAAAGCCCCATCAGCTTGCGGTTATAGTCCTTAAAATCTGGCTTCTGATAAGACAGGCTGACTCTACGAGCCGTTGGGCTTCGCGTTCAACGCTCGCCCGAGGAGTTACCTCGAACAGAGCGTAACAATACTACTGCACATAGTGCTAGTTTGATGCTGAAAAAGTACAGGTGGATTCCAATCCCACTCTTCCGGGTGGACGGGAAGTCCAGATCTACCCACTTATCAAGTACTCAGGTGTCGGCGCAGTAGATAAACTCCATTACACAGCTACTATGAAAGATATTGTAACGAACCTGTCATACATCCACCTGGAGGTATGAGCAGTATCCGAAATGGGGTCTTGATTTACAGGTAACAATAGGGCGAGGAATGATTCAGTAGTCTGTTCGTTAAAGAGATTTAAGTACTCTTCCCACAGTAGAGAACGGCTGCCTCTTGCTGTAGGCTTAGATTGATAGCTAAGGAGCGAAACTAAGTAGGTGCTATTTACATGAGAAACCGATTTATTATATATCCCAATTCCTTAAAGTGAGTGTGTCGTGGATCTATGTGATCTATGTGATCTGGTCAGATCACTTAGATCACTTAGATCACTTCGGAGGGCCAAGCTTCCTTGTCCGGGGTTTAGCCGTGGCAAGTCCGCGCTAGTCCTTAAAGATTGGTCTCCTCGAGACAGGAACCCCTGTTCCTGTAACAGATATCGGCAAGAAGAAATACAAGGAAAAAAGGGGTTTAACTACATATTATGGAGAATATTTTTTATAATTTTTTTTTTTTAAATATTTTTCTATATTACTTGTTTTCGATTTCCTGGCGGACTTTGGACTTTGTGATAGGAAATTTTTCATTTGCAATCGATTTTGCAGACCGCGTACCCACGTGCTACCCCGCGATGTGTGCGGGGATGGTCGGCCCGAGCATGTTCTACGCGATAATTCGGTACTTACCCTTTGTGAATATCAGTATTGGCCCCTTGACTTCGGGGTTATTTCGCCTGTAGACTGTAGTTCTACTGGCAGTATACTTAGCTATTCTTCTACACCGTCGAAGGAGTCTCGTAGAAGAACGGAGTTAGGATGCGACTATACCTAAACTGTTCTTTTCTTTTTTTCTTTTTCTTTTTCTTTTTCTTTTTCTTTTTCTTTTTCTTTTTCTTTTTCTTTTTCTTTTTCTTTTTCCTTTTTTCTTTTTTCTTTTCTCTTTTCTCTTCTTTCTCTTCTGTTTTTGTTTTTATTTTACAATTTTTAATTTAATTTGTAATTTTTAAATTTTTTTTAATTTTGTATATTTTTTTTAAAAAAATTTCGTTCTTTTTAAATTCTTTTTTAAATTTTTAAAAAAATTTTTAATTTTAATTTTTTTTTTTTTACTTATATAAGAGTACACAGCCTTACAATGTGCTAATGCGAGCTGTTACGAAGTCGAAAAGCTTGTTGCAGAAATGGCAAGAACGGGATATCCAGACTCAGCAAGCACTTTGAAAACCGTGGGTTTAATTGGATGCCGAATCCCGAGCGGACAGGGATGATGCGGCGGCGGGTAGGCAACGTGCTCGAGTTAGATTTCTTGCCGATTGGGGTAGAACGTCATTGTTTATGTAAGCCGTGAAGACTGCGAGGTACGTAAGCCTACCTAGTACCAATCCGGCCAGCATTGCCCTGCCTGCATTCGCTGAGGACACCTTTGAACCTGTCCCACCGAGCAAATTTATTTTCATGAGTCCCTTCGAAAGACAAGTTTAAAGAGGCGGAACAACTCCCTTAATCCTTTCAGTCTCTTCTCAAGCGCATTCATTTTTTCGTACACAGGCTACCTAGGAACTCGACTACCTACACTCTCTGTGGCGTGGTAAAGAGCTGTCCTTCGTCACCAGGGTGGTCCATTGTCTATCATTTAGTGCTAAGCTACGAAAAGACATGTGGCATCTTCGAAGAGCCGCATATTGACATGAGAGCAGAAACATCAGATTGCTGTTTTACATCTAGATCTCGGTTTTCTCTACCTGCCTAAACTTATCTTTGTTTAATTAATCCCACTTTCGCCTACGAGGTGGTCCTGCTCCTCTTATCCACCCGTCATTTCCCAGTACATATACTTGTACCTATCTATTCGAGCGCATACTTAGACGAGAGATAAATCGTAGCCCCGCCATCGAATACGCGGGCGCAAGAACCATGGAGAACGCTTTCGCAAAGCCCATACCAGACGTGTTGGGCCACTTCGGCGTTGACCCGAAATCTGGTCTCACGGACAAACAAGTTGTTAAACTGAGGGAAAAGCACGGCAGAAATGGTTTGTTCGGCCTGGTCGCGCTTCCACGTCCTTCTAAGTGACTGACATCCTTTTCTCTTGCAGTCATTCCCGAAGAGCCACCGACGCCATTATGGGAGCTCATTCTCGAGCAGTTCAAAGACCAATTGGTTATTATCCTCCTCGGTTCTGCGGCTATATCTTTCGTCTTGGCCCTCTTGGAAGAAGAAGAAGGCTGGAGCGCATTCGTTGATCCCGCGGTTGTAAGTATCCCCTCAACATCTCATCAGGCGGCCGTGATATCCCCGTTTACTTACCATGACCGTCTCGCAGATCCTAACGATTCTCATTCTGAATGCCGTCGTTGGCGTGTCCCAAGAAAGCAGTGCGGAAAAGGCCATTGCTGCGCTGCAAGAATATTCCGCCAACATCGCTAGGGTGATCCGAAATGGTGGGCAAATCTCGCGCATAAAGGCAGATGAGTTGGTACCTGGGGACGTCATCTCGGTATCTATTGGCGACAGGATTCCTGCCGATTGCCGTGTCATATCGATCGATAGCAACAGTTTCGCTGTTGACCAGGCTATCTTGACTGGCGAGAGCGAAAGCGTCAGCAAGGATCCAGCTGCCGTCTTGGAGGACAGCAAGGCAGTGCTCCAGGATCAGGCCAATATGCTCTTTTCTGGGACAACGGTCGTTACCGGCCGTGCGAAGGCTGTCGTTGTCGCGACGGGGCCGAACACTGCCATTGGCGATATCCACGAAAGCATCACCGCTCAGATCTCCGAACCGACACCTCTAAAGCAGAAGCTCAACGATTTTGGAGACTCTCTGGCCAAGGTTATCACCGTCATCTGCGTGCTTGTATGGCTTATCAACGTCCCTCACTTTGCAGATCCGAGTCACGGGAACTGGACGAAGGGCGCTATTTACTATTTGAAGATCGCCGTCTCCCTTGGAGTTGCCGCCATCCCCGAAGGTCTGGCCGTTGTTATTACAACGTGCCTAGCGCTCGGGACTCGCAAGATGGCCGCTAAGAATGCCGTCGTTCGAAGCCTGCCGTCTGTGGAGACTCTTGGAAGCTGCAGTGTCATCTGTTCGGACAAGACCGGTACCCTCACTACCAACCAAATGAGTGTTAGCAAGGTCTTCCACATCGACGAGAGTGGGACCGGCTTGGAAGCAGTTGATGTCGAAGGTACCACATTCGCACCGCAGGGCGATATCACACGGAATGGAAAAGTCGTCCGCGATCTGACCCAGACTTCAAGCACAATCGGCCAGATGAATGAGGTAGCTGCGCTTTGCAACGATGCTCGGCTTGCTTATGATTCTCGATCGGGGAATTTCTCGAGCGTTGGAGAGCCTACCGAGGGAGCACTGAGAGTGCTGGCCGAGAAATTGGGGCCCTGCGCACCTGCAACTAGCAAACCCGAGGACCGCCTGCACTACGCTAGCAGCTTCTACGAACGGAAATATCCCCGGCTTGCCACCTACGAGTTCTCCAGGGATCGAAAGAGCATGTCCGTTATTGTCCAGGATGTAGGGAAGAAGAAGCTTCTCGTTAAGGGTGCCCCGGAATCTATCCTTGAGAGGTGCACCCAGACTCTAATCGGAGCTAACGGCAAACGTGCTCCCCTCGACAACAAGCTCCGTGGACTCCTTTCGAAGGAAGTTGTCGAGTATGGCAACCGCGGCCTCCGGTTGATTGCGCTTGCGAGCGTGGATGATGTCAGCTCTAACCCTTTGATTCAAAACGTCAAGACCACGGCCCAGTATGCGCAGCTCGAACAGAACCTTACCCTCCTCGGACTGGTTGCTATGTTGGATCCCCCTCGACCAGAGGTCCCCGCCGCCATCCAGAAATGCAGAGACGCTGGAATCAGAGTCATGGTAATTACGGGTGACAACCGCAACACAGCAGAGAGCATCTGCCGCCAGATTGGTGTTTTCGGAGAGCACGAAGACCTGACGGGAAAGAGCTTTACTGGCCGTGAATTCGAGAACTTGAGCCCTGGCGAACAGCTGGAGGCTGCACGCAACGCGTCCCTCTTCTCCCGGGTGGAGCCAAGCCACAAGTCAAAGCTTGTTGACCTTCTTCAGTCACTAGGCGAGGTGGTTGCCATGACCGGGGATGGAGTTAATGATGCCCCGGCTCTCAAAAAGGCCGATATTGGTGTTGCGATGGGTTCTGGTACGGACGTCTCTAGATTGGCCGCGGATATGGTTCTTGCGGACGACAACTTCGCCACTATCGAGGTCGCTATTGAGGAAGGTAGATCCATCTACAACAACACGCAGCAGTTTATCCGATACCTCATCTCGTCGAATATTGGAGAAGTCGTCTCCATCTTCCTCACCGCTGCTCTTGGCATGCCCGAGGCTCTTATTCCCGTTCAGCTTCTTTGGGTCAACTTAGTCACTGATGGTCTGCCGGCCACGGCTCTGTCCTTCAACCCGCCCGATCATGATATCATGAAGAGAGCACCCAGGAAACGCGACGAGCCTCTAATCGGCGGATGGCTGTTTCTGCGATACCTGATCATCGGTACCTACGTTGGTATCGCTACCGTCGGTGGTTACGCCTGGTGGTTTATGTACTACTCTGGGGGTCCCCAGATCAGCTTCTACCAGCTGTCTCATTTCCACAGATGCTCAACCGAGTTCCCAAGTATCGGCTGTGAGATGTTCACCAATGACATGGGCAAAGCCGCGTCAACAGTGTCGCTGTCTATCCTCGTCGTCATCGAAATGCTTAACGCCATGAACGCCCTCTCATCCAGCGAGTCCCTCTTCACTTTGCCTCTGTGGGAGAACATGATGCTTGTGTACGCTATCGCGCTGTCGATGACCCTCCACTTTGCACTGCTCTACATTCCCGTCCTTCAGGGCCTCTTCTCCATTTTGCCCCTGAACTGGACCGAGTGGAAAGCGGTGCTCGCCATCAGCGCGCCCGTAATGTAAGTAAAGAAATATCCTGAGGACCCCTATACGGACAACGGTTTCTAATTTTTGACAGTGTGATCGACGAAGTGCTCAAACTCATCGAGAGAAATTATTTCACGCAGAGAACTACAATTGATACCACCCCGGCCAAGAAGAAGGCTTAGGAAGTTATAGATCTGGTTAAGATAGACTAGACTAGATGCGCTATAAAATGCGTTTTCGTATGCATTTGTCTCGGCGTACAGTTAAATCATATCTGTGTTCTTAAGGTCATGATGAACAAGTCATGTGTTGGTTCTAGCCGATTCTCTATGCTTCTATTGGCACATTGCAAGATGGCTCTTAGCCATCGATGGCTTTTTCGCCTGCTGCGTGAGCCCTTTACCAAAGCCCTGTCGGCTACTCAAGCCGCAATAGCAATGGACCTTCAATTGTTCGCGGAGGAAGTGAATAATGGCCCCGTGTTATGGCATTTGGCCGAATACGAACCCTTGACCAATCATCCTAGCAGCATAATATCTTAATCCTGGCGGCCCTTTAGTAATCTCTTGGTGACCTTGTCCTTCTCGATGATGTAGACGTGTGCACCCCATCCCGACAACGCATCCCGATCCACGGCATTCAACAGGGCCTGCGAGATGGTCTCGAAGAGATCCTCGGGTCCCTAAGTTATCCTCATGCGTTAGCACATACCATACGATGGGATGATGGCCCGGCTTTTTAGAATCCGGGAACACAACAACAGGAGCAGGATCAACGGCAGAAGAGAGGGAAGAGGCGGGACGAATGGAACCACGAAAGGAAGGGAGGAAGAAAGGGACGCACCAGGTCGGGCTCCCACAGGCTCTCGCACATGCCGAAGAGCTGCTCGGAGGCGGTGCCGCTGACGATGAAGTCCTTGGCGAAGTCGATGCAGCCGATGCTGTCGAAGCCGCAGATGAAGGGCTTGTTCGTCCTGGGCTCGAGGCCGGCGACGACGGGGCTCACGAACCAGGGGCCGAAGCGGCGCTCGTAGAGCGACGAGGACACGAGGTTGGCGAAGGTCGAGGGCGCGATCCCCCGCTCCTCGCGCAGCCGGTACATGTTGACCTTGTACCGGAACACGTCCGCCACCGTCGACACGTCCGTCGCGAGCCCCGTGAGCCCCAGGAACACCGCCTCGCCGTACCGGAACACCTTGGGGAAGTTGTTGGACACCGTCAGCGACTGCAAGCCCAGCCGCAGGTCGCACGCGATGGCCACGCAGTCCTTGCCCACCATCGCCACGCAGGCGCCTCCGTCTGTTGAGCGGGGGGTGGCATGTCAATTATCAGTCTGGCTCCGGAGTGCGCGAAGAGCGCCCGCGCGGGGGGGAGGAGGGGGGGGGGAGGGGGCCACGGGGGTGTACTGACTTATGTCGAAGGGTGACGACTACACGGTAAGACGTCAGTTACCCATGATCAAATCATCTTCACAAGCTTGGCCTGGTGCGCCGGGTATGTATGAAACTTACCATGATCACAGAGGGCTATCTATGTGCAATCAAGACCGGCCACTGCCAATGAAGCCGTGGAAGAGAAACTCGGTCGAATATCCGGGCTGTCGGTGGTCTTCGCGGAATAATGGCGTCGTCGTGAATTTGCGAGGGGACCTGCTCCGCGATGATGATACCCTGGAGTTGCTATGTGAGAAGGCTGAGAGTGATGTGTGTGTGCACAGCAGCCGGCTCCTAACTAACTACCTTAACGTAGGCGCTAAGTTACTTGAGTGCAAGGCAAGGCAAACACCTTATGGCGCGGCCTGGGTACACATACAGGCACTGCTGTCTTCGCAGCTACCTACCGGAGCTTGGGCCATCGGAACATCGGCAATTAGCAGGAGTCGCTCAGTTGCTGTGCTTGCTCCCGGGTCCCCCCTCTGCCCCTCCACCCCTCTGCGAAGTACCTAGATGGTATCGTATCGGTCATTGCCGTTATATCATCAGCAGTGGCCTGAGAGTTAGTTTGCTGGTTACCTACAGTGGCCGCTACTACGGTGACCTAATCGCAGTTGGCAGAGTGGGCGACGGCGCTGATGTAACAACCTTCGCAGCAGTTCCACGCATTCTACGGTACCGACATAGATACTCGGTAATTTATATACCTACTGTCATTGACGTTCTCGCTTTTTTTTTTTTTTAAACTCGTGCCCCCCTACCAGAATTATTTTACTGTCTCGCTACGACCCGTTTCCATATGAATTGACTATCCACCAACGATTCCCCGCCAACTCCTCCGCTACAGAACCACATCGACGGATACAGAATCGGGAACCCGGTCAGACCCAACTGAGCGGCCTGTGTAGACAGAGATCATGGCCTCCAAGGTCAAGGTCGTGGACAGCAACTTCAGGCAGGTCGAGGTCAAAGTCAACCCTGCGACACATCTCACCGAGATCCTTGAGCAAGCTTGCGCCAAGCTCAAGGCCGATCCCAGCAAGCACCTCCTCAAGTACAAGCAGCGCCAGCTAGACCTATCCCACACATGGCGCACGTCCGGGCTGGCCCAGGGCGCCAAGCTCGAACTCGTCGTCAAGTCCAAGACCCCCACCGCCGTCGACGTCGCCCTGCAGCTCCCGCCGCCCGAGTCGGACGTCTTCCCCCCCTACGGCAGGCTCACAGAGAAGCTCCCGAGCGACGTGACGATATGGACACTCCTGCGCCACTTCGAGAGCGGCAAGCCGAGCGCGGGGAAGCCCCTGAACATCACGGGAAGGGGCGTGCCGCAGACGAAAAACGGGTCCGTCGCCGGTAGTGGACAGCTATACTACGAGACGCCCGTCTTGCAGATCGATAACCGGCAGCTCTCGACGTTTGGCGACTTCCAGAAGACGCTGTCCCAACTTGGGTACAACTCTGGGAGAGTCCTGATACGCTTGTCGTTCCGGAGGACGGATGAGACGCTCGTAGATGCTATGGCCGATATCGACCGGTATTTCCAGGAAGAACAGACCGTACAACAGTCCGTCAACACAGAGGTCGGAGCCGCTCCTTCATCAGACCTCACGGCTCCAAGTGCCGAAGAAAACGTGCCACAATCTACAACTCCTACGACGGAGGGTCCCGCGGTTCCGGATCCCAGTCAGAACGATACAAGCGTCCCGGACACCACAGCGCAAGCACCAGTCGGGGATGCCATGGACGTGGATGAAGCTACACAGCCAGAGCCGTCTCGCGACGTCACAATCTTCGCGGCGCCGACGTCGGCCACGCCAGCAGCCGCCCTCCAGACCGACTCGGAGGACGCCTTCGTACCGGGCATCGAGCACGCCAAGGCGCACCAGAAGCTGCTCAAGGCGGCGGGGCAGAATAAGCGGCTGCCCTCGGACCAGGAGATCGCCGAGCGGGAGGCGGCGGAGCGCAAGAAGCTGGCGGACACGGCCTCGGTGCGGATCCGCGTGCGCCTGCCCGACAACTCGCTGCTGGAGCGCGACTTCGGCCGCGACGACACGGGCGCCACGCTGTACGCCGTCGTGCGCGGCGCCATGGCCCACCCGGAGGCGCCCTTCCGGCTGACGTACCCCGCGGCCCAGGGCGGCGGCGGCGCCCGGCGCGAGGTCGTCCGCGACGCCGACGACGCCTCCTCGGCCCTCATCGCCGGCCACCGCTTCCGCGGCCAGGTTATCGTCACCTTCGTCTGGGACGACGCCGCACCCGCCGACGTCCGCCGCCCGCCCTTCCTCAAGCAGAGCGCCGCCGCCCGCGCCCAGAAGGTCGTCGTCCCCGAAGTCCCGGACGCTGTCGAGAGGGAGGACGACGAGGGCGGCAGCAGCGAGCAGGCCACCGCTTCGGCGCCGGCGCAGCTCGGGCGCGGCCTCGATGCGCTCAAGGGGAAGACGCCCAAATGGTTTAAGGGGCTAGGTAAGAAGTGAATCTTCGTTGTCGGGGGTTGTACTGGCGGCGTAGGGGCATGGTGGTTCTGGTCCAACGATGAATGATATGCATTATGGGCGATGGCTATCAGTCTGCTACGCTTGGAGTTCTGTGGGAAGGGAGGTTTAGCATGAATTTGCGGTTCACGGTGCGTTGAGCTGCGCATATCGAAGAGTATAATTGTAAAACTAAGGAAGCGCGTTTCGCTGAAGGCACGTTTGACAGGAACGGAAATTCCAGAATAGACGGCATATCATGAAGACTTTGTTCATGTGTGTATCATTTTGGTATCTGGTAACCCGCTCACTAGTTTGGCTAGCCAGCTATTCCGTATCCGAGACGGTCCACTCTCTCATGCAATCCGTGCCGTAAAGATCATGACGCCAGAACCGTGACCGGACTTTTGCTTCTCTCCCTGCCTGTCGGACTCGCCATGCCGATTCGCTGTTTAGTGGCCGGCGCGGCGGGATTCGGCAATGACTCTCTGGAGTTCGTCGACCTTGGCCTTGGCACGGCCGAAGGTACCGAGCTGAAGAGAACGTGTTAGACTTCACATCACTTATGTCGATTTTGTGTGCAATTGGCGCGGGTGTCATACCCTCCTCTTGGCGAGCTTACGGGCTCGCTTGTCTCGGCTGTTGCGGAGCAATTCAATGACTGGGATCGGAATTAGTGACCTAGCCCGGGCTCGACCTCGTTCGCGGATAGAGTTTACCTCGGCGCTCGTAAGGGGCGAGACTGGATAGGGGACACAGGTGTTAGCTTTCTGCTATTTGATACTCATGCTAATTCGGTGTTCATGTCTCGGATATCGAATGAACGACACCATGTGCCTTCAAGGGCGAAGAGGGGCCAGATCAACTCACCCTGCAACCTCCTTCACGATGTCCCTGACGAAGGTAACCCGCTTGCTCTGGTGTCCCTTGGTACGGGAGATGCGGGCCTTGGAGACGCGGGGAGTGGTCTTCTACAGTTTCCGAAACGAAGGTTCCCGGTCAGCCAGCGTCCATCGTCTGCCATGTGCCAATGCGCAAGAGAGAAATAGCAAAGCAGAGATCCTCCACGAGGTGAGACGGCGGGAGATGGTTGACTTAAGGGGAGGTTGTTCATCTTACATGGCCGCGGCTGAAGAAAGATAGTCAGGTTAGCACGTCGCCCCTCTCTACAACGAAGCATCTTCAGACGGAGTTCCTCGGTGTTGAAAACTTACTTGATGCCGATGGTGAGCCCGGTGCGGGCGGGCGCTTCCTTTGCCATTTTTTTTCTGGTGATCGACTGGACGAGTCTTGTTGTTGCTAGATGGGCGTCGTTGTTAGTAGCTCGCGGGTTGGAGAAGAGGCTCGAAAAGTTCCAATCTGCAGTATCGACAGAATTCTAAGGGCGAGTTTGGCAGTTGGTGTATGTCACGTGGATGAAAATTCGCTTAAAGTGTGGAGATTGTGTGAACTTGTGTGGCCGGGGTGTGGCTGTCGGAACTAGTCAGCCAGTGAAGGGTGGCTTCTCCTTTGAATGCGGCTTGCTCTTGGCTTCTCTGTGGATCCAAGATATTCTAATGACAGGTCTCGGCACTGGAAGTTTTGCCGATCATTACGGATACAGTGACACATCAAGCCTCGTTTCCCAGTCAGCCATCGTCAATGTCAACAACGGAATGCCACACCATTTTTCATCTTAAGATGATCTATCTTAAATGGCCTGAGGTCAATCTTCATTATGATCAGACCAAAATTTTTGGACCCTGACCAGCGCAATTTTCCGTAATAGGATATCCCCTGCCAAATGACGCCCTATTTGTTTGTAGCCTGATAGGGGAGCTCGATGTGTGGATCTCCATTTCATACAATCGGAAGGTCGCATATTGGATATTGGGAGGCCAGTAATGGTATCCAATGTAAGCTCCGTCAGCCCTGTGCCACATTTCAATATCCAGGGACGCCTCCAGGCCCTTCGGACATATCATGGAACTCCAATGCGAGTCGGATGTCTTGCAACTTGGGGAGCTATGCATACTCGTGCTCCTCACGTTGTAAATTCCCAGTATCGAGGAAGTCAGTCATCACTTCTTTCTTACCACCATACGCTATCGGACTTGACGTTCTGGCTCGGGGGAAAGCCGGTACTTCCCCGTATGCTTTGAGTGTGGAAAGTTCGAAGTCTGTCTTCGAGTAAAGAGCGCTGTTGTTAGTTGTCTCCTGTACGGTAGTCACCTCGTCTCTTAGAGTTTCGTTAGTTTACCTGCAAGCGCCACTTCTATCATCGTCTCCTTGCCAGCTTCCTGTCACTCTTTCCCGATATCATTTGAACCTTGGCGTTTACCGAAGCGCAATAACAATTGTTTCTGGGAGCAAATCTTGGGGTTTTCCACTTGTTCGACTCATCTGCATTATTCTCATCTTGATAGTGATGTTTTGAATCTGGTTCCGGGCGTCCCCTTTGGCTGTATCTGAATCCTTGGAGCGTCGAGGCCGCATTTTACATCTTCACTTTCTTGGTCCTCGCTTTCTTGGGCGCCATTCATCATCATGGCATCAGCCGTAATCCACAATAGTTCTCAGGACTTGAGCTACATTTCTCGAGCGAATAGTAAATCTCCCTCCCTGCCGAAGAGCCCTCCCGGAACGTGCTCTCGGAGCTGTTCCGTGCATATTCCGAGGGAGCCGAGCTGGGATGCACCAACTCCTCACCACCCGTCTCTGAGAGTGGCCGGAACAGACCCCGATATCGACTTTGGAACCGTCTGCCTTTCCAGCGCCGATGGGGATGATACTTGGAAGACGTTGGATAATATAGCGGCAATAGGATTAACTTTGGAGAAAGAAGAAGATGATCTGTTGTCACGGTCAACAGGGCCCCTGGGCGCTCTATGCACAAGTGAAGACCTGAGTGCTGCCGGGACGGAACTTACACCGCATACTGTACGACCGTTTCATACATGGATGAAAAACCTACAACGACGGGCTTACCGACCAAGAACACAGGGGGTTGAAGGCGCCACGGAACCTTCTCCTGAATTCGTCACTGACTGTGACACATTCTCGTCGGCCTGTCACAGGAAGTCTTCGTCGGGGTCTTCGTACGATTTCGTCGCCGCGGTGAAAAGCGCTTCCGCGAGCCTTGCCAGCGCTAGCGTGATCACCCGGCGACGACGTCAAACTGGACGTTCATCCAATTTCACCAGGGCGGACCGCAGCAGCAGGGCTTCCATGTCAGCTCCAAGGTATTCAGAAGATAGCACGTGTTTTGAAGGGTCCTTGGTATTAGACCCGGCAGTAACTGAACGCCAACTCCAGAGACGACGGATCTTGGAAGAACTAATCAGTACTGAGGAAAGCTACATCGGGGATGTCAAGTTTCTTATGAATGTGGGCACTTTCAGCTATGGTGGTTATTCGCTATTACTGACGGTTACGATGACAGGTTTATGTTACCATCCTGGCATCATTACCCGCGTCGCATCCGGAGCTACGCTCTTCCATTAACAGAAACCTCACGGACATAGTCGAGCTCCACGAGGAGATCCTTGGTGACCTTCATCGAGTTGTACCTCATTCCGAGTACACCCAAGCCGGCCGACCATCGACTAACCCCATCCAGCCGAATAGGGGGCATCACCGCTGGCACAGCCTTGATTCGGTTCCCGAGGCTAAGGGAGAAAGTTCATGGTTGCAGAGTGTCCCCGAGCTGACCGCAGAACCGAGCATTGCGGCTGAAGTCGCTGGGGTGTTTGGCAAACAAGTGAGTGATAAATCACTTCTTAGCTCCAGTCCCCGTAAAGACGACTGCGTCTGGTCCGGCAATAAGTGACATGGCTGACATTTTCAAGATGAAACGGTTCTTCGTATATGAAGAGTATGGAGCGAAATACGAGATGATGATCAGAGACGTCGCATCTGCCCATCGAACCTTGCCTCAGTGGGAGACATATCAAAAAGGCTTAGAGGCCCTAGCCGCTTCTCTCGGATCTGCACACCAGCATCTGGACCATTCGAGAAAATCACTCACTATCGGGGATCTCCTAGTCAAAGTAAGCATGACTTTTCACCTGGCCTGGTAGCTGGAAAAGGGGGCTCACATTCAACAGCCTATTCAGAGGATATGCAGATATCCTCTCCTCTTTGCCGAGCTTCTGAAGTGCACTCCTATTTGCGACTGTCCTCGTTCGCATGTGGAGATCGAGAGTGTTCTTATCCGACTTCGCGAAACTACCGCCGCTATCAATCGGGCAACGGATAATCCCGGAACGAAGGCGGGCATCGAGAAGACATGGCTGCTTCGGGACCGACTCGCGTGTCCAAACTACGTAGGTATCATTGAACGCTTTTCATCCGCGCTCCGCGTTAATATATCACCAGAGGTTAGACGCGGCTTCCAAAACTATGATACGCTCTTTCGGGCAGATCCAGTTATGTGGCGCCCTGCACGTTTGTTGGCAAACTAAGGACGGCGTGAATGGCCAGTACATGGTGACGCTCCTCTACAAGGACTGCTTAGTCCTCGCCACAGCTGGAAGGGTAGATCAGATCTACACTGTTCAAGCATGCATTTGTTTGGATAGCATCAGAATTGAAGAAACTGATAATGGACGAGGTAGGCACGCTTTATTGGGCGGATGGCAAGCCCCTTATCAGTGTCAACGGGATATGCTGACCAGTGCTAGGGTTACAGTGCCACACGGCCCCATTTTCTTGGAAACTCGTCTTCGAATGTGATCACCAACTCTACGAGGTCATAATGACAGCTTGCACTGCGAAAGAGGAGTCGGAGTGGCGCGCCCGCCTTACGCACTCGGGTTTGATGGACCCTCTCGAGACCGCGGAAATGGCTCCCTACGGCATGATATGCCTCAACGTAAAGAGTCTTGGAACTGTTTTCGGGAAACCAGGTGAGGAAAGCGTTTTGCGGTTACATGGGAAAACTTGAGATTTACGATGTTCCTTGCAGGGTCAGTTGCCCGCCGCGTGTCCGTACACAGAGCCACCACCGTCGGTCCAAAATCGTCCCTATGTCAAGTCATACTGGAAAACACAACGATGGCAAAAGATACGTCGACGTCATCCTCGAGGGTTCCGATCAATCGGTCGCGGTCGCTCCTGACGACCAACTCCCGGATCCCAGTGCTAATTCCCTCGAGGACGGAGCGTGCACGCCTTGAGGCTATGCTTTCTGACGTATGGAGTCGTGAGGTCTTGCCATTCCCTGGCATAACAATCCGGTCGAGGAGTGAGCGCATAGTACGAAGTTCTGCGACGACGATGATGCGGAAACTTAGCGTTACGAACATCACCGGCTCACTCGCTAAGCGCGCAACGAGTGTCCCTGGCATGTCCAAGGCCAGTGGCGATGCACTGCCCCATATCGACCTTTACACCCCGGTCGTTAATAACGATGACGGATCAAGCCGTATATCTACGACAGAAAATGGGGTTGATCAGAGTACGAGGCCAAAGCTACCCGTGATTTGGGATGGATCTGAACAAATGGGTAGCATCAGCTCAGCTCACCGGCACGGTGGTGATGATGCGGCCCTGTCGGGGATGGTTAGAAAAATCGATCTCTCGAAGCTCGATGTAGACTGGCCTACAGACGATGGAAGGATTGGCACTCCATCTTTACGGACTTCATCAGCCAACAGCACCTGTGTGAGCGCGCGCCCAGCGCCATCGACCAGGTCAGACAAGTCAACGTCTTCCCACTCGCCAGGGAACGAGAACACACACCAGAAACCCCGGAGGCACGAGGGTTTCGCACAATCGCCACTGTCCCGTGTAAAGTCATCGAGGAGATTGGCCAAAGTTGGTGCTTTCAGCAAAGGACTGAAGGCTTCGAGCCTCCGCAGCTTTTTCCGTTGAGGCGTCGGCATTTGAGGTTATATGGAGCATTGCGAGGAGTCGTCTCTGCTGTTAACTTTGCTTTGTCTATAATTATACCCCGGTTTTGTTTCGCTATGGTAACTGCATACCATAGACCCACGGCAACCGCCTTTCTTTTATATCATGGTGTCTGCCGGGTTAGTTGGAAATAGGGAGTTGTTCTGGATGGGCGTGTAGATCCACGCAAAAGCACCTACCAGCTAGCAGTATTACTTGAGGGAGTAAAGCATTAAAAGCTTCAAAGTCTATGAGCGTATTACGTATATCCGTCCGAAACTGAGAAACTACCGCTCCACCCGCGCCCTGCTACCAAGACTTTGTCGTATCACTTGTCCTTACGACCATCACATTGCATACGTCTACAACGAAATGGAGACAGCTCAGCTCCAGGGCTAACTTAGGAGCATTCGCAAGCCGTCCGGGTGCTCCCCGTGTCCAGATCTACTTAGCTTAGATAACGAACATACAAAAATAGCCGGCTTCCGAAAGACTTCTATACGGTTCTTTAGCTGGTAGTATCGTGGTTGGTATTGAATTCCCAGAGAGTACCCAGGTACCTAACATATGGTAGCCCTAGGAGGGGGGCTATGGGGCCTGTCCCCTTTTAACCATCCTTGGAGGCCCCAGAGTGACGTAAAGCTGTGGAGGGAGGGGCATGACGCAGGAACGGAAACAGCTGTCGAAGCTCCAGTAAAAGCTGCCTAACTGCCCTTAACAGCCCTGGCAGTGGAAAGGTGTCGTGCGTTTTCTCCGTTTGCGTTGAGCCTATGACGTAGCCACTACCTCCGGGGACCATGATGATCGAATTGCAAGCATGGCCCAAAGCAACAAACTGAAATGCGATTCCAACGTAAGAAAACACGTATTGAGAACAAAAGGAACAAGCTTTCTCTCCATTTCTTAAATTCCAGCCCATCCCACTACCCAACGACCGTGCAATTCATTCCATCTTGGAATTCTCTACATACCTACATACATATCGACGAGCATAACAAACCAACTCTCTGCGGCTTTCAACTTGGCAACTTTTTACGGCGAACAAAAACGTCTCCTTCCTACTAATCCACGCTGCTTGACGATTTACCCCGCTTCCCGAGCACTGTCGATATATCCCAGTAGAGCAAACTCCCCGAAAGCTTTACTGATACAAGAACATACGTCCCTCGACGAAATACATTACATCATCTCACAACCTCATTCCCCAAGAAAACCACCGACACAACAACGCCAAAATGGTGAGGGGCAACGCACCTATGAACAAGGTCCACTTCAAGGGCAAAGAAGACAACTTCGTCGTCTTCGTTGATGACGTCGAAACTTTCAAGAAGTGGCAGAAAGACCAATCCATCCCCATGGCACACTTCATTTCTACCTACAAGGTCTTCGTCACGCACAAGTAAGTCATTCTCTGCTGCTCGTCCCATCACTTTATACACATGTCATCTGTTATTCCGTCCCAACTTCAAATGGTCTACGTGATCGTGCTGAAAGGGAGCGGGGTGGGGCGGATTATGCGTATCTTCACCAACGCTCCCCGCTCCCCATTCGCGAGCCTCGCCGCGTAAATTGAGTGCTGGACAAGAGCCGTCGAATTACGCCCTCCACTTCTGCGGCGGCCTGGCCGTGGGAATTGGTCGCCATGCGGCACAACAGTTTCAGCGATGACCATACAAACGCCTGTAGACGCCGAAGGGTGCTACAGAGGCTGCAAACCCCCTCTACCCGCGTGACCTTGCCAACGAATTGCAAACCCTGTTCGTTATGTGATGGCGGCTAACCCATTGATTCCAACAGTCAAGGAAACCAGGGTCAATACAATGGTGCCTCCCACGCGACCCTGGACAATGAGTTCGGTACTCATACCGATGACGAGGTCATCAAGAAGATCTTAGAGGCGGGCAACCTCCAGGAGTCCGAGGTTAGTTTTGCCACGACGCCCCCAGCTCAGACCCTACTCGCGGGTGTGTACTTTGGGATGGTGTGACTGACACGGGCGTCTCATAATAGTTCCCCGAGCGTAGCAACTCCAAGAACGACGCCCGGCAAGGCTCTGTTATCGATGGCCGGCCCAGTAACCGATAAATTCCCTGATATTAGCAACCTTGTGCTGCTTTCACAGGTTGGGGTTGGATTTTGCATGCGTGCGATTTAGGACGAGATCATCGATCCAGGACGAAAGTACCTGTCGGCTGCTATGCTTCATAGCCAGCAACGTTGATGATGGTTGATGGATGGCATGGACCGTCTCCCTCGTGAGATGCGATGAAGCTCTAGGTACCTAGATAGCTACCGGATACGAGATCATCAGCCGAGAAACTGATTACCTGCTCGCCTGCGTGCCCTGCTAGTCAGCCGCCAAGTGTTCCTTCGATCATCTGTGCTAGTTAAATATGATATGTATACGCATTATCATTTGCTCCGCAAGAGATTACGACCCCGTTCCCAACGTGCCTAACTCCTCCGTTGAGCGTTGATGCCTTCCTTCGTTTCCCTCATCGTTCGTCGTTCGTCTCCATACGAAAGACACAGCTGCTTGTTTCTGAAACCCTGTTTGCCGCCCGCTCAGGTCAGCCTCGCGTAACAGCCTATCCTATCCTAATCAACATCCGCATGACACATCCAACACAAAGAACAAGGGCGATACGGCTAGGACAGCTTCGGCTTTTCTAAGGGCCGCCCATTTCCTCAAATTATGCCTCACTGCTTAATTCTCCGAGCTACCACTACGTACTGAGTTGAATCTACTGCCGCCTCGCCTCTTGGCCCATGACTAGTTGGTTGCCTACCAGTGGCAGGAGGGGGATGTGATAGGTGGTGGTGGTAAGAAGATAAGACAGGGATGGAGCCTCGCTGTTGACGGCGTTGGTGGAACCCCGGTGACGTCCTTTGTTGCTGAGTCGTCGTTTCGTGGTGGCACTCTCCTTAACCCTGTCCGGGCGCTCATCATCGTCCTCCTCGTCCGTTCCGCTTCCCATAATATCATTTCACTCGGTAGACGCTCCGCGGGGCCAGATAGACGGATAGATGCATATAGAGAGGCGCGATTCTAAAAGACATGTCCGCACAGTAGCCACATAGATAGATATCCGATTCCCCGTATCCACTCCGTGATCCTCACACCTACGATGTGTTCCGTGTCTCTTGGTGCCCACCACGGCGGCCACAGAAGAAGAGAGGGAGCTGTGAGGACAATGGGCATAGATTTAAGATAGTATGATATATATATATTCATGCCGCTGTAATGCCCAGTTACGGCAGTCGCGGCTGCGGATAAGACGACCCAAAGACACATCGAATCCATTATGATTGGGTTGGATATATACGTTATAGCTATGAAAAGACGCAGAAGATCGTTAATCGATGTGGGATTTCTTATCCTATATGTAGGGGATCTCCCGTCGCCCCCCGAGCGGGGGCCTTTCATTTCGCGATGACCGGTGGAGGCGCGAGGGAGCCGAAGGGGGATCCGGCGTGTCCGGGGCCCTCTCTGTGCGGCTGGCGTACCATCGACTACACCTTCCCGCTGCCACGGTTTCTCTGTGGGAGAGTCCACGGTTTCGCGCACACGAGCTGGATTTTTTTTTTTCCGTACGTTAGCTTTCGGGGAGCTCGCTCGACACGGCCCTCCCTGATGGGCCAGGGCGGTCGTCAGGGAAAAATCACGTACCTCTCCTTCGCTGTAAGCCCAGAAGTAGACGACCATCGCGACCATGTAGTAGATGCCAGCGTTCGTGGCCTGGTAGAGCAAGACGGAAGCCAGCGCCACGAGCGGGAGGACCGCCAGGCGGGCCTCGAGACTCCGGTGGATCGACGTCCCCGCGATCCACGGCAGCGGCCAGTCCCACGCGAGCATTGCGATCCCCATGATGAGGTTGACGGTCTGCAGCGCCGGCACCGGCTTCACCGCCCCGTCGAGCGTCTTCGTGAGGAAGTCCCAGAATATCTTCGGCCAGAAGTATCCCTCCAGCGCGGCAGCGATCTGGTCTGTGTATTGCCATAGCCCGTTAGCCAACGTTCCTCGTCCAACCGGCCAGAGCCCACCCAGTATTGGGGGGAGAGATAGGGCTCCACCTACAGACTGCTGCCGTCAAGGTGATGAGCCTCGCCCAGTGGTTCTTGATAAGTCTTCCCATCTCGTATTCCCTCCCTTAAGTTTGCGTCTTGACCGAAGTTCTGTGTCTTTTCCTTTTTTTTAACCCTCCCGAGGCTGCCTAGCTCCTTTCCTTTCCGACGCGAATCCTTTTCGCCTCCTTGTCTACCCGAGATAACTCGATTTCCCAAGACGACCCAAGCGTTTGCAAAAGCCGTGATATCAACCGGTCGAGGGAAATAAAAATTGATAACACGCGCCCCGGACGAATGAGGTTCGAAAGACGGGATCGGTGACCAGTCGACCTCCCCGTGAATTAAACAAAAAAATTATACAAAGGTGTAGTTGAGAATGGGAGCGCAAGGTAACCGGACCTGCAAACTGGTTTGGCAAAAGAAAAAAAAGAAACTGCCGAGGTGAACGAAGGAATATCGACAAGCGAGTGCACAGCGCTGGCAAGTCGGAAAAGAAGAGGGAAGAAGAAGACCAGCAGTTGCAGATCACGGCCGGCTGAGGGGTTTGGATGGCCTATATTGGAGGTACTCCTGATAGAGGCTTGCGGCTCTTGGCCTCGTGTGTGGGGAGCGATGGCTCCCTATGGGGGAAGGCTTGAATCACTAGGGGCTGGGGTGCCTAGGTATCCAGCGTTTCCGGCTTGACGGTGGTAAGACTTCGCTTGAAACCCAGGTCCTGGAAATCCGATCTATAATGACAGCGGGCATCCGAACGACATTGGCTTCATCCGTAACGTCCTTTAGAGATCCCTCAAACGGGACGTCGCCGAGCCCTCAACCCTGTTCTGTTGTAGGAGATGTCGGTTCAGCCACCTCAACGATGAGACCTTGTTGCTGAGACGAGACGGGTGTCGATCGGTCCAACACACCCAGCTGCTCGTTTCCTATATGACGTGTATACCGTTCTGCCACTCGGGTATCGGTATCGTGTGTGCGCGTCTGTACCTTGTCAGATGCTGTGAGCTAGGGGTATCTTTTGAGGCTCCGTCCGTCGCATTAACGAAGCGTGGAAGATCAGACAGGGCGTTGTCAGTAAGGGGTCGTACTATTATGAGGAAACAGGAGGTTCTCCATCACGGAAGAGTAGAACCCCAGACGTGCGGAGGTGATGCAGAGTTTTAAAAAGCGACAGGGCAAGAAGGGTGGTTGCGGAACACGTATAGTCTCATCAGCCACGGCCGAGACCGCCTATATTTCCCTCGTCAGCCAATTGCCAGCCCAGCGCGAACCCGAGGCGGCCGTGCAATGCAGCTAATGGATTCCCTTCCGGGAGCTACAGCGACTCTATCTTGCCTCATGATGTGCAGAATTGGAATAGTAGCCCGATACAGTTAGCACGCCATCTATCGAGACTAGTATACTTGGGAAGGTGGGCAACTCTGCACGCTGATGGTCGTTGGGGTCGCAAAGAATCATCTCGAGAATAGCATCGTTACGGCGCGGAGAAGCTGATTGGGTCAACGTGGGCGGTTAATTGCCTTGGTATAGCCAATAGGAGTTCTCGTCGCCTGCTTCACTGCCGGGTTCCCCCTTCTGTAGCAGGGATTTCCTGCAGCCGAGGTGGTTTAGCTCCCGCCTTATTCTCCGTTGCCATTCGTCCATCTCCCCCTCATGTGCATGTCTTTATTGATCCTGCCAGTCACAGCACATCGCATGCCAAAAGCGGGGATTACCAGGTTCGGGGCGAAAACGTGGCTGGTGGCTGCTGAATCCGACAAGATCTGGTCTACTGTGTCTTGGCATCACCTGCACATGTAGTAGCGTAAGGAGGGCATTCGTGCGTGAAGCTTCTGGTGGTTGAACGGTCTTTGGGAGAATTTCCTCAAGAAGTAGTAACAATGTTAGAATTCAATAGCAACCCTCGTGGCAAGCGTCTGTTGGCGCTTTTCTCTAGCTGAAGTTCTGAGACGGAACCTTGGCGGCGATCAGGCGGTTCCCAGACTCTGGCGGGTTTGAGAGGGTCAAAGCCGAGTCTCGATTGAAGCGATAAGAGTTTTGGGTGTGGGCCACCATAAGACGCCTGCCTGCTACCGAAACAGGGTGAATGACTGCTACGGCTAATATTGACAAGGGGCCCTAAACCGTCAGTGCCGCATCACCCGAGAAACGAGAAGTGCGGTCCCAAGTGGCGTTCACTCGAAATCGCTCGGCTAGGAAGATTTCCGACTTTCAAAGGCGCCGGTTAAAATGCCTCGAGAGTCTGCATGAGGGCTTCCCATGCCGGGCTATCTACGGAATCTACGTCATGACCTGGCTGGCGTTGTTGCCGAGTTCGATCGTGGGAGGGGTATTAGGAGGACAATATAAATCGCCCACATACTCGCTACTCCCCAAGTTTCCTCGTAAAAGTCAAAGGAACCGCTCGCCCGCTAGCGAAAAGGATGAGGAATATCACGCCGACGAGCGAGGGACATGTGGAGGCGTAATTCTTTATCAAATAGGCGGGTACAAGTTGCGGTGTCGATTTGAGCCATTTTACTCGCTCTCGGGTCTCTTGCCCGTCGGCTGCCCAGCAAGGCCAGAGATGTGGGGGGGGGGGGGGGG
>QJNS01000043.1:59825-158943 GCA_004154925.1 Monosporascus cannonballus
AAACCCCCCCCCCCCCCCCACATGTCTGCCACATCACCGCAGCAGCCACAACGATGCGAAGCTAATGCTTCTTCACGTCTCTAACCGGCATCGTTAATTGATTGCGATAGTCGACCATGCAGGATCGGGATGCCTTGTCTACACAACTGCCCACGAGCACCTAATTGTAGCATGGGGATTAACAACAAACTCGGAATTAACAAGCCTCGGATAGCGCCAGCACGAAAGGGGCCTCCCGATAAAGCAATCCGCCCATTAAAAATTGAACTTTCTCATTTCGACCCCACGATATTTCCCAAATGGCTTATACGAATCATACGTAGTCGCCCTCACACATGGTGCAGCCTGCCGCCAACCAGATCCAAATTCAACGGAAACTTATTCTAGTCGGCCGCTGACCCGGAGCTCTCATTGGTCTTTCCATTGACTCCATTGACATAAGGAGCCACATCTCTGGCAACACAAGACGAGGCCTGCATAGCATTTCGAACTGGGGGAATCGGTGTGGCTGATATCTCCCGTCGTCGGCCAATCGTGGGTTCTTCATGTGCATAATTTCTTTGGGGCTGTTCCCTTGGGGCAAGCCACTTATCGTTTATTCCTAAAGGAACCTCTCAGAATCCTTGGATGAGGCCATTGTCATATGATGTTCCCACGCTACCTATGATGAGTGGGGCTGGGTATCAGCCGCCGGCGCCATGGACCTGGGTGAGGTTTCCGACCTCCCACTAGCTTCGAGAATAGCGGAACACGCCGTGCCTGATTGGGCTTGGGTATCCCAACTTGACCTGACCCTATGCGGCTATATACTTACCGTGATCACTTTTAACGTCGAGGGACCTCTTAAACTAGGCCCTGAATTCCACAGGCCTGTAGCTGAGGTCGGCGATCCCTCTCCCCACACCATGGTACCCACGAAGTGTCTATAATCCGCGGTGTGGAGTAAGATCACGTTGACGTACTAGGGTGAGACCCCATGTTCCAATATCTACATCAACTTCATTGGACAGAATGAATCATCACGGTCCTTAGGGTTTGTGGAACAGCAGGGAGAATATTCCAAAGACAAGGATACGGCGTGGAATCGTTGCAATGTCCCATGACGACAACCACGACCAGTGTGTGACGAAATTACGTGGAAGCGGTTTGACTACCTATCACAATGAGGAAGTCTGTGATAGCTCTTTCATAATAAGATGAGAAGATTAGAATATCTCTTGGTTCCACTGGCTCAGCTGTTGCTAGTATGGCTATTAATAGATAGCTGCTCGGATAGACGGTGTCCGAGACTGACGGGTTGACCCGGGACTACAAGGTGAACCAGTATTGTGACTTGTTGCCTCCAGCTTTTGCCGACAATGGTCTGCTCAGACTGGCAGGCCCGAGCAACTTGTCAGGGTTTAAATCACTCGGCTAGATACTCCTCCGACCAGAATGAAATCACTTTCTCTGTGTCCATGCCTAGATAGTCTGCTAACTGTGCCCGCCCGGTTGGATTAGACATCTTATCGAGCAGGTCGTGGAAACCAGATGTAACATCGGTCAGGACGTTAACTGCATGCGTTGGCAATACTTGTCTGTCAGAGCAGAATGGGAGTAGGCTACGAGCCGGGTTGGTTGCCTTGGGACGGCTACCCTTCGTGCTCAACCGACGACGGAGGGCGAACAGCGCTGTTGGCACAGCTTGAACCGAGTCCACCGGGACGACTGGCATGTCGAAGCTACCGATAAGGCTATTTTTATCAGCCATACCTGCCAGTGCAAATATAGACATCGGTTACGAAGCTTACTCTTGCTGAAGCCTCATGAGTGTTGCTGTCGGACTCTCTTGTCCATCTTCATGCTTGAGCAGGAACACGACGGCTACATCCCTCCCTCCGTTGAGATGACACAGCCGCTCAAGCCTGGCTCGTGTAACTTCGGAACCAACCTCTGTTGGTATTAAGAAGATGGCGCAGAGCACTCTCTGAGACTGTCCTGCAGGCTGCGGTAGCGGGAGTGCAACGTCGTGGGTATCGAGCCTGGTTTCTGGTTGCCTTCTTAGCGCCAGCCACTTCCTTTTTTCGAAGGTTGCATCGGTTGTCTGCAGCATGGCAATATGTACCTCTCCATTTTGTACCATTGTTCCGCAGAAGCGCCAGGGGCAGTGAAGCCCAATCAGGTCGACTGCGCAGGGAGGAGCAAATCAGAGAGCTCGTCATCTTCCGGCCCCCCTCCCTTCCGTAGGCTTGGGGCTGCAGCTGCACAAATCCTGCTGAAGAATAATCTGCAGTGGCTAATTGTAGTAACAGAGTCGCTTAAAAAAGTCGAGAGGGCGGCGGAGGGTTGACCGGTCCTTGAGTTGAGCCGAGGGATATAAGTCGCGTACTTCCGGACCCCAATGCAAGATAAGGAAACCAACCTCTCTCAGCCTGAGATAGAAACAAATTAGCTCGAGATAAAATAAATTGACTAGTCGCAGCCAAGTGGTTATTATGAATGTTAGGTGCAGACCTAACTTGATGTGAGTGCGTAGTTGCCTCGACATTGACTGTTTAGTTGAGTAGGAAGGTGCTTCTAATCTACCTGTCCAATATTCATACAATTAATATTAGATGTGTCTGGAGGTTCTTCGCTCGCAAAGGAAATGTTTATTTAATAGGTACATCTAGCTTTTTCTGATCCGCCCCCAACATGTAATCTCTCCATTCTTACTACATGCCTTGCCCAGCATACCGCATCATATGAGTATGCGAATCTCGTCAGCTATTCGAACATCGTTAGAGTGGAGTGGTTCTGTTCGCGTGCGGCTACGGCGCGTAGACACCGATGCCTACCAAATCTAAGATATCCCCTATCGTCCAGAGCGGTGTGTCTAGCAAATGCATAGACATTTCCCCTATCCCGACTATAACGTCGTAGCACTGCCGGCTCCTTCATACAACCACAACCAACATTGCGGGTTAAGACGCCAAAGGCAGAACGGTTGAGCCCCTATTCAGCAACACGCCGTCTGAGGCAGCGGTAAGGCGTAACCTTAGGCAGAAGCTGGCGTCGAAGGAGTGGGCGCTGGGGGTAATAGGGGCTGCTTTGTCTTTGGGTCCTTGAAACCTCTGAGAGCGTGTTCAAGCGTTTGCACTCTGCTATGATACTGTTTCTCGGCCTCCTCGAGGTCCCTCTCCCTCTTCTCAAGCTCGTCAAAACGTTGACTAAGCTCCTTGATTTGCTCCGCATTGCTGTCAGGTTTCTGGGACTGCCTATGCGATTCATACAATATGATGCTAGCGGCGACCAGCAGTATGAAGGTGTCCCCTACGACCTCAGCAAATAAGTCGACTGCTTTCGCTTCCGGAAGTGGCCTGAATTTCCGTCTCCATACACTAATAAAGGGCAAAGTCTTCTTGATGTGGCCATCCTTGTTTGCTGCGCCGTGCCTGGCCCGGATAGCATCCTCCTTCTCCGTCTGCTCCTTGGTTTTGACCGTCGGCGTCTCGGCTTTCTCCTTTGCTTTGATTTCGGCCTCTACGTCTCGCAGGAGAGCGACCGACATGCGCATGTTCAGCTGGTGTATAGACTGGCCATATCTCGCCGCGAACTGCCGGAAGTGGGGGTGTTCATGAGCTTGCAGCTTGATCCGATTCTTAGGCGAGGCTGCAGTCAGCGATCTGGCAGTTTGTGTAATATTGCGGGTTGGCAATCATACAGCGCCATATTTAGAGACATGCCGGATAAACAACGAGGCGAGCTTGAAGAGTGGTAGCGCAACCATTGCCGCCGTCTCCTCCCCCTGTTGCGCCGTTGCGCAGCGTTATCGATAGAAGAAGGCTTGGTAGCTCTAGATTGAAACCAAGGAACAAGACAAAGACTGAGTACGGAATTAGGATAGCATAGACATGTTGCCACCGATGAGTATCGTTCTTTCCGGCGACGGTGGCCTGGTTCTTCGGCATAGATCAGCCTGCAATGAAAACGAGTGATAGAGACATCTTATCCACCCGTAGCATTGTGCCCGATGAGTCTACTACGTATGTGTGTGTATGCAGGTCCAGGTGGGCAATAGGTGCCTAGTAACAATAAAGGATAACTGTGTGGGGAACCACTGCTGTTGAGTCAAGCTCGGAAATTCGTAGCTTACGACCTACTGTTCTGATCGCTCAGTGGGCGCTCATCAGTGGACTAACTTCATACCGTTAGCGGGTCTTAGCGCTGAAGCCTTGGAACCAGGGAAGGGAAGTTGCCTTATGGGGGGATATTGGCTTCGTGGTTGCCCTGCCAGCCGTGCTAACCACATCAGTCAGCTCTGGTGTCAAATGATTGGCTACATTTCTTGTCCCAATATTCTTTCTAAACTAAACCGACAAGTTGGCTATGATCGTGAAAACTACACGTCGTTACACGTTCTGCTTTGCTTAATCATTATACCTCATGCTGCCACGGTGCTGCCAGTAAGTTTCATATCCCTAATATTTTCGTGTATCAAGTAATCTTGGGCTTGAATCTATCACGCTCAACGCCCCTTCGGTGTATAAAATCGGCATCAATGCATTGTTGTCATCCCAGTCCCATGCCTATCCCCCCTACCTGATTTTAGATATTATGCGATATCTGATTGCGATTGGCTCGTTAATCAGCACTTCGGATGATCAGACTAACAATTTTTTATTTCTTTGCACAGGGAATCGACATTCTCGACGACGGACGCCCGGCTCTGCTACTAAGTAGTCGTGCTTCACTCGCTTGTTTCAGAGCATCGTGGAGATAGGGATTTCAGATGGCGGACCGACTCCACGCGGCGAGGCAGGGCCTCGATACTGAAGCTTTATCACCAAGGGATGCGAATGCACAAATCCCACCCCAACGAGGTACCGACGCAGCCAAAGTGAGGGCAGCCCTTGCTTCAAAAGCCGCCCAGAAAGAGAAGGACCACCCGGCCCCCCCTCCACCGATGGTCTGCGAGCCTCCAAGTTCCGATCGGAAAGACGGCGCCGTCTACCAGGTCGGGAAGATGCTGGGAAAGGGCGGCTTCGCTATCTGCTACGAAGGATCCATGCCGGGGAGCAAGAAGAAGTATGCCTTGAAGATCGTCAAGAGCAAGATGCCTTCCAAGATGGAGCAGAAGGTCCGTTCATTCCTTTCTGCAGAGTGCCTGCAATGAAAGCTGACCGCGCAATAGTTCCAAACCGAATTGCAGATTCACTCCAAGATGAGGCACCAAAACATTGTTCAGTTCCTCAGGGCATTCTCCTTCGAGAACAGTACCTATCTGATCTTGGAACTCTGTCCCAATGGATCACTCATGGATATGGTCAAGCGAAGAAAAGGTTTAACGGAACCCGAAGTGCGGTTTTACACGGTCCAGATCGCTGGTGCCATCAAGTATATGCATGCAAAGGGCATAATTCATCGGGATCTTAAGATGGGAAACATCTTCCTCGATAGATACATGAATGCTAAAATCGGCGACTTTGGCCTTGCAGCCCTGCTGGTCACAGGCAAGGACATGCAAACCATCCGTCGGACAACACTATGCGGCACGCCAAACTATATTGCTCCAGAGATTCTGGAAAAGGGCAAGAAAGGCCATGATCATATGGTGGACATTTGGAGCTTAGGGATCATCATGTAAGCCGGGACTACACATATAAACCGCCTGAAGCTGACCAAAGTATTTCAGGTTCGCAATGCTCACCTCGAAACCTCCATTCCAATCTTCCACAACCGATGAGATCTATCGACGGGCTAGAAATCGCGACTACGAATGGCCCAAGTCCGAAAGTACCAACAGGTACATATCCCAAGAGGCGAAAGAGCTCGTGGCTTCTATGCTGGTGGAGGCGGACTCGAGACCGGACCCCGATACGATTGTCCAGCATGACTTTTTCCTTTCCGGATATGTTCCTACTGCGACAGAGATAACGCCAAAGCTACGCGACTGTCCACCAGATGGGGACGAGTTCTACACCATCGACCTTACGCCACAAATGGCTTCTGAAAATATGCGGAAGCTGAGAGAGCTGTGTAAGACTTGCGAAGTTGGGCCCTGGAATCATGTACGGATGGTGTATAAGAGCACGTGGAGAGAGGTTGCACTCGAAGAGAAGGCCGGATTGACCCCGGTCATCCCTCTAGCAGAGGGGGTCGTCTATCGGCCTTACGAGGAGGTTAGCAAGGAGCAAGCTCTCCTCCAAGGGTCTCTTCTCCTACCTGCACAGCCCGTTGTGAAAAGGGAAGATGGCCCTTCGACAACTCAACAAGCACCTACAGGTTTGTTGCGAGCCCCCCCTCAGAGCTTTGCAGCGCAGCAGCGTGCTCAGAGCAGGCCAGACAAGACGTCTGCCATGGCTCGATCCCATACGGCGGACGAGATGCCTCCACCTAGTGCTAGCGGTACCCTTCGAGCTCGGGCTCGGCGAGAGCTACCTCAGAATTCCTCGACAAACGATGTAGCACCGAAGCCATCATCTAGGGTGGCATCAAAGCCGGTAACAGCCATCGAAAACCCACCCAAGTCACAAGCGCCTACGTCTCAAGTTAGACCCCTGGAGAGAAAGAGGTCGGTTATAGAAAAGTCAGAAGAGCCGGCACCCATTTCACGTTCCAAGGAAGCACCTACGGGAAGCCTATTTAGTTCCAAAGACAGAAAGATGGCTGTACCAGACACCAAGCCGGATACGGTGCTCGATAGACTGCAGAGGTTGCAGGCGGAGCTTGAGCGGGCATTGAATGCTAGAACCATGGCGATCATGGGGAAGACGCCAACACCATCGCCGCCACATATCGTTGTGAAATGGGTAGACTATTCCAACAAGTTTGGCTTGGGTTACATCTTGAACGACGGGAGTGTTGGCTGCGTTCTCAAGAGCATTCCTGGAAATGCAAAGGGTGGCAAGACAGTCACGCTGCCACCTTCCTGCATCCTGGTTCGGGACGCCGAGCAGCATTGCTCCAAACGACATGACCCTGCATATCCTGACCGCAATCAAATCGTACCGATGACACAGGCAATTCAGTTTTACGAGAACGACGGCGAAGCCGGCTTCTCTACCGCTTTTGTCCGCCCTGACCAGTTCAAGATCGAGACAAACCCGGATGGCACACCGGGCAAGGTCCCACTAGGCCGTGATATCTACGATTACCGCAAACGAGAGCATCTGATCCTGTGGAAGAAATTCGCTAACTATATGATGGCATATGGTCGGGACCAAGATGCAACGACGGACGACACGGGACTTGTGCAGGTGCCCACCGACACCAAACAGGCCATGCCGCCCAACGACGTAGTGACATTCTACCAACGCATTGGAGATGTCGGCTGCTGGGTCTTCGCAGATGGCCATTTGCAGTTCAACTTCCCTGATCATACTAAAATCGTCATGGATGCCACGGGCACTTGGTGCCACTTCTGGCATTTACCTCTAGAAGCAGCCGAGAAGCTGGCCACGACTGGGGAGCTCGACGAGGCCGCTCTGGATGAGCGCGCTGTACTCTCCTACCCGCTGCAAACCCTTCTCAACTTTGCCGCGAAGCCCGCCATCCGTCCCGCCCGAAATTCGACCCGCAAGCGGCCAGAGATCAACCCGATGCTGCAGGGAATCCCGACGGCCAACGACTTCCGGCGCAAGATCGAATTCATCAAGAACGTCGTGAGGGAGTGGGTCACAAACGGCGGATTGGGGAACAGCAACATGGACCGCGAGCACAGGCTCCTGTGGACTGGATGTCGAGAGACGGTCCACAGCGGCCCTACCAAGCACGTCTGGGTCACCATCGGAGCCCGTTGGGGCGACGCGAGGTTCTCAGCCATCGTTGACCCGAAGAAGCCCGGGGTCCTCGGCAGCGAGGTCGAGGCAAAAAAGGATTCCTAAGCGAGCGACATGCGTTTATCATGAGAAGGGCGGTCATCCTGGAGAAAAAACTAATATTGAAAAAGGGAGGGTTCAACTGGACGAGGAGTGTAACTGAACGGTTGGTGCTGGGGAGTTTGGGGAGAAGTTGCTCCGGCCGCATACCTTTTCTTCGTACGTTACGTCACTATCACGAGAGATAATGAGGCGTTCCCGGCTGTCGTTCGGTCTCTTCTAATTTCTTCCGCTTTCTCCGATACGGGACTGAGTTAGAGGTTACCTGTGTGCGGTTATCCATGGCATGGCGTAGCGTGTGTGTATGGGGAGTATGGGATAATGTATTCTTTGATTCCCTTTTGTCTGTTCGGAGCTGTTCTTTCTCTTAGTCGAGACCTAAAGTGTATACATATTATGATGATCCACCATGTGAGACATGGGATGGTATATACATGCCCTCCTGTTCCCATCCCTGACACTTGCAAATGTGATGTGGCGATGAACCGCGGCAAGCCATGAGAATGAGAATCTCGGTTGGTTGGTAGCCAGTCCTCCTGCCCCCTCTACTGGGTCTGCCCGTGGTGTCCCTGATACAACACCACCCTATTGTCTCCCCAGTGCTCCCCCTATTGATGGAATTATTAGTAAACAAACGTACCCGTTCGAAATTCCGGCTACGGACGCGCGCCGCCCAGGCAGGAGGAGGCTGGTGGCTAACACGCAATACGCGGGGTTGGTTCTCACTTATCACCGAATAGAGCCCGTCAATGGTTATGTTGTTCGAATTTCACCTCTCCCTCGCGCCAGGTTGTAGACGTCCCCAGCCCGGCGGATGACCCAGCAGCATGATCTGTCCATCCGTACGCCGGCGCGGACTCGCTCGCTCAGTTAGCTACTTAGCCAGGGTCGGTTAATCAGATAGGTACATAGATTGGAGCGGCTGCCTATATACCTACCTACCTATCTATATGCGCTGGCTACTGAGCTGATGAGGGCGGCTCGTGGCTCTTCCCGGGCCCGGCGTCGCTTGGTCATGGATTGGGGTTTACGTTTACCAGGCCAGGGGTCCGCTGCCAGTTCGGTCGTGTGTATATATCCCATGGTAGTTAGAGAGGGTGTCGGCGTGTAGGCCTCCAGCCGAAGGACAGGAGACAGGTCTCAGGTGTCTGTGGTGCCTCTTATCTCACATCCAGGCGGTTTGAATTGCAACCCCCAATATTACTTCGAGCCAAATGATCGTCCACATCTTCACAATTTTGCAGGGACTCGAGAGATCTCTATTCGAAAGCAACACCACTCCTCTCCGCGAGCGGAATTCATCATTATAATACGTAGTCGGGGTATGTACAACTAAATTTCAGTGTCGCCCATTCCGGGAGAGCCGTTCCCGGAGACTCTCTAATGCGTCGATGCAATGGTGAAAACAGCAAGCACCCTCCCGTTTCCCCCTATGTGCGTTTTCCAAGGCAAGAGACAAATGAACGCCCGGGAAAGTGCAAATGCCGACCAGTAATGGAAACCTCACGGTGCTCTGGGCTTAGCAGTGCCCCCTTTCTCTCTTAGCCAACCCCAGAAAAGCAGATTTTTCCCGTAGCCGTGCGCTATGAACGGGGGAAATGAATGGCTCACCCACCAATCGTCTCCCAACTGCTTCCTGCTCCTGCCGAGAAGCAGAATGATTACATTACGACGCATTCCTTATCGTCTTTCGGTGGGTTCTTCCTCATCTTGCCACTGCGCGGCGGCGCGACCTCCATCGGGGTGCCTCCGCTCACGGCCGCGCGGATGGCAGCCAACCGCTGCTTCGCGCGCTCATCACCAGAGTCCGCGGCTTTGACATACCAGACGTTGGCTTCCAAGATGTCCCGTCGGCACCCTATGCCCATCTCCGTGAAGTAGCCGACTGCATACTGCGCCTTAACAAGCCCTAACCCAGTCAGACTTAATATAAACCGAGGAATGATGCTTATGAGCTTACCCAGATCTGCGGCTCGACGAGCCCATTCGTATGCTTCCTCTTCGTCTTTTTCCAGGACCGGCTCAGCTCCGACCATGTACCAAGCACAAAGGCCCATCATGGCTCCAGCATGTCCGCGTTCTGCCGCACCCGTGTAGAAATGGACACTCAATGCCGGATCACGCGGACAATTCAGCTTACCATGCTCATACGCTTCACCCATGCGGAATCCCGCTTCGGCGTGTCCAAGCTCAGCAGCCTGGGTGAAAAGTTCTGCTGCATAGCTTTCATCCTTGAAGACATCTTCGCCGTAGCCGACCTCGTATAGTAATCCAAGATGGTACGGTGCAGCGTTGTATATTGTGTCAGCGGCTTCGGTTGCACGCTTTAGCCATTTCACTCCCTCCCTATACCGATTTTCTCCCAGGTCACCAGATAAGCAGGCCTTTCCGAGCCTTGCCATAGCGCCAGGATGATTCTTAGATGCAGCTGTTCTCAAATATTGAACGGCTTTCGCTGGGTCTTTGCGGCAACCCCATCCGAACTCATAACACAATCCAGCTCGATAGGCGGATTCCGCGTGTCCATGCTTTCCTGCAAGAATGAAGAGCGGAAACGCTGCGTGGTAATCCTCTTTGCCTTTATTGAAGAGACCTGATGCGTAGCCGTCGGCCAAGTAGTATTGTGCGAAGGGGTAGCCGGCATTGGCCAACCTCGTCAATATACTTTTAGCCTCCCGCACTAGAGCAGCTGGTGATGTTTCGGCACCTTCATTCGATGGCGTTCCGGGCTTTGAACCAGGCTTCTTCCGCGAAAGTTCGTTGAAGGTTAGCCCTTGTTCTTGAGCATAAGATATTAGGAAGACCGCAAACGAATATTGGATGGAGAAGTCATTGGTCTTCTTAACATTCTGCCTGTACATTTCAAGCGTCTGCTGGGCGCTCAGCAGCGAAGCGTTGTTACCGACGTTGCTACGCAAATGGTTGTTGTCCAAGGTGATGGGCGCAGGAGCTGGTTGAGGATATGGCACGTTCAGTAACTCAGCATATGACGTCGGTCTCGTCTCCGGCGATTTGCGAGAAGGCGCCCCTGGCGAGCGGCCCCGTGGACCCAAGTCAGAGTACACTGAATAAGACGATTGCGGCCGGGCCAGGGAGGCTCGCCTGCCGTAGGGAGAATTAGGTGTCAGGTGACGCCTAGGGTCCAAGCCGCCCTCCGCGAGGTCGGTACATGACGAGTTCCTCGAATGGGTTTCGAGAGGTACACTTGCAACTCGGGGAAGTGGCGGCTGGTGATGATATTGTAATTGCGGAACACTTTGGCCTTCAGGAATTGTTTCTTCGATGATGGATTCCCGGCTATCGCATACATCGTTACGGCACCCCGATATTGAACTTGCGCTCGTATCCGTCGACTCCTCGGCTGATGTCTGCTGCTGAGTACTGGAGGTTGTGTCTGATTCGCGACTACGCCGATTTGGATCTTGGCTTTGGGATATCTCGCTGGCGGCCCGACCACCCTGACTTACAAACCCGTCGCTGCCCGCTCGGACTGTTTCTGGGCTCAGTTGGCCAGTTGCAGAATCGGGCACCTCCTCTCGTCCAGGTCTGTATGGGATGTAAGCGGAAAAGGTCGGTCGCGTCAGCTGTAGCGCCGGTTGCTCCCCGGTAGAGCTTGCTGGGACGTACATGGGACTGTGGGGTGTAGGAGGTGACTGTGTTTCGGCTGCTTGTCCTTCCATGATGGTTGCATTCGAAGGCTGGACCCAATTTTCAGGGTGGAAATTCATCCTTACGGGCGACACTGGCGCAGCACGATATACGGCTGCTTCTGCCGCCTCAGTCACAGGCAGTTGCATTTCCCCATCATCTTGCCTATAAGCCGAGCTGCGGCGCGGGGGCGATAGGTCGTGCAAAGGTTTTCGCTGGATGGACCTTGGTGAAGATGAGGAAGCGGATGGCGGCGAAGAATTCGTCGCCATAACAATTATTCAACTGGGGGATATGCTGGAAAACGAAAGTTCCACCGGTCGACCAATATAGATATCAGCCCCGAGGAGAGAAGTAGAAGGGTTCTGAGGGCCAAAGTATGATGGTGAGGACTCCTCAGAACAACTCCTACTCTCCTGAGCTAGCCGTAGGTCGCAGTGGGAACAATCTTATCGCTATTGCTCTCCGATTAAACGCATTGGTGCAGCTTAAGAGGCTCGTGCCGTCCGAGGCAAAAGGGGAAAGGACTGGCGGCAACGATGTGCTTGCAAGGAGCGGAGGCGGAGAGCTAGGAAACCCCGTTGTCAATAATCGTACAAGGAAGAGGATACGGGTTGGTGGTAGTTCTTTTACAGCAATGGGCGCAGGGGTGCAGGCCAAATATAGAAGCAGCGGCAACGATAAAACTACTGTCCGAGAAGTATCCTTCAGTATTCAGATACTTATTTGGGCGTCAGGAAAAATGTGGGCTATAGGATTTGACAGCGTTGTTGCTGATGCTGCTGGTGCTGCTGATGATGATGGTAGACGATGCCGTGTGCACAAGATACACGATAGATATTCAATGGTTATTGATTCGGCCTGAAGGAATTGACTTTGACATTAAAGTTTAAAAAAGGTTGAGATACCGACCGACTCAAGGGAACTGCAATTAGTGAAGCCCCCCATGCTCTCTGTTCGGTTCGGTGACAAATTGATCTTCACTCAATGCATGGGGCCCCTAACTTTAGGTAGGTAAACTTCACTTGCCTGCATAACCCTACATAAGGCTACCCACTCATGCGCTCGCATGAATAATACAAGTCAACATGTGTTGTGCATAAAGTACCTGTACTTGAAGCTGCCTTTGTACCTGCCCACCTTACCTACTACACGTGCGTGTATGTAAGTTATGTATGGCCCTTGGGAGGCATACCTACTAATAGGTGCCTGGCTAGTTGGGAGCGTTATTAGGCAGCACAGGTGGGAAGGTTGTAGTCACTGATTGGCAATTGAGCGTTAGAGGGTAGGGGGATCTTTGGAAGACGGGTTCGTAGCCATAGAGCGTTGTTGGTCTTTATTGACGCCACTCTGGAATACGTACATTAGATCCTGAGACACATAGCATGATATTTGAAATAAGGTTGGGCGGCATGGTTTACCTTGAATCCGAGATTTTCCTTTCGCTTTTACCGGGCAATGATATTCGAAGTCGTCATGTCTGGAGCAATGAGCAAATTTATCAAAGCTTTCCACTTCAAAATTCCAGCCAGGCATTAGGCCTCGGGTTACTTCACGTTTAGCGCTTATATGTCTAGGTACCTAGGTTCTATACGGAGCGGGTGACATGCCTCGCGTATCTAACCTGGTGGCTCTGACATACTCCATCCAGCTCTGTTTCCTTGTCCAGAGTCATCAAGTTATTAGGTACCCAGAAACAATACCTATAATACGAGGCAGTCAGTCAGTCTAGATATAAATCGTGCCCACAAAGGTTATGGCTGGTTGACGGACATCTCTATCTGTGATGAACTGAATCTTGAAAAGGGAGAAACAGAACACCAACAAGCCAGATGTTCTGTGCTTAACGACGATGTTGGTTTGGTGCTGAGCGTTGTGCTCTACGTGCCTAGGAGGGGTACAAGGTTAGTGCAATACATACAGTAAGCTAGGAGAATTATGATATGGCTCCCCACAACTTGTGCGAGCCGCTGGACAGACAGGGTTCTCATACGAAACCAAGCTTGGACAGCCATCCCAATACGAGATGCTGAGAGGCATGCGTTTCTGCACCCTTACATGGCACCTCTGGCTCTCATGGTCTCATCATTGCGATCCAATCTTTCCACTTTTCCATCTGGTTCGGAACCAATTTGCCTAGCGACCCAGAGGAGCATTCCGCTGCCTCTAAACAGAACCGTTCACTAAAATCACGTCATGTGCCCTTAAGGGTCGATGGCGCGGTGGAGCAAAAGTCCGTTAACATTTGCCGGATCGCGATAGGCGTAAAGAAGAGGAACGAGATGGATCTATTCTGCCATCCCTATTCAGTATGGCCTGATCGCAGCCCAAGCCGATGGCGTCCGTGTCAGTCAACTCGACACAAGGCAGAGAGGGCTGGGGTGTGGGAATTGCAGATTTGTTTTCTTCGGAACCCGCGATGCCAGCGCTTACTTTCTCCGGATCGACGTGTCTGCATGCCTGCGCCCACAAGGGTTCTGTACTCATCAAATGTCATGGAACTAGGTCGTTGCTACAAAGGTATTTACGACCGACGCCACTCTAGCCTTGCGGAACCTGCTATTATCGTTATACTCAACAAGGAGATTCTACATTTGTTTATTAGTATGTCCATGCTCAGAGGCCAAGTCGTTCAGCTCTGCTCTTGCTTGGGATGGCGGCTCAAGTCTAACAGCAAATGAACATCGCTGGTATACTGGGAACGACAGAATGCCCGCAAGGCGGCTTCATGAAATGGTACGTATCCCTCATCAAAAGTACATTGAAGGTGGGCAGTAGTACATAAGAGGCGCATAAGACCGGGGTTTGCTACATCCGTTAGGTCCTACAGTAAGATGTCACCAGGCGGCGTTTATCACCTAAAATCCGAACTTTTGCAGCTTAGTCATCAATTGAGCTTGACATCGTCTTCGGTTCAGACTTGATAGTCCACGATGAAGGCTCGCTGAGCGCTTTTCCCGGAGTTCCCCATGATCTTCCCCTTGTACAACTCTGTATTTACATGTGTCGAAATTGCATGGGTACTTACAAGGTCGCCAAGGACGTCGAGAAAGTAGCTCTCACCTTGTCGCGGAATTGTTCTCTGTGCCCAACTTCTGGTCTGCTAAAATTTTTGACAGGTAATGCAGTAACATATAACAAAGTACCAACGTATCAAATATTCTAAACATTATTTTAAATTAAAATATGACATATTACTGGATATAGTAGGCTGCCGAAATGCTCGCTACGGTAGAGTCAGCTCGGGCCCATAAAGTATGAAGCACCACGCGACGCTAGAACGGGTTGGCAGCGATCTATCAACGGCCTTTTAATTACCGCTCTCTGATCTCTGAAGTGCGGCTGAAAAAGTGCCCGGAAGAGCTTGAGTGAGGCTGAAAATTAGCCGAGTAGCAAGGAGGAAAATCGACCCCTCTTTTTATTGTTTATCGGAAAGCGGCCTGGCTTGCTTCTGGGTACGTTAAGTGTAATATGGCTCTCTTCCTTTACTTACCCGTATTTCGCGCCGTGTTCCCGGGAGCAGCAATGCTGGTACCAGCATGGAAACCGCCGTTCGGTTAGGGCCGAAGCCAATTAGCCTTGCTCTGTGGACGTGTCAAGGGCTTGGACTATTTCGAGACAATGGCAGGCGCGGTTTCAGCTCTGCGGACAAGAACTCGACAAGTTAAGCTTATGTCAGTCTCTGCGGCTTAGCGATGACGACGGCCGATGCGATCTAATAAGACCGGCTCATGGAAAGGTTACGTAGAGGTGAGTCTAATCGTGTGAAAATGGTTTCCCAAACAGTGATCGCCGAGCATTTACAGCAAGCTCTGTTACTCAGGCGCCAGATATGCGGCTCATAATCATCTTATGATTCACCCAGGAGCTGATAAGTAGGGTTTGAAGCGGCTGCCAGATCTAATCTGCTCGACACCTTTAAAGCTCTAAGAACCTCGAGACACAGCCGGGCCTCCGAGCCAGCAGGCATATTGACCTGTCCCTTGATGGTATTCCGTCAGTCATATGACTGGATTGTTTTCCCAACGTCCCGCGTACGTTGGCTAGCTCAAGGACTCCGTAAGATCTTTCACTGTTACTACTTGATATGTTACCCAAGTATATGCCGGGGGAATGGCCGCCGCCTCCTCGAATGCCAAGGCATCAGGTTGTTGAAGCAAGTGAAATATGCAAGTAGCGATCCCAGCATTGTACGCCTTACTCATTGTCGCGCTGCTTGCTACAGTAAAGTGGGCGAGAAACCGCCGAACTGGCAAAATATCGAGTCAGAGCATTTGCCTACGCCGCCGACTCATGATCAAAAGCACTATATAACGCGGCAACCATCGGCCTGGGTAATTGAAACTAGCCGTCTGTCTTCCGCACACCGGTTACGTGCAGACTTCAAAGGAATAAGCGCTCTTCTATGCATGCGTTTTGTCGTCACAAACCAGCAGAGTATTATGGAGAATGGATTGAGGTTGGGACTAGAATGTATTTAAAGTTCGATATCCGATCACTCTATCAAGGATCCAGGAAGTTTCATGGTCCAATGATTTGAGCCTTAGTCTCATTCATTCGACGGTTTTGGAAGTCGAAGGTTCGTTTAACCTCAAGCTTCAGTGAGACAGCACCATCCGCTGGGTAACGAGAATTAACATCACGTCCCAGGCCCTGGATGGAGATAATCATGATATTATGTAGCGTCAATTCGTTGGGAGCCCATAAACTCCGAGCTACATATATAATGGGACAATGCTGTGTATATCACCGGAAGCAGATTCGGCTTACTTCTTTCGAAAGGTCCTGTCGACCGGCCAACATGCCAAGAGTCTGACAAAGGCTTTGTTCCGTTACAGTCCATACTTTTGTTTCTGTAAAAGTCGAGACGGTAGAATGTACCCGAATACCTCGGACTATATCGAGTGCACTAAAACTTACGGCCCACTCCGCCGCACCTAGCGCTTGTCGATCTCCGAGATTCCCAGCCTGAACCGTGACTGCCTGTGGTGATGATGTTTTCTTGGAGTCGAGCATTGAGATTCCAGCAGTGGGGGCAATATACGTTCCCATCACATATCCGCAGAGCCCTCGTCAGGAGTGTAATACATGTAAGACCAAGAAAGGAAGACTGCATTCCTAGGTACTCAACACTACACGGCCCCTACCTACTAGGTAAGGAGCAGCGTTATGACATCGCTTTATTTAGCGAGCTTTTGCGCAGGCAAGCAAACCGCAAATGCCGCCCACAATACAGTATGTGTATGGTGTATGGCGGGATGAGTGGTAAGCAATTAATACTGTGTTTCAAAATGCAGGGCCCCTTTTCCATAAGTGGCTGGAGCCAATTTTATCCATTCCATGCTCGTCCATTCATGGTAATAATCTCTTGACGGTGTCCGAACTCCAGTGATAACCCGGCTCCCTTCCATCAACCATCAATCCGGGGCCTACGTTCGCATTGATATGGCTAGATGGTGGAAAGCGTTTTGCTTTTTGCCTTGATTTTTTATTATCTTTCTCTTTTCCTATCGCTTACTCACTTGCGCTCGCTCACCTAATTTTTAACTGCCCCTTTATATTAGGATTCTAAGGTTGTCCACCAGGCATAACGTTACAGCGCAACCTAAGGTCTCTTATTAATACACAGTGAATCCTGCTACCTTTACCCACATACACAACCGATTACCACACCCGCGTAATTGCCCTTCGAGAGGGGCGTCGACTTCCGCATCTGGCTGGTCGCTCAAACCCGCCCAACCAGTCAAGCCATACCAACTCGTACAGCGCCTCACTCCAGTCTCTCGTTGACAGCATCCGGGCATACTGGCCACCCTTCGCTCGTTATTGTGATCTATCATGAATATTATTTATAACTAGGTAGAAATCGACGCAAGATCCGGTCTAAAGAAAAACAGTAAAAGATCAATCAACCTCTGGAAGATCTCAAGGAAAACAGGGAGACTTGCAAGGGGCGTACATCGCCAGCCTCCCACTAACTGTGAGCAGGGGTCTTCCCTCCTTCCTCCACTAGGATCTCAGTTGCCCACCACAACAACAATAACGCCGAACAAGGTGCCCACCTTTGCCAGGCCCAATTCGCAGGTACGAGAACTTGTTTCTCTGTCTATTTTGCATTGGAAACCATTGGAAACTACATACACTGCCATATTCTCTGTTTCCCCCCTACTTCTTCCTAGTTACAGACTCGCACTTCGAGGTTGCAAATTTCTCCCGCGTACTTTTCTTAATTCGGGACAGATCAAGCGATCCTTGATTGCTTGGTCATCCCATGTGGTTTTGAAGGCGAAGGGCAGCCTGCAAAAAGCCTTGTGATCCGTCTGTGCTCCCCGACACGTCCCTCATTGAGAACTGTATCAGTTCCTGTGCTGGCATATGACGTCTTATTTATTGATGCCCTAAGACCTGGCTGACTCAATACGTCTCAGAGAGCCATGTCGCTCCCTGAGAGGCCAGGTGCGAAGGCATCATACGAAGAGCGAACGTCTTATCGACAGTCATCATCGAGACGCAACCGCCCAGCAGATATCGAGGCTGGAGGATACTTCCCCGCTTCTGGGCATGGATCTCATCACCGTGCGCCTTCAGGAGCATCCTTTGCCGACACTATTCAGACTTCTAACAACGGAAACACAGACAGACAACCACTCTCACCAGCCCCAGATGACGGTTTACTCCCTGGCGGACCGCACGGTGGACCGACGCGAAAGAGAAGCCTGATTCGTCCAGAAAGGAACAGGATCGATAAGGACCACCCGAATTATTACTATCACAGGCATGCCGCCAGAATGGCTACTCTGCCGTCGTCGACGGGAGATGATCCTCTTTATGAGAATGAAGATATCGAAGGAACAACGGACGTGTCCGGTAGCAGGACTATTGATGCTGTCTCCGACGCGTCTCCGCCTCGGAGACAGCGGAGCGGCGAGACGGAAAAGGATCAGCCTAGAGAGTCTGCCAGGCGTAGGCGGCATTCGCGAGCGGGCAAGCTTTCCAAAAGCGGAAAGCATTCGAACCGGCGATCAGGCCCCAAGGAGACGATCAGTCCCCCAAGTGCTTGGAACGTTTACTGCGCCATCATAACGTTCTGGTGTCCGGATTTTATTCTGAATTGCTTCGGTTTCCGTTCTAAGGCGCAGAGGAGAGCTTGGAGGGAAAAGATGGGATTGCTCAGCCTCATTCTATATATCATGGCCGCCGTGGGTTTCCTGACGTTCGGGTTTACAGCCACTGTCTGTGGAGCGCCAAGCGTTCGCCTCCGCGTCAACGAGGTTGGCGGCGGCTACATGATATTCCACGGCACCGCGTATGATCTGACCAAGTCCGGCCATCCCCCAGCCGATGGGATTCCTCTCCGCCAGGACGGCTCGTTTGCCAATGTTTTGTGGGACCTGCCGGAGAAGCAGGGCGGTAAGGACGGCAGCTTCTTGTTCCAGAACGTTAACGGAAATTGCAAGGGCCAAATCACTTTGGCCGAGAACTCAGATATTCCCCGCGATGAAGACGATCCAGATAACCTCGCTTGGTATTTTCCGTGTACGACATTTAACCAAGACGGTTCATCGAAGCCAAATTATACAAGCCCTTTCTACACCGGCTATGCATGCCACACTACGCGTGCCTCGCGAGACACGTTCTACCTTCAAGTTCGCGCCACCGCAGATGTCTATTATTCTTGGGACGACATCAGGAACAGCTCGCGCAATTTGATCGTGTACTCCGGGAATGTCCTTGACCTTGACCTACTCAATTGGTTCGATGAGACGCAAGTAGTGATACCTGACCGTTTCAAGGAGCTGAGGGACAAGGATTCGAACGCCAACAAGGCCATCCGCGGCCGCGATGTGACTCGGGCATTCCAAGGGCCATCTGACAGGCATATGGTTCAATGCTTCGAGGAAATCATTAAAGTCGGATCAGTCGATACGGATACCGTTGGGTGCATCGCGTCCCAAATTGTTCTGTACTGCTCACTGGGTCTGATTTTAGGTGTCGTAGCTGTTAGATTCACTCTGGCCGTAATATTTCAGTGGTTCCTAAGCCGGAAGTATACAGCATCCAAGACATCGCAATCATCGGACAAAAAGAAACGGAATCGTCAGATAGAGGACTGGAGCGAAGACATCTACCGGGCCCCGCCGCGGATACCTGGCGATACCGGTAGCACCGTTTACGGGTCTGATAGAACCAGTAAGCGAACCAGCGCTTTCCTACCCACGACCTCGCGGTTCTCTGCCGTATACGGTTCAGAGCGTACCCCCCGAAGACCGCAACCCACTACCATGGCAAGCCAGGCATCCACTGGTCCTCTGCTTCATCCTGGTTCGATGTACAGACAAGGCAACGATAGTCGGTCGAGCATGCTCCGGTCTGACACTTACGGCAGTAGTGCGGTCCCTGTTGATGGCTATGGGCCCGCTGGCTTCATTCACGAAGCGGTTGTTCCACAACCGCCATCCGACTATCAGCCGTTCGGATTTCCTCTTATTCACTCCATCTGTCTAGTCACGGCGTACTCAGAGGGAGAGATGGGTCTCCGTACTACCCTGGATTCCATTGCCATGACAGATTATCCCAATAGTCACAAGGTCATCCTCGTTATTTGCGACGGTCTGATCAAGGGTCACGGGGAAACGGAGACGACGCCTGACATTGTACTCCGCATGATGAAGGACCACATTATTCCGCCTGAAGAAGTCCAACCATTCTCTTACGTCGCCGTTGCAAGTGGCTCAAAGAGACACAACATGGCCAAGGTCTACGCCGGATTCTACGACTATGGCGCCAAATCTCCTATCTCCGTTGAAAAACAGCAGAGGGTGCCAATGATGCTTATTTCGAAATGTGGCACTCCCGATGAGGCAACGAAATCCAAACCCGGAAACCGAGGCAAACGCGACAGCCAGATCATACTTATGTCGTTCCTGCAGAAGGTCATGTTCGACGAACGCATGACCGAACTCGAGTTCGAGATGTTCAATGGGCTTTGGAAAGTTACCGGCATATCACCTGATTACTATGAAGCTGTCCTCATGGTGGATGCCGACACTAAAGTTTTCCCCGACAGTCTGACCCACATGCTGTGTGCTTTGGTTCGGGACCCCGAAATCATGGGTCTTTGTGGTGAGACTAAAATCGCCAACAAGAGAGCCAGCTGGGTTACTGCTATTCAAGTGTTCGAGTACTTTATCTCTCATCACCTGGCCAAGTCGTTCGAGTCGGTCTTCGGCGGTGTGACGTGTCTTCCAGGTTGTTTCTGCATGTATCGCATCAAGGCTCCGAAAGGTGGTCAAAACTATTGGGTTCCGATCCTGGCAAATCCTGACATTGTCGAGCATTACTCCGAGAATGTGGTGGAAACACTCCACGACAAGAACCTGTTGCTTCTTGGCGAAGATCGCTATTTGACGACTCTCATGCTCCGAACATTCCCGAAGCGCAAGCAGGTTTTCGTGCCACAAGCTGTTTGCAAGACCACTGTGCCTGAGGAATTCATGGTTCTTCTCTCTCAGAGGCGACGATGGATCAATTCAACTATCCATAATCTGATGGAACTCGTTCTCGTCAAGGACCTCTGTGGGACTTTCTGCTTCAGTATGCAGTTCATTGTATTCGTTGAGCTGATCGGGACTCTTGTTCTCCCTGCCGCCATTGCATTTACTTTCTACGTCGGTAAGGTGCCACGGCTACTCGGCGTCTTTTTTCTTCCTCACTCCCCTCCAATTCTCCCAAAGAAGAATAGGTCACTGACTTGATTTGCAGTTATTGTCTCCATCGTCGGTCCTGTTGTGCAGATTATTCCTCTGATCCTCCTTGCGCTGATTCTTGGTCTACCGGCTGTCTTGATCATCGTCACGGCTCATTCTTGGTCCTACGTCGTATGGATGTTGATCTATCTGCTGGCTCTCCCCATATGGAACTTCGTCTTGCCGACCTATGCTTTCTGGAAGTTCGACGATTTCTCATGGGGTGAAACGCGGAAGACCGCTGGAGAAAAGACTAAGAAGGCTGGTATCGAATACGAAGGTGAATTTGATAGTAGTAAGATCACCATGAAGCGCTGGGCTGAGTTCGAGCGAGAGCGAAGGATGAGGGATAACGCATTCTGGGCCTCGAAGGAGAATGTGAGTGGCGCATGGTCCCCCGGTGGCCCAAGTACGCCATTGGCACACCACCCTTACGATAATCAGCACCTATCTAATCAGTACCTATCGGACGTATGAGGGGCAAGGCGTCGAAACTTGGGCATTTCGTTATTTAGCGGTGGATATAGGAGTCGCCACTGGAGGTTTTCGTTCCCTTTCCGTCTAATGACAGGGAAAACAGATAACAGCGTCTTGGTTATGTGCTTATAGGAGATCGATAGCATTAATTGGCGTCAAAACACACGCTGACACTGTCTTGTACATAGCTAACGTACTCACTGCGCATGCGGTACGCAAGCAGGTAATACCATAAGAATCACGAATTTACGCATCGACTACCAGAGAGCTGGCCCGCCATCTCCTGTGACTGTCTTTTCCCATATTAGGTGATAGTTTCTTGCTACCCGACCAGACCCCCAAAAATATAGAATCATGGCGTGACCGCAAGCGTGGAGAGATGAGAAACGGGACCTATTGGTAGCCTGGCAGGCTTGGGACGGGACGAAGTCGATGCTGGGATTGTTCCCCTAAGCGGAAACATATTGACCCATCACTTTATAGGCTGGCCAGAGGCATAGATCCACTGGGATTATGATCGGCATGAGAAGGGCCTGGTCAGCGGAAGCTGTGTCTACTGTAGGTCAGTCCTTTCTAGATGACCCAATAGCACGTCTCGATTCTCAAAGGGGAGGGGAACTCTCCTTCTTGGCTTGTCCTGGCGAAAAGAGATTTCTTCTGTAACTTTTTTTTTTTTTTTTTTTGCCTGGCTTGGGGCAATAAGCTTACCAATCGTTATAGGGTTGGCTTCGGTGGCGATTCCTGATCTTATCATATTTCGTTTTCTCGTTGCTCTTCTTCGTACCAAGTCACCGACTGGCAGCAACGGGCTCGTAGAAACCGTATACGGCCCAAGTTCATCATTGCGGCGGCGCTGGCAGATGCCAGGTCAGCAGCTCCATTCAGACAGAGACACCTACTCACAAAGCTTACGCGCGGCTGTATTGGAACCCTTGGCATCTTATATTAGATATGGAGAGGCTATGTATATTGAGTAAAGCAGGGCACGTCATGTGAGTACCTAGTCGCCGTCTTTGCTGTAAGGGGCTGTGTAGTGGCATGTGGAAAGCCGACTATGCGCGAATGAATGCACGCGAGCGTGTAGGGACACTAGGTGCTAAAACGTATGAATTCTCCCTTAGTCGGCGCCATTCGCGCCGGAATAAGCCTATACGGTGAGGTTGTATGATCACCGAGAATGCTCTTCCAGACTTAGGCGTTCGCGCTAGTCATAACGGCGGCAAGTTTCGGCGGGGTTTCACTGCGGGCGTGCGGCTCGGAGTTGCGTCTCTTCGTGGTAAGTTCATCGATGGTGGCCATGGCGAGAAAGTCATATAGGCGATATAGAAGTAAGCCCCTTCACCACGTACACAGTCGCTAGCCCGTAAATGTACGTAGGCGTCCCACCTACTCGACAATCCCGGTCCCGTGTCCCAATGCACGATCTTCTCGTATTCCATTGGAAAGGGACAAATAAAAGTTGGCGTCAGCCGCCACCTGGAGTCATCAAACCCGAATCTCCGCTGAGTGGAAAAAAGGCAAGCGCAAAAGAGCGGCAGATCGAGTATGGAGGCATGCGAGTCGAGCTGCCCGCATCTGAACCGGGTGGGATTCGACTTGTGACAGCCGGGGTTCCACTGCATCTACCCATGCCATCCCCTGTCCGGAGGAAGTCGACTGCACCACCCTCACTGTGATCATTGTGGGGGCCGGACGGGAAATACTCTGGGGAACTGGCAATCTCGAAGGATCCAGGGGTTCTATGCAGACATTTCGTTTCAGCTCCACATATTTGTCTTTAGGAAGACTGCGGAATAAGCAAAATCCCTTGCGTTATACAGCTTCCCAACGCACCGGGCGTTCATAGTTCAGATGTAAGTCCTCGGAAACCGGTCAATCCCAATTGCAACTAGGTACGCGGGTTATCCGCTGCTCTCAGTCGGTAGTTAGGTAACGACATACCCCATGAAGCCATGTTGTGAGATTTCAAGTTCAGCGTCAAAACCCTGCACCAAGCACAGGGTGCGGCTGGGCTTTATTTTCTCGCCGAGAAGCAACGGCAGCTTCGCTCGGCGGCTTATGGGGAAGATCTTGTCGATCAGTTTGCTAAACCTCCCGAAAACGTGACCTGGATGTTCCCGCCGGTAGTCTCGTTCATTTGAGCCACGTGCCGCTCACTTGGCGCGCCTCTCAACAGTACAGAGGACGACGTGCCGGACTTGCCCCCATTTTATTATCATTCCCTGATGATGGGACTCTGGTAAATAATGTTGATTGCACGTAGTCCAAACTTTTTCGTCCCAGCGTTCATCACGCGCCAATTTTGGGGGCTCGACTCAGTAACATGGATTAGACGCCACTGACCTGACTTTTTGATGGGGGTCGTCGATTCGACTGGGCCAGTAACCGCAGCTTGCTTTGTACTTAGTACTGACTAACGTGATTTGTGGTTAGTTGCCCAGCCTCCCTTGATATTTCCAGCTCGCGCATTTAGCGCAACCCCGTCGTCTCAAGGACTCGAAACAGGGTACTACTTATGATGGGGTAAGACTAGCATTCTCGAACCGTATCTCTCCACAAGCTAGATGCCCGGATTTCGCTCACTCGGCCACGGTCGTTTTTATTCCTCGGGATACTAAATATGAGGCCCCGGGGGCCGTAGGTTTTCCAAAGGGCAGTCTACCGTGGAAGAGGCGAAGTGACCCAGAGAGTATGAGGACGCAGCCAGGCATAATGTAACAAAACACATAGAATATAATAGACGGCTGGCGCTGTTTCTGTTGGTTTCCCTATCGAATGGAAGTCAACATTGGTTTCTGAACCCCCACTCGTGAAAACGTAAAGCTTGTTAGGCATGGTCGGCGTCACGTTCCCATATTATAGAGTTTCTAATAGACCAACAATGTCAGAAAGATGATCCAACAATTAGAAGGCGAATCAACGATCCGATATACCGGCCTAACTTGCCCCCTAAGTGACTCCCTACTTTATGCGCAAGTGAACACTAATACACTGATAGCAATGCGACATTATTACCCCTAACCAAGTTGTAGCCGCAGTCTTGGGGCAGCAAAGTTGAACGAACCTCTATATGTCTATGTACCTATACATAGAGTGGATGATTGTCCAACAGGCGAAAGGGGTCGCGGAGCAAACTACTGTGCATATTACAAAGGTAAGCAAGTATCCACTCCAAGTCTATCGAAAGTCTTCCCCGCCCCCACGTGTTCTCCACCTGAGTCAATAAATAGACACTCATTAATGCGTCGATACGATCAACAGGAGTCTCGAAATCTTATAATTTCCAACGCTACCGAGTATGAGCGGGAACGGTGTGATACCGTCCACCGGATAATGGTTATTTATTGTACCTGGACACGAACGCTGTTGTCGGCAGATGCTCGGAGAAGCTTTGGGGACAAGCTCAATGTTCGTTGAGTTCCTGTACTTATAATGGCTGTAAAGCCCGGTCCAGGATGAACCTTGGTGGACATATCATGTCAATCCCTGATGCCTCATACTATCTTGGTAGGGTATTCGTCCTCATACATACAGGCCTTGAATGAGAGATATCCATTTACGTAATGTACTTACTTTAATGGACTACGTACATATGCAGTGGAGAGGCTCTTCACACATGTATATCCTCATCTTATCACTCATGTCACTCAAGGGAGAAAGGTTTCTGAGCCACACACATATTTCTGATAACATACCTATAAAAGATCTACCACTAACCACCTGCACCTAGTGTGTAATATGGAGATATGCAGCAAAGATGCACATGTCCGAGTAGGGGACCGCCACTTAAATCCAGCCCTTCCTTGCAACCTATCGAAGGACACAGAGCCTGCCGCATACATACATACGTACATTGCACAATCAATCGCGCTATCTTTCGAGGGCCAGGTGGGCGGGCCATCTGCCTTCATCTCACATGTCACGTTAACAACCCGCCCCAGCTGATTTGTATATATCTGTTTCGACGAAAGACGCCCTGACTGGGTAAAAGGACCTACCAAGTAGCATCTAGCTATTCCGGAAATCGCGCCGCTCCTACGAACCTTGGTGACTGGTTGGCGACACGTTTTGGTAGGGGCGATAGCAAACTCTGAGGAGATCTACAGGCGCCACCGAAAAATTCGACGTATCACGGGGGATTAGTTCCAACTTCAAGGGAAAACCCAGACCGGGGGCTGACACCGAACGAGACGCCCGTTGGTTGGGCTAAATATCCTCCATCAAATGGGGTCGTTTCTGGTCATCTTTGGCTGAAGCAGACTCCAAAGTAGGGTACTTAGGAGAATTAAACAACAAAGGGCCAAGATGCGCCCGGCGAGCCCCTCGAGTGCCTCGACCTCGACCACCGGCACCATCGATGCCATCAACGTCACCGTTCCCGATGTCGTCGATCATCATGATACCAGACCCGAGCCCGACCCTAATTCATTATATCATGACCACATGCCTGTGACCTACCATGATAGCTACTATTCGCCGTCGACTTATGCCCAACAAGAATCTTCTGATGTAGAAAAGGAGACAGGCGGTGGGGGCGGCAACGACCATAACGACAACCACGACGGTGATGCAAGTGCGGTTGAGGAGAACGACGACAACGACCATGAGATGGATGAGATAGGCGCTGTCGTATCCGGTGCGAACTATACTACAGAATCCGACATGGATCTCACTGCTCTACCGAATATCCACTACGGCAACCAAGCCATTGAGACGGGAGCTATTGAGCATGCCACGCATGACCCTCTAGTTGCGGCAGCGCTCCCGCTCTCTGTCCCTACTCCTATGATCCACCAGCTGCCTTCTTCGGGCCCTGCGCTGGCCCTGCCTAACGGCGACCACAATGAAACGTTTATGCAGCTCCAACAACAGCTCCAGGATGCTGAGGATGCTCTCAATGATGGCGAACTAAATTCGAATCACCCCATGGTCCTCAGCAACCCGAATCCGATGTCCCTCGGCCCAGAGAACCCTGGTGTTGTGGATTTCCTACGTCACTGGGTTTGGCAGAGTCAAAGAAGCATACACAGGGGAATATGGATGACTCCCTGCTGGCCCCAGGTTCGTGAAATGGTTAAACACACGCCGCGCCGCGTCCTATATAGCGAGTTGAAGGGGGACGAATACGACTTTCAGGGTATCGATTGGAAAGAGCTTGGAATCACTAGAGACCTAGCACGGAGGCGCCGTCTTGACATCTATTGCAACTACGTTAATAAGAAGGACTCTGATGTATGGCTCGTAAGTTTGAAACCGCGTGCGGCGTCGATGTGTCTGGGGCTGGGCTAACCGTCTCAACCTACAGATGACTCACCCGGACAGATCGTTGCCAAAATCGAGTAGTTACTTCCGGTTTGAGAGGATGGATCTGCGCAACGATGTGCGCTTGCTGCATTTTCAACTCCGAAATATATTTGGTCACGCCTCGCGGTCACGCGCATTCTATCCCGGCTACGGAGCGGTTCAGGAGCTCAATCTTATCACGGGGCGGAATAAGGTAGCGATGGCATTTGATAACGATATCGAGGCTCAAGTATCGACCCTCACCGCATCACATGACATCTTGTTGGTCGGCGGTTTCTATGGGGATTACCGCTACCGTTGCCTAGACACTGAGGACTCCGAACCTACTGAAGGGCGCCTCACTGATAATATCAGTGGTATCACCAATCACGCACAGATTCACTCGTCTCGGTATTCATCTACTCCCTTGGCAGCTTTCGCCTCAAACGATTTTGGCTTCCGTATCGTGGATTTGACGACCAACAAGACCACAACAGAATCCATGTACGACTACGCCATGAACTGCTCCGCCCTGAGCCCAGATGGTAGACTTCGCGTTATGGTCGGAGATAGTGAAAACGTGCTCATCACCGACGCCGAGAATGGTGAGATCTTACAACAACTGGAGGGTCACAGAGACTTTGGGTTTGCGTGCGACTGGGCGGCTGATGGCTGGACCGTCGCCACTGGCAACCAGGACAAGACTATCAGGTTGTGGGATGCCCGCAAGTGGCGGAACAGCAGTGGCCAAAGCAAGCCTATCGCTGTGATTCGAACTGTAATGTCAGGTGCGAGGAGTCTCCGCTTCTCACCCCTCGGTTCCGGGAAGAGAGTTTTGGTTGCGGCAGAGGAGGCGGACTTCATTCATGCTATTGACGCCCAGACACTCAGGACCCAACAAACCTTCGACATATTTGGTGAGCTCGGCGGAATCTCGTTTGGGAACGACGGGCAAGATCTTATGGTGTTGTCGTGCGATCCCCACAGAGGAGGCGTTTTGCAACTTGAACGATGTGATGCCGGCGCCGAAGACGCTTTCGACTACACCTCGAGGCGGTATGGGGATTCCCGAGATTGGTGGCGGACTCCCGGTTATGACTGGATGCAGAATCCCGAGCAAATTACGGACTTGCCGGGGTCGCAGCAGGTGCTGGCGCAGCGCAGACGAAAGGCTGCGATGATGGATAACCTAGACCCTTTTTGAACTGCATATATACGCGTCCTGGGAGTTGAGGAGGCATTGAAAGGGCAGGCGTTAGGGGTGTTTGAGCATTTTAGTGCGGCAGCAAGCGATAGGTGCACCTCATTACTCTCTCGGGATACCGTTTTCTGCGGTTTCATGGCACGGCCTTCTACCGTGTTACTTATATCCCACCATAAATTGCATGACAGGGGGTCCGTGGCTTGTCCTAGTCAGTACGAGCATATATATCATTACCCTGGTTAGGCGAGGCTTCCGGAAGCGACTCGGCGCCTCTAGTTGGTCTTCGATAAAGAGTCGCGACGTCAAAAAGGTTTGGGAAGTCTGTTTTTGTAGGATAGGAACTTGACATATATACCCTCACGGAGACACCTCATCAGTTCCACATAAAGAATGGATATTGACCTTAAATTCGAACAAAATGACTTACTGTCACCTCCGGGCCTCCGAGTCGCTCGCTTGCGTAGGTCCAGAAATTGCAATCACTAGGCCCTTCTCATGCCTGGAACCACTTATCGGGAGCCTATGGAGTAATAGTGAAAAAGCCAGCGCGACGAAAAACCAGGTCGGCACTCGTTATCATAGATGGGGAAGCGGCCCGTTCTAATTCACATCGCCCAGGCCCGGCTGTGCCGATACGTGGAAGTCGATGCCGATACCTTGGAGACATTAGGGCCGGAAGTGGTTGCCGTGCCGGGACTCGTACTGTAGACCTCGGCCTATTTTAGGGAAGCTGTCTGAAATAGAGGTCCTACGACTACTTTTTACGGCTATGACTGAGCTCTTCAACGACTTCGAGTCGGATCTGGAGTACGACAGGGCGCCGCCGTAGATTGGTTCGGACTAAGCAATGCGCATTGGTAGCAGCGACTTGCGAAGAGGAGGCTACCGGAGAAGCTGTCTTGTCGCGGATGAATAAGTCAACGAGTGAATGAATAAATGCACTCATTGAGCGGGATTAGAATTAGCACAACGAGGAGCTGTTACACCTCCGCATTTCGGACTTCGGCCGGACGTCACGGTCATATCTCGTGTAAGCACGGTACCTCTTGTACGCGGTAGTTGCCGCATCTCTAAAGTTAGAGTTCCGTAGTGTGAAACCAGGGTGGTCCATTAATCTCTATCAACTCTACACAGGAAATCATGCGTGCGTTTTCGAGATGGTACTATGAAAGAGCACCCAATTCCATCCAACTACCTACAGACGAAGTGCCCCTTGAAAGAGTTCCCACCAGTTGTAAGGTCGATCCTGAAGTGAACTTCGACTCTCGCGCGATACCAGCACGCGAGCTCATACAGCAGCCAGCCAGACGAAGTGAACACTGACGTAATTCCCCGATACCGCAAGGCGCATACAGCTTGAGTGATACCATACTACGTACAACCTGCATGTATAAGTAGCCGCAACGGCACTCGGTGTTTGTAGGATTACTCATCGCATCATAGCAATAGCCGCTTTTTTTTTTTTTTACCGATCCGTGCCGTTCAGGGCCATTCGGACTAGGTAGCCATTCGAATTTATCGACCACGGGATTGAAGCTGCTGCTGCTGCTGCTGATGATGATACTGCTGTTTTCTTCGTTCGGCTTTATTCACGGTGACAGGGAAGACGTCGTAAGCTTCTCCGCCACGAGGGCCACACTCCCCAATTTTCCGCTCTCCCAGGATTGCCGAGTCCACCCTGGCCCCTTTCCCCCGCCATCGCGGACGGCTAAGCATGGTGGAGAGGGGTGCTTAGCGTTCTGTAGCCGCTAATTAAGTGATGACAGCGGAAGCTTGGATGGCTGGGGTCATCGAGCTGCATCTTCAATAACTAGTTGCCGCGGTTTTGACGCCCCCGAGCAGAGACCGATGGTTGTCTGCTAGTCAGCACCTAGTTGGTGGTGGCGGTGGTTGACAGTAGAAGCTAGCTACCTATGAACTCAAGCATTAATAAACAAAATAGCCTGACCTTCACCGCAGGCTCCCCTAGCCCTAAAAAACTACGTTCAATAGCTAGTGTGGATCTTCTCCTCATTTATTTCTTATTCCCATCAATTCTCTCGGTTCTCCATACCAAGCAGTACCTACGCCCAGCCCGTCTGTAACGGGGACATTCCCGTCTTGTGTCTCGCCGAAAGGATCACAGAAGCCGGCGCGACCGAGTATTATTCCCGGTGCCGCGCAACCGTGCATTACCCGTTCTCGGCCTCGATTGAATAATCATTGTCGTTTCGACCCGTAACCGACGGTGCGGTGCCACCGCTGCTTGCTGTTGTAATTCCCGATTAACCGTGGTTTTCAATAATTTTTTTTTTTGAAAAGGCTCCCCCGGATCCGGATGTCGTCATCCCATCAACGTCCGCCGCCGTTCCCCTACAACATCCGCGGCGGTGGCGGAGGACCCTCGCCAAACACGATTTCAACGCCAAACTCAGCTAGTACCATCTATGCATCGCCGGAACCTTTATCGACGCAGCCCCGTGTTGTCGTTGTCCCTAAAACAGAGCCCGGCGATGAGAGCAGCAGCGGCAGAAGCAGTATTAATAAGGACACCGCCAGCCCCGTCAGGAAGAAACAGAGGCGCAACAAGCCGACGCTGTCATGCCAGGAATGCGTCGAGCGTAAGACAAAAGTAAGTCTCTAATCACATATCTTCTGCATTCGGCGACAGTACTTTCTCGCATGTATATTTCCGACACAGCGCAGCTTGCTGTCAATGGGTTCGGGAACCCCCTGAGGCCCAATCAGATGTGGCATTGAGATGAAGTTTGGATCATGGCTAGGGCCTTGGCAGCCGTCTACATTTTACTATATAATATGCTGTAGCAATAGGTCGGGTCATCTTGAAAAACTGTTAGACTACGACTCCGAGCTCCCACGCTATTTTCATCCGAGAACCTCTGCGCAGCATTGCAAGACATACGGTGGATCGAACGGGTTGGTTGACAGTGGGCTTAGTGCGATCGAGGGAGGCCACATTGTCTAGCCTGTAAGTTATTCTTCTGTTCTTCCCCTTTCCATGGGCTCAAGTGGATTTGGGCCGGGCACTGATATTTGGCTGCCAGGCATAAAACGGCAGACCGAATGCCGCTATGCGCACGTGGCGAACCTCCTGGAGTGAGTATTTACCACCATGAACAGGTTCCCTTTTGTCGCTGACAGCTATACCATCTAGGGAGACTACGCGGTCAGCCACCAATGGCCGCAGGATGACGAAGCCGCCAAAGAAGAGGTTGCCGACAAATGGGACAAAGACTGTGATTCCAAATATCGCAGACAGAGGTATTCTCACTAGTCGTACGGCTTCGAGTGGATCTGTAGCTTTGTCAACAGGACTCCTCTCCAACGTTCCTTTCTCCCACCCTAGGGCCTCAAATGTGTTCGGCATAGGTTCGGAGCACCCCTTTGCCAACTACTGGACGTGCGAGGGCGGACTACCAGAGGTAACCTGTTATTGAATATTTGGCTACAATCCACGAGAGAACGCCGAAGAAGTTAACATGTGGTGCAGGTGATATCGGTCCTGCCCGACAAGTTACAAGCCGATATGCTTTTGGGTCAATATTTTGAATGTGTAGATCCGGTTTATCCCATGATCGACCGCCATACATTTTTTGCCGAGTATGAGAACTTCTGGTCCCTTCATAAATCCGCGAAAGATCGTTACGATGCAGCTTTCGTTGCTCTAATATTTGTTATGTTGGCCCTGGGCACTCAGTTTGTGTCCACTTCGACGAACCCGAGGGACCGTAAACAGACGGCTGAGTTCTACGCCTCTGCCAGTAACCAGGCCCTACGAATGTGTTCCTATCTGAGCACCGCGTCCATAAACTCTGTCCGGGCCATGGTTTTACTGGTGTATTTCCTCATTAACGACAATCATGCCTCAGACGGTTGGGCATTTGCTGGGATTCTAATGAGACAGGCTCTCGCCATGGGTCTCCACAGAGACCCTAATATCGGTGAGATTCACTAGTCGTGATTCTGCTAGCGACATATGATGCTAACCGGATTTTGAGTCGCCCCTGGCGCAACTCTTTTCGAGAAGCAACAGCGCCGAAAGCTCTGGCAAGCTGTTTTGCTGCAGGACACGTTCCTGACAGTCCTATTGTCTCTGCCTCCGTCTGCCACACATACTGACGTTAATGTCGACGACTTCAGCGACGAAGCGTCCAGTATAGTGAATTTCGACCCCACCGACACGGCATATGTACGAGGCTCCTGGACATTAGCAAACCTCGTACAGGAGACAATCTGCAGCCCTCGCTCGCTCGATATGCCCATCTGTACGACGCAGAGGCAGAAGTCGAAACTAGTCGCAGACTTCCGCGCCGTATACCGCTCGTTTCCGGACATCTTCCGTTCGGGGGATCAGGACACCATAGCGCGGCTCGTCGTCCAGAACAAACGCGTGGCGCGGCAGACTCTGTTCCTCACGAGCAACTACTACCACAACCTAATGCTGGTGCACGCATCTGAGAGCGCGGACGTGCCCGTCAACGTGCGCGGGACGCTGGAGGCTGCGCACGAAGCCATCACCGCCTTCTTCCTGCTGTATACGCACTTCCAAAGCGAGGCGCGCGTGTGGTGGGTGTTCAACCATCGCGCGTTCCTCGAGGCCCTGTGCGTAGGGAGCGTGCTGCGGGAGGCCGCGCCGGATCCCACCACCGACCAGGCGGCGAGGGATCCCCTGTTCGCGAGAGCCAGGTCGGATATAAGTGAGTCTACCAGAGCCTTTCTTTCTCGGAACGAATACCCCTTCGGATATTGTGCTTACGCCGGGCCATGCGCAGATCGGATGATTCAGATCATGAGGACGATGGGCGAGGGGAATCAGGGTTCTGAGGTCGCCAGGACGAGAGTGGCGGTATTGAGCGAGTTCCTCTCCTCTCTCGCAGTGTAGGCGAGTGGAGCTAGTATATAAAGCCTGGACCTTGGGTAGACCCAGCATGTTTATTTGGGTAGACGGTCTTTTACCGAAAGTACATACATATTGCCCGTGGGCCGCTAGAATAGGAGAATAATGAAAGCAGTCAGGAAGTCAGACCGTGCTCCGTGCACTGGTTCCATTACCCCCGAATATCGCCAAAACATGCGGTTGACCTTTTGAGAGATGCGAAGTTTATGTGAAGGATCATGGCTCCAATATCGGAAAAGAACGCTTCAAGCTTCTAATACAAGGGCGCCCTAATCACGTCTACGAAGAATAAGACATTCACGACCCCAGATCCAGTTCGCGAAAGGTGAAGCTTATACCAAACTTGCGAGGGACAGTAAAAATTACAGCCATTGCATGCGCCAGATAATTCTAGTAACAGCACCTTACTCCTAGCTTCCTTCCATCACCCCCATCCGTAGCCAGAACCGCGCTTACACAAGCCCACCCCTAATTTATTCACCCCCTGTCCCCCTGAATCGTTTTTGCGACGGCCGCAATTTACCCCAGCGAAGACAGCAAGCTTCCCATCCGCCCCTCATCATCGGACCGGCTGCCTGAAAGGGTGTGTCTCGGTATTGAAGACGTACCCGTCGAGCGAGACGAGGCCCGGCTCGCTGAAGACCAGGTAGAAGTACTTGAGGGTCTCGCCGAGCCAGAGGCTCTCCATGGAGTCGGACTTGGTGTTGGAGGCGAGGGTGACGTCGGCGAGCGCCGTCCGCGTGCGGCCCTCGACCGCCTCGAACATGATGCTTTATTCTGCAGCCTGCAGGCCGTTGTTCAATGAGGTCACCTTCAATACGTTTCTCAGGCATAGCGGCACTAACCTTTCCGCGTTCAGGCCATAAAGGCATGATGTCTGTGGAAGTGCCATATTAGACAGCAATGTCCACCCAATACCGTCTTAGCTGGGGAGTGCAACAATCTAGCTGTCTTTTATAACCCGACACGGGAAGTTCCAATATCTTAAGGGGTGATTTAGTTCGGACTCTTCCCTGGTAGGTGTGGTGTTACCTACTCAGCCTATAACACCGTAACAGGGATTGCGAGATCAGGGGCCGATGTTCGCCTTATCTCTTCAGCTGATGTCATATTAACGTTGACACCGCGTTCCTGGTAGATATTAGGAAAAGCAATCCCATGATAGGCATGTTTTTAGCGTAAAGGACATTCCGGAAGTGCGACGAAGAAGCCTCGATCCGTTGGAAGGAGAACACCACGAAAGGAACCCGATGTCTATGTAGTTTCTCGGCGTAATATAAGCATGGATAGCTATCTTTCACAACAGCCGATTATTTTGTGTGCGCATGGAATACATGTCGCCCCAGCAAGTATACCGAGTGTTGTTGCGCTATAATCTTTCCGATCAGTGACTGCTGGCTGTTTTCTACAAAGAGACACCTACCTCCATGTCCCAGTTGGATCCATGTGATCCTCAGTGCTATAATAGCAGTAATATAACTCGGAGGATATGTCAGCATACATCATCACGTATAGCTGGCCCAGCTACTCCTGAACTGATTACTGCGTATGCTAATGCTCGGTGAAGTTTCGCGGCAATTCCGCAAACACTAGAATCCATGGGATCAGATTGCTCCTGGTCTCAAAACTCGCCTGGTGAGCCCCCAAGGCCCCCCGGCCTCAAGCAACAGCAGCAGGCTTGGAAGAGGTTATTCATAGCTACGAGCTTCACGTGATATCGCAAATCTGATGACGTCCTTCCGGTAGTCACCACTGTCCCCTCGACTCTAAGTTCTGGCCGCTCTTCCGTCGTTCTGGTCAGACAAACTCCTGGGCATCGACATCAGCGAGTTCGCAAAAGAGTCTGTCTTTCTCATGCCTGACAACCCCTCAACACCTAGACATAGTTACTACCTATCACCCAACCCTGCATTTCATCTACCTCCTCCTGGTCCCCGCCGTCCCCATGGCGGCCGCGCTGGCCCTCCGCGTCCGCCAGGCAGAAGATCAGGTCTACTGCGACAGTGGCGACGAGCCGAGCCCCGACGACTACCGGGGCGCCGCTGGCCTCATCAACCGGGAGAGCGGCTCCTACGTGGCCATCGCGGGAGTTCTGGAATGGGAACTGCAAGATAAGCGCCGTCGCCCCTGCCGGCGCCACCGACTACATTAACGGCCAGGCGTACAACGACGCCCTGCAGGCCATCCTGTCGACCTGCGGCACCCTTGGGAGCGTGCAGGGCTAGTGGGATGACCATGAGGCTACAAATTACCAGCCCGTCCGGCCAGCAGTAGAGAGACAGTGTATGCTGACAAGGGCCATGGCAGGTTTCGACGGGACTCTGTCAGGTATGTGGCGGCGGCGTCTGCACCACCTGCATCATCCTTATACCCACTCCACTAAAACGTGAAGAAGACTAAATATATAGACCACAAATGGCCGGCATCCAGTTGGTTTGAGACGACTGGGCGTTATCGTACTTGGGCGAGACAGCCCATATCACCATTTTCGATATTTCAGCTGGGTAAGGCGCAGTTTTTCTTGGGACCCGACACACCTCTTCATGAAGTATTAGCGCCCTAGGTGGGCACAGAGGAAAGCAGTATGGTGGGATGGCCGCTTCTATGCCGACGAGAGCGTTGTACAGCTGGGCGTGTTAAAGGGTTGCGGCCATAGCCCGGCGTAGTCTCCCTACGATAGACGGGGGAGAGGCCAGAGCGTGCAGTGCAATTGCCGTCAGCGCGGCAACCCGTCCATTGAAAAATTACCACTACACGTTGTTTATGTGCCTATCTCCCTTCTCTCCACTTCTCTTGCCACTCACACTCTCTCTGGTATCATCTCAGAAACCTCATCAAGGCAACTTAAAAGCCCTCTCAAAGAACAAATGAAAATGGGGCTCCGGTGCATACCGGCCACATGTGACCCTAAAGGTATAGGGTAAAAGATGCCTAGAAAAAGCGACAAGGTTGAAAGAAGTGTATCAAACAACCCTAACATAAATTTGCTCAAAAAACACGACCAAGATATAAAGTAAGAGAGCTTTGCAGGGAGGCGTGATCGTACGGTGGACCCCCTGGCGACTTGCGACCACCGTATCATGACGACCACCCTTCGTCAACTGCCTTTGCGGAGCGAGTTCCTCAAACTTTCGGATGACACCCGGTCGCCAGCAAGGCTCGAGCTCCTGTGCTCTCAGTGATCCAGTCCGTGCAGTCATAAGTTCACTCCGACTTCGACGATTACATTTCCTGGAGAGCCTTTGGATGTTTCCCGAGGGTCATCTGGCCCAGCGATAATGTCCTGGGGGTCCTTTTCCTGGAAATATCATCTTCCTCGTCATGTAGATCTCCGTTTTCAACAGCTTCAAAGTCCATTCCGGCACGCTCTTCGGGCGTCTTGTACGCTTCAGACTCAGAATAGGTATCGTATGCTGGTGTGGGTAAGTCTCCCTCATCGTCGTCGTGGTCAAACGTGGAGAATGTGTCGGTTCTGGAGCCAATTCCCGACTCAGGTCCGCGTGAAGTTCGCGACATCCGATTGACCCTATGGGTGAGCTTTTTCACTTGAGCCTCAAGAGCCTGTCTTGCAGCTATTTCGGTGTCAATCAACACCTTGAGCATCGTGTAGTGATCGGCTGAAAAAGTACCACCCGCTTCCCCATGCAGCGTAGGCAAACTAGCTGCCTCGCGGACAGCACAGCGCAGGGTGGCGGTTGAGGTGGGACGCTGAGCACGTATCATCGACGGCTGTATGGAGCCGACGAATGTGTTGCCATCTCCGAACGACTCATCACTTTGCCTTGAAGAAGGCTGGAGATCGTCCGAGGCAGCTCGGTATAATGGCCGATGGGCAGCTGTAGAACTTGTTGCTGTGAATGTAAGAGAGGGCGCTTTTTTACCCGACAATGGAGTTGCCGTATAAGTATTGATACCTGGCATGACTTCGAAGAGCTGAGCAACTAGCTTCTCCAGCTTCTGATTCCGAGCTTCCAAAGCGGCAATGCGATCCTCTGCACTGGCCGCCTCTGTGATTTTCAAGCCGATCATCGGTCCGAATTCCACAGGCTGCGTGAATGTCATAGTTGGAGGTTCAACCGGGCGTTCAACCGGGCGTTCGGCCTGACTATCATTGTCTATCTTGCTCGCCTCGTCAAAGTCATGCTGGGGTGCCGAAGGAGACCGAGGCTGAGACCCTGGTAGATGATCACGATCATAACTCTCTTGCCAATAGCGTATCTCAGCGCTGCGCCGGCGGATATCCGTCTGATGGTCTGCTAGCTCGTAAAGTTGCGACAAACTCCGCGATCTCCGACGATGGGTTAGGCTATCACTTGTTATCGCGCAGCCGATGTCTTCGGGGTTGTTATCATGAGGTGGATGACTGCCCCTCGCGTGCGTGCTGGCAGGTCGCGGAGTCAAACCAATCATCTCTCCACTCGAGTCGTTGATACCCGGGCTGAGAATCCTGCTCGACGCCGTAGCCCGTCGCCTTAGAGTCCCAGACTCGAACTGTACCGAATTGCGGGCGCTTTCTATTGCCATCATATCATCTGGTCCGACCGAGTGCGACCTCAAGGCCCTACCATACTCTGTCAGGGGTAGAGAAGCAGATCGTTTGGGTTCAACTTCTTTCGGACAAGCTGGGCTGAGAGGCGGAGGTTCCTAGACACGCTGTTATTTTCGATCCCATTTGCCAGGGAAGCTGATAGGACATAACTACAGCCAGACTTACACTGCGATGCTGAACAGAGCTCACAGGCTCTGTGCTTTGTATATCCGAACCAGATGATTGATTCGCATTCTTCTTTTTGCGTCCGAAAATCCGACCGAGCGCGATCTTAAATGTCGATTGCTTCCTCTGCGGTCGATTTGCTGCAGACTCGTCACTGACGGTTGAATATCTCACTGTGCTTGCCCGGATCGCTTTTCGATTTCGGGGGCTGCTAGAAGTATTTGATGCTTGGCTCGGACCGGAATGAGCTACGGAGTCGGTCTTGTCCTCGCGTACGACATCGGAAGGGGTATTTCCCCACGTGAGGTTAGACGAGCCTGCGGTGGAAAGTTGAACCTGCTTCGCATCTCCATCTGGTGGAACTCCCGTTCCGGTGTTGCGTAGGGGGAATTCGTCGTCCATCGGTATTGGCCCACTTATTCTGCCTCTGAGGCTGCTCGACTGAGCTGACCGAGTCCGGCCAGTCTCGGGCGCGCTTTTGAAGATGGCCATGGTCTAGGATGGGGAGGTTCTTCACACGTGGCTAGAAATGGTGCGCTAGCAACGGGTTGACGAGAGGATGCAAGGACTGTGATAGAGTAGCGTAGGGTTCATAATCATCATCGTCGTCGATATGAGAACGCCTGGGGGTTCCTTCACAACGGTAATAGCCCAAAAGCAATCAAGGCATCGCCAGCAATGCGACTGGATTAAAAGCAGACATCAGTACACGAATCATGTGCATAGGAAGGGAAGCTCAACTGCCACTCAATGACAGCGTGCATAGTGGAAACAGAAGGTGTGAGGACGCTGGACCAGCAAGAGACGTGGTGGCAACGGGAAAAGAACCCCAGAGCCACTGCATCTTGTCTGGTGGAAGGCTTCTGCTACGTTTGTCCACACTTGTGCATACAGGAAGACAAGGCTAGGAACGGTGAAGATTGGCTGATGAAACATGCAAGCTGGCGCCCCCTGAGGGCTTAACCGAGTTAGAGTAATGTCTCACAGAAATGGCCCCGAAGTGGGAGCCGAGGTAACATAGCGCAAGGCTATCTCCTGTATGAAATGGGGGGGTATCGTCCGTATGGGTCTGCCGGGATGACGAAAGACCAGGGCCCTGGACCTGGGTGGAGGGGGACTTGGGCCTTGCTAGCGTTACTTCGTGGGTCAGCCATGAATCGCAATCCGCTTAGCCATGCAGAGACGGTCTATACGATAAAGGCCGCGCCCGTAGAGAAGCGTTGGCGGAGATGGCAGTCCCTGGAAGGCATACATACCTCCGTACATAAAGAGAAGCAGACATCAAATGCCGTTTAAGGCCCGTCATTTCGTCTACCCAAAAGCCAAGAATGTGCTATTCCGAGAGCAGGAAGGTAATCCTTCAGATGTGCAGAAGAATTAATATAAGGATGATTTTGGCTGCAACCCCACAGCTGTCATTCATCCGATCAAGTGTAGCCACAAACGAAAATTACAGCTTGATCGATTTGGAAAGTCCAGAAGGTCGATGCAAGCCCCCAAGACAGCGGCAGCAGTGCTAGCCCATCACTGACTCAAGTACCCACCTATATAGTCTCGTCATTCCGGTGCAACAGCACCCAGGTCTTTTAGCCAGCAAAATAGTCGACTGAAAAAGGGACCTACAAGACATAACAATGCAGCAAATTGTGTATGGAACAAGATGCCTATACCATATTACAGGTGTAAATTGCGCCAATACAAAAATTTATCATATTGACTTTTTTAAATGCAGAATAATAGTAGAGCTAAAATTCACTTCAAGTACATTTCTGATAGTTACATATACATGCAGTTAGCCGGCGTACATATGCTTGTTCGTATTTTATTAACTGTCACATTGGTTTATCTAATTGCCCCTACAAATTGCCAATTCATAACCAATTTGCTAGTTAAAGACCTACGTAGGTGCTGTTGCACCGGGTTAACGAGATGAGTCTACTCAGTAGGCGGGTAATTACCTAGTAAGTCTAGAACGGAAAGGCAGTTCCACTACGGATAAGTATACATACATGGGTGTTTAACTGCTAGATATTGTAGAGCAAGGTGGTGGCAGCTAAATTGCAACGCCAAGCCCCCCACAACCTCTTTAACCCCTAGTAACCGCCATAATTATTATCATCACCATTTAAAGCTTTCATAGTATTTATAATTCCTTAAAGCATATTACAGTTATAACGTCATAGTTTCTGTGGTATAAATACCAACTTCCAAAATGCGTACTTTGATTTTTTTTACCGAAAGATTTACCAAAATACCAGGCACTTAATACTACGAGACACCTGTTAGAATGGTCCTAAATGCCACCTAAGGTGGGGTTGCGTTTTATCTGCCACCATCCTGTAGAGCTACTGCATCTAGATACAGATAGGTCGAGTTTCCCTGTATGCATCAGTTTCGACTGCCATCGCCCCCCTTCGCGTATTGTCAACTCATTTCTATTCAGAATCAACTTGCGAGCACATTAGCGAGGCTTGGAGTCATAATGAGTAGGGACGGATATTACTATACCTACATAAAACAGCAATGGATATGTCCACGTCCTACTGCATAGTAGAGAGTCCATATGGCGTGGTACGACGGCGGCTAGATAGCCACTAGTTTGACGGTCGATCATAGCCGAAAATCATGAACGAACCCGTGGACACGGACCAAATTACCCGAAAGAGCTGTTTCATGTTGTCCAATAGACACTACACCTTGTTCTTTTCGATATCCCTTTTCACCAAGGAGTATGAAGACCAGCCCCTTAGGTTAGCCGTCAGAGCGCGCTTCAACAAACATCAGATAGAACAGAGAATATGAGCGTCTCAGGTGCTGCAGCCTGTCACCTATCCCCTGACCCGACTGGAAATGATTCTTGGATAGCCACAAAACGGAATCACTTTATTACCAGATGCCGCGTTTACCAGACGAACATTCCCGGGTGATTGACATGCTGGTGGGGCAGATCTGGGATGGTGTAACTTAAGGTTCCTTATGGGTTAGGATCGCCTTTTAAGAATTCTAGTTTGAGTAGCTGTCTGCTATGTAGATAACCACGTGGAATACAAACTCCCTCAAAAAGCTTATATGCATTAGAGGATGCGAACAGACGAAGTTGTTGGATGTCATCACAAAATCCAAGTCCCCTGCCACCTTAGACTAGTTTCAGTCTTGCCTGCAGCATATCAAAGCACAGCCTCCTGCAGTCGAGTTCAGCGCTTCGTCCAGCCCCGCCTCACCACATACAATAGGCGCCGTCCCGACCAGCAAGAGGTTGGGCATATTGTAGATTGCTTAAAAGATGGAATAGAGAGAGATAGCTTAGTAATAGTCTGATGGATGGACGGTACTGTAGTCCTATCATTTGACCCACGAGCACTCAGGTGTGTGAAGTAGAGTTATTAAGCAGTAAATGTCCCCCCCTGGGCGGGACATGTAGGAAACTTGTTCGCTTGGGTGGCACTAGTTGTGCTGCTACCTGCTTTGTCTGTCTACCGTGACTGTCAAAGGAGCTTTGGTGCTTGGCATATGTAGGAGCCTCCGGGCTTCGGCTCACTTTTTTTCGCACCTACATCCCGAATCTGGTATCTCGATACGGCGCGACATCAATCGTCCCCCTACATATGGTTCATGTTGATGGCAAGGTAAGACACATTGCGACCTGTCACGAAATCTCAAAAGCGGTGACTTAACTATAAACGGCGACCTGAAACAGCAGGGGGCCAGGGCAAGGGCACACCAGCTCGTTCGGATGGTGCGTGCTCTAATCTTGGCGTAGCGGAGCCCCAGCTGAACCGTCTAGATCTATGTAGCGAACCACCGAAGCTCGCGGCCAGAGTGCGCTTATCTAGTGACATCCCGTAGGCAATGTCACTCTGGTTGGAGAGATAACACCAGGTTAGAACCATTGGGGTCCCATTGGATGCCCGGGAATTCGTCCGGGCGCATGACTGCATGCTGGATCGCCAAAAGCTGGCAGGCCAACGGTGGGAGCCAGATGCTCTCCTCCTTTTCCCTACAAATAAACCCGTGCCGTGTCGCTATCGGCGTTAAGCCTTGATCGAAGCCAGGTCCGGATAGCGAAGGTCTGCGTTGTCCTCGAGCCACGACATCCAGTTGTTGAGAAACTTGCTGCCTCTGGAAACGCCCGCCACGAGTCAGAGAGGATGATGATTGCTGTGATTTAGAGGAATCGGGCTGCACTTACTTCTTGACCGTGTCCGAATCTCCGATTACAACGAGGGAGCGCTTAGGCCTCGTCATCGCAACTGTCCCTCCTGCATTAACCTCATGCAGCCGAAGTGCGTATAGTTCCACGCCGAGAGATGGCATGGCATAATGGGTCGAACTCACCATTGAGGCGACGCTTTTCGCCTAAGAACCCCACCTCGCCGTCCGGATTGCTGCGGACCAGGCTCACAATTACAGCCTCCTTTTCCCGGCCCTGGAAACCATCCACGGAACCTAGCTCAATACCCGGGAATCCCTCCTTTAGTGGGGCGAGCAGCCCAAGCTGGAACCTCAAGTCAGTCATCCCTATGACCTAGACTGCTGCTGGTGTTCATTTATCTTACTTGGGCATTGTACGGTGTAACAACCGCAATGTCCTCTGGCTTGACTCCTGCATCGACCAATTTCCTGACATGGTCTCTAACGAGGGCGGCCTCCATTTCGTTGCTTTTACTATCCCCGAGGAGCGATCTGAGACTTCCCTTCTTGCTCGTATTGTCTTCTTCATTCTTCTCCGGATAGTCGCCTCCCTGTGTATCGATGAAGATGACCGGCTCGTTCGTGTCTTCCGTGTCTCGCACATCGTAGGGTAGATCCTTGAGAAGGCGTGCTTTGACCGCATCCGCCGCTACTAGCTCAGCCTCATATAGCTCATCCGACGGGAACCTCATTATCTTCTCGTGCATGCGGTACTGCGTCGTAAGCATTCGCTTGATGGAAGGGCCATGCAATGCCAGTAGCCTGTCGAAGAGCGTAATCTCGAGACTCAGACCCTTGATCATGCTCTCTCCCTCTTTAACCTTAGGTTTGGCCTTCGAATTTGTCGACTTAATTGTGGGTGGTAGCTGGAGGTGGTCGCCCGCGCAAACCGCCTTCTTGGCTGCCAACAAGGGAACCCAGCATTGTGCCTCCAGAGCTTGACTAGCCTCATCGATGATGATCACATCGAACACCTCATTCTTGAGTTGGAAACCGCCCGCCCCATGCAATGTGGCAAGAACGACCTTGCTGCCACCAATTAGCGTACTGGCGCATCTTCGCTCCCTCTCTCTGTATTCTTTCCGGAGCTCCTTCAAATCGGCGTATATAATCTTACGCTCCCTGCCACTCTTGGTTTTCTTAATAGAGGCTTGTTTAGCATCCATTTCCGAGCGGACATCCTTTACAATCATGCCAGCCTCGGAAGTCTGTGTTAGTACGTCCAAGGAGTGGTTCAAAACTGAGGGAAGTAATCTTGCGGGATGGCCGAGGCGAAGGATAGGGAGCTTGTGCGGGGACAGCCGTTCGACGATATTGTCTACTGAGATGTTCGACGGACCACAAACAAGTATGCGCATACCGCGCTTGGCGAGCTGTAATATCAACTCTATTAGCGTATGCGTTTTGCCTGTCTGCTCTGGTTAGCGGGGAGACAAAGATCTCTGGTATCAATAGAACAGTACGGGCTCTTTACCCCAGGCGGCCCATGGATCAATGCTAATTCTCTAGAGGCAAGTGCGAATCTGATAGCTTCCTTCTGGGACTCGTTGAGGGATGGGTCAATCCAATCTATGTTGCCGTATTCCGTATCCGAGCTCAGACTCTGGGGCACTGGCGAGGGGGTAGATAAACCGAAGAGCACTCGCATGAAGCTCGTGTACTCCGACTCGCCCATCTTCTGTAGCCTCTCCATCGTCTGGTTCATGCGCCGGTACGTGACATCGTCGGCGAGCTTGACCAGCCACACGCGGCCCGCGAGTGACGCATCTTCCTTCTCCTCGTCGAGCGCGACGGCGACGGCGTCTTTCTTGACCTTGACCACGACACCCCTGGCGCCCTTCTTCTCCAGGTCCTTTACCTCGCGCTTCTTGGCGCTCCCCGCCGGCTGCTCGGAGACGAGCACGATGTCGCCCGTCCTGATTCCGTGCTCTGGTAGCTCCCCGTCCGCGCTAGAGGTAGCGGAGTCCGGACTCAGCTCCAGTACCGTTCTTCCGCCCAAGCCCGTCCGCTGCGACGAAATGACGACGTTCGTGATGGCGAAGCCGCTCCTCTGCAGCCAGCCCGGGCTTGCATTGGCAATCAGGTCGCTAGTCTCCTGTAGCTCGCTCTGGAGTTCAGCATCCAGGAGCGCTAGTTGGGTGCTGGCGAACGCCGGAATGTCAATGGCACGATCTAGTAACGGCATTGTGGAATAACGTCTTATCTCAGTCGCAGCATGATACGCGCATAAATACAACTTAAAAAGCTACTTGTTAACCGGGGTATCGCTGGGGCCACATAGTATTTCAATCTTGAGTAACAGGTTTAAAATCATCAGAAGAGGAGAGTGGTTTAGTTTGTAATGAAATGCCCTATGCATTTTGTACAGCTGTGTTGGAGCCGCCCGCTCCCGGAACTCTCGGAGCTTGTGCTCACGGATACTTACATACAAACCTCAAACCGCCTACATGTGTACCATCACGAAAAGGACAGCCGAGTTCTACATGAACATGATTATGCGGCAAGTTCAGTCCTTGAGATGATACACTAGACACGCAAATGTAATCGGTACATAATTTCATCCTGACAAGGCCGCATCAGGCTGCACTATTACCACTATAACGAGGCTCGCTAGCATGAGCAGTAAAGCGATTAACGTAACCAACATGATAGTACCTCGCGATGCAGGAAATTTCCCGTTTAATACCCACCGCTGGCTTTGGATATACCTCTGGTAACCTAGGAATAAGACGAGCACGCTTATTGCCAGGAATGTCGTGCCAAGCGGTTTCCCAAGCCGCCGTATATTCTGAAAATGTTCATCATCTGCCAGCGAGGTGTTCAAGCGGAATAACTGAGTGATTCCTATTCCGATCGATGCAAACGCCAATGATGTCCGCAGCCAAGCAAGGAACGTTCGTTCTGAGATATAGCGTAAGCATGCCCAACGCACGTCTCTTGATATCTGCCTTCCGGGCGGAGAGGAAAGGACCTACCAAGGGCTAAATGGTCTCTTGCAACACTCCCTTTATTCTCCAGCTCAATGGTCCAAATGCTATCGAGGTACTCCCTTAGCCAGTGCTTCCCTCCTGTGTCGCCATCCTCCCTGTCAGTAGGGCCGGGTGCCTGTGCGGTAGCTCGCTCATTTCTCACGTCCGATTTCGTCTGCATACTCTGATAGCTCCTTTGGCTTTGCCTGTGAACGATGCTCGTCGTCTCGTCAGGACTGTCATCGGGATGTCGGTAAGAGGGGCCGCGTCCAGTGGATGTCGCCCGAGAGCCCATGCTGTCTACACGCTCCCTAGCGGTCTTCGCGAACATCGTTAGCATTCCAATGGAAGGAAGACACAGGTGCCGCCGCCGCCGCCCTAGAAGCCTCAGGGGAGACTTCACCGAACCGAGGCAATCCGCCCATCTGAAAACAGCGCTTGGAATCCAAGGCACGAACCTCAAGAACCTCGTCAAGCCTCTCCTGTGTCGACTGGCGTCTGAACGTATGTAAAATCGCAGCAGGGTTCGCGGCCGCGGGCTGCTGGTGTTCCGGCTGCGAAGCCCATCTCCGCAAGGTCCCTGAGGGCCTCGAAGCTCTCGACCGGGATGGCATAGTTATCGCGCATCGGGTATCACGTCACCCCAGCCCCGGGACGGTGTTATATATTTAAGGTTACGTTCAATTGAACGTCATGCAAGATAACGCGGCTGGGATTGCCGTGCCCCCTGGCCGAAGGAGCGAAACTGGGTACCTGGTAAGATTTCTGGTCAGAGTTCCTAACGATAATTACGCATGTTGGATAGCTACCAGTGGGTTTATGCGGCCGCCCGCGGGTAGCTACACTAATGGATCAATTGGATCCGTGCGCTCGGACATCTCCACTCCCAATTCCGACATATATTGACACCCCTTATGCCTTCCAAATCCAGTAACTCAACAACACAATATGGATTTGGATAAGGCTGCTTCCGTTTTCGTCGCCGACCGTCGCCCTAACGAGGAATTCAGTCCGGAAGCCCGGGCCTTCATGATTGGGGCCGTGGCTGCGGGTGTAACCCAGACCCGAATGGCCGCGGCTATAAGGATGTAAGGTAGCGAGGGTGCGACGCTAACCACAATACCAAAAGGTCAGCAATTCCAAACCCCAATTGGGGTTTGAACACCCTAATCCACCTTATAAGGACTAGCTGTGCATATCATCACAAAGGACAGAGCGTTAGCGAATCGGGGAATAACTTTAACGCTTTATCACATATAGAACGGTCTATAACCTGCTATGAAGATACCGTCAGCGGGTAATTCGAAATCGCCTAGCCTTACATCTCTATTAACTAGGCCGTCGTTACTCTTAGGATACGTACCGCGACTTCCAAAGAAAAATAGGTACTAATATTAGCCGGTTAACAATAAGGCGTTTTTTCCGTACATTTACTTTAAGAAAATAACGCGCGGCAAAAAAAAACACACTTTACGGTCGATAACGTACGTAAGCGTTTAAGGTATATTAACGAAATCTTTAAACGGCGTAATAAAAAATATTTTTTTAATTTTATTATTTAACGAATATTCTATACAAAACGTACTTCGATATTCAGATTAATGGGTATTTCGTTTATCGTCGAAATGTTATAGGTAAAATTTAATAAATCTAAAAATTTACGAGAAGGTTACTTTTTTGATTATTGTTACGGTTTGGGTGGTACCGTACAGGCTCTAGTCATATATACAGCTATAAGCACTAGATTGATTGCTACGATTGCGATCATTCTACCGATCTTTTGTCTTTGCTCCTTACCTCAGCTAAGCTCAGGCCTCCCTGGCTCGTTTTCCCAATTTCTTCAAAGTCACTCAAGTACCGCTCCATAACGCTAAATATTAACCAATCAAATCCCAAATCCCCGTAACGAGCCAGCGAGGCCTAAGTTGTAGTTACGTAAAAACTGCTTCGTTTGGTACATTTACTTTTTCAAAAAAACAAAAATCCGTAATAACTCAATAACAACACGTTTCTATAGATATATATATATATACGATTACCTTAACCATGGCTTATTATTAATACTACGATGGTCCTGATCAGGACCTATTTGCCATTCCTAGACCCTAACGCGTGTAACAGCTGCAGCCCGAGCTCGTCGCATTATTATCCCCCCTTTTAGAATACGATAAATCCGAATTCTCCCAGTTCTACCGGGCCACGCCCTTAGAACAGAACATACGTACGCGTACCTTGAATTTCTGGTATTAACATAAGAGAACTAATATAACGTTTGAAAATTTTATTCGTGGTTAAGTTTTGTACGACGATTTAGGCCGAGCTATTAGTTTAACCGCTCGGATTAACCGATTAATTAATATATTAAAAAAAGAATAAATACTTAAACAGTTATTAATATATAAAAGTTAATAAGAATTTTTAATTCCTATTAATTAGGACCCCGTTATATATAAATACCATAATATATTATACGAGGAATTTATAGCTTTTATAAAAGGGCTTAAATTCTGCCGCCTGCTAAAGGAATTATTATTTAAATTTAACGTAATCCATATTATTTTAAATAAGGGTTAACGCTTTGTAAAAACGTTTGCCCTTAATTAATTTAAGTTTTTAAATTAGATAATTATATAATACGAAACAAAAAATAAAACGGTTTCGTAATAATAACGATCCGGATATTTTTATATATTTTTTTCATAATTTTAATTATTATAATTAAGATAATTTTCAAAATTAACGGTAATTACCTGCCTTATTTATTAAGCAAGTTTTTATTATTTTTAAGTTTATTACGGGATAATATCGATATATTAAAAGGGCTAAATATTTGTATAAGTTATTATACATTAAATAAAAATATAATTCGGTTAATAAAGGAAATTAAGGTAACCGTATTAATTTTTTTATAATAATATAATTTTAATTAAGATAAACTGCGTTTTATAACTAGGTATAATAGGACGATATTATATTTTAATACGATAATTTTAATATTTAAAATTATGTTTATAATATAACGTTTCGATATAGTACCGTTATGTAAAATATTATTATTGCCCTTATCCGTTATTATAACCGTATTTTTAACAAAAAATTAAAATAATTTATATTCCGACCTAATTAATATTATAAAATAAATTAATTTTATAAAACGTTATAATAATATTTGATACCGTTTAATATTTTTTGTTAATTTGTAATTAATATTATCCGAATTTTATTCCTAGTTTTTATTAATATATTTTATAAATATAATAAATAAAAGTTTCCCGGTTTTCCCAAATTAAAACGTATACCGTATAATAAGTACCGTTCGATTTCGTTAAATGTAATTAACAAAAATAAAAGCATTATCGACGGTACTTATGGCGTTTATTAAAAGTTTTTCTAAGGAATATATAGATTTAAAAAAATAATCCTATCGGTTTTCGGAACGTTTTTGTCTTATTTATGGAAATCAGAAAATAATTAATTATATTTGAAAAATATAGGCCAATTAAGCCGAAATAATCGATTTATACGATAAGAAATAATGGCTTTTTTGATTTTACCTTATTTTATATATAAATAAATTTCCTGCTTATAATTATATATATTTATTGATTTAATAATATAGCTAAAACGTGTAAAATATAAGTAAATTTAAAAACGGATCGATAATTTTTAAATAAGATAACATAATTATATTAAAAATCGCCGAAATTCCACCTTTTCGAACCTTTTATTTTTCATATACATAATGTTCGTATATTTGCGTTATTTTTACAGGAATTATGTATCCGATATAAATTATTTATAATAAAAACGTTTAATATATATAGAATTTTTCGGAATACTTCGATTAAAAACTTTTTTTAAAAACCGAATTTATCGAATTTATAAAATATATATGCTTCCGGTTAACCGTTGTCGAATTTAAATCTATTGCGCATAATATAGTTTTTAAATATTTTGGTCGTGCCGGATAAATAAGGAAATTATTGCGGAATTTTAATTAAGACGTATTAATAAATAAGAATTTTTTTAACGAAAATCTTTTATTATTATTTATTAATAATACGTTATTTAGTAATATGAATAACTTAATAAATAATTTGTAAGTATTTTATTTTTTAACTTAAGAATATAACTTATTTATATTATTTATTAAGCGGCGTAATTTTAATCAAAACTTATTAAATAAAGTTTTTTTATCGAATAATTATAAGGCCGGAAATATTTTTAATATAGCCGATATTTTATAAGGCGATAACGTTTTTTAATTTTATTAAAAATAATAATTAATTATTAATTAACATTATTTTTATTAATAAAAAATTACGAAATTATTATCGTTTCTTTTAAAAAGCTTAGATTTATTTATACCTTTTGCATATTATACGATATAGCGACGTTAATTATATTAGGCGGCTAATATTAATATTATTATTATTTTTTAAAACCGGTTAATTTAATTATAACAAAAAATATTTTATTTTGATTAATTATTACGTTTTATAATATTAAATTAAATTCTTATTAATTTGATCTTAATATTAAATTTAGCTTTAATAAAATTTTAAAAATAATATAAAAAAATATTTAATCGAAAAAGCAAATATTATAATCTATAACTTATTAGCGAATTCCGCCGGTCGAAAAATAATATATATAATATTAATATTATTTTTTCCGAAATTCGTTTTTAATTAAATACCGTATATCTTTGTAACGCGAATTCCATGCCCGTTATATTTCCTTATAAAATAAGCGTTACGTTACTTAGAACTTTCGTAACAAAATTTTCGAACGTACTTATTTTTTATTTCGGAATTTCTAGTTTATTAAGGGATATCTATTTCGGATTAAAAAGGATAACTAAGAATCCGAAAATATTTTAGTTACGGGCCGTAAAGTTATAAAAATTAAGTTTATCGATTTTAATAATACCGTACCTATTATTAATAACGTAAATAAATTTAATTAGTTAAATATAACAAAAAATAAAAATTAATTTGTAAATAGCTTTAACGTAATTACTCGAAAAATGTTTAATATTAAATTCGCTAAGAATAATTTGGTTTAAAACAACCGTAATATCCCGTATACGAAAAAAAAATTATAATCTTATGGTACAAATTATTGATAGTTTAATTAATAATCTTAATTAAGGCGGTCCGTTATTATTATCGTTATCGTCGAATAAGTAAAATAAAAATTTATTAAATAAAAACAAGCCGTTAATATAATTCTTTATTTTTCTGTTATTTTATAATATATTTTTATATAAATAATATAATATGTATATTATAATTTTAATATTAATATAATTTTATTACTTACGTAATTTTAGTTAATTAATTTCGAGATTATTTTATATATTAATATAATTACTTAATCGTTATATTAATATAGCTTATTTGCTTTTAGTAATAAAACCGTAAATAAAAGGATAAAATTTTACGATATAATATATAGCATAATTATTAATAAAATTAATATAAATAATTAAGTTTATAATTTGCGTAATTTTAATTAATTATATTTTATTTAAACGTTTTATTTTTCGTAAAATTATATAAAAATATCGTATTACTTATAGTTAAATATAACGCATAATTTCGAATTAATTCGTATATTTCGTTTATAACTAATTTATTAATTAATGTTTTTAAATATTTTTTAAGATTTTTTTGCCGTTTTGTTTTTTTTTCGCGTATTATTATAATTTATATATTAATACTTTCTTTTACGTTTTCGGCTTCCAAAATTTTATTCGTTTTAGGCGTAATATTTACATTTAAATCTTTTTAAAAATTTATTCGGATTATATAATAATGCCGAATATTTTAAGATTACGTATAAATATTTTTCGTTATATTTTTATACGTAACTTATATATTTATTACTTATATAATTTCGTAAATTATAATATTTATAAAATAACTATATAACATATATTTTTTAACTAGGCGGCCCAGTTTATAAAGTTATAAACGTTTTTTCATATTATTTATATAATGCCTAGTTTATATAATTTTTTCGCTGAATTATAAAAGCCGTATTTAATTAAAAAGCCGTATTTAATTAAAAAGCCGTATTTAATTTAATAATTTAATTATTTATAAAGCTAATATAATCCGTTATAACGTAAATTTTATTTTACCAGTTATTATTATAAAAAATATTTCGAATTATATTGTTAACATTTAATACTTATATAAATATAGCATTTTTCCGTAATAAAAAGTTTTATTTGTAATATAAACTTTTTATAATACTACCGAATTTATAAATCTTTAATAATTATAAGATTTTTCTAATTAATATATATTCGTATTAATATTAAAACGTAAAATATTTACTTTTTTTATTTTTTCGCCATATTAATATAATTTTATAATATATATTTAGTATTTGGAATCGGTTACGTATAATATGTATTTTTATAAGGAATATTTTATATTTTAAAATATTCGAATATTATTTAATTAATACGAAAATGCCTTAATTAAAACCACGTTATCGGTTTCGCCTTATCGCAGGTTATTTTAATACCGGTTTCGGCTATTTTTTAGTTAAAGATCTTATTATTCGTTTTTAAGGTTATTTCTTAAGGGTAAATTATTTTTGTTTTAATATTTATTCCAGTTATTTTTTGGTCCGAGATCTTATTATTTATTTTTAAGGTTATTTCTTAAAGATAGGTTATTTTTTAAAAAAATAAGTTATTTTTCGAGGATATTATTAGTAAATTTAAGTTTTTTAATCGGGCAAATAAGGTTTTTTGGGTTTATTCAAAATATATTATGAGAAATTATAACGGAAATAACCTTTATTATATCGGTAAGAAATTTATTTACCCTTTATAATATCGTAAAATATATAAAAATATATATTATAATATAGATTTCGAGTATTAAGTAAAAAAAATTAATTACTAATTATTATATCATAAATAACGTAATTATATATATTAAAATATAATAAATATTTAGAGTTATAAGAAATTATAATTAAATAAATAATATTAATTATATATTAAGTAATTATAATAATTATATTTAATATATATTTAAATAAAATAATTTTATGAAATATATTAAAATTTTTATAATAAAATATAAACCTTATATAATTTGTATATAATAATTAAATTCTTTCTTTATATATTATTATTTCGTTATAAAAAATAATGTTAATTTTTTTTATTTATATTTAGTAACTTATATAAACCTAATAATTTATATATTTATAATTACATAATTTTAAAATTTATATATATTTTAATCCTAATTATATATATTATTTTAAAATATTTTTATAACTTATTAATTATTTGTAAGTTTTATTTATATATTATAAATCCTTATATATTTTTTTTATTTATGTTAATAATATATTTGGTAATTATTTAATATACGAACTTTATCTTATTTATTATATTTTATATCTTTTATTTATATTTTTAATTTTAATTAAGCCGAATTTATATCGATAAACTTATAATATTATTAAATTTTTTAATTATAAATGCTTATTTATATATATTTAATATTATATAATTATTATAATAATATTATTATTATTTAATAAAGTAAAATACGATAATTTTATTTGGAAAATATATAACGATTTAATAAAAAATTAAAACGCATATAAAAATCGTAACGGCATTAAATTAATTTTCGATACGAATTATATTAATTATGATATTATTTTTCGTACTTTATTTCTTATTATATATATTATTTTTCCAAATATAACCTTAATTTATAAAATAAATTTTCTTTAAATTAAACGATTATTTAATAAAGTTTTAATATTATAAGGTTTTTATAAGGTAGATTTTATTATTATATGCTAAAAAACGTAAATTATTTACCGTTATATATATTAATGTATATTTTATTTATAATAATTTCAGTATAATATTTAAATAAATATTCCGGGATTTCAATTATATATATATAATTTATAAAATATTAAGAAAAAAATGTATTTATATATTCTAATAATTTTTAAATTTCGGTTTCATTAAATTTTCAAAACATTATTTAATAATATATAATATTATTCGTTTTTTTTGATATTAAAATATAATAATAAAGTTATCGATACGGATAATACAAATTATTAAATAGTAGGTTTTTAAAATTGCGAAATAAACGTTTTTTATATTATAGATTTAACCGGCATGTATTTTCTAAAAAGCCGTATAACTCGAGCTGTTAATCGTTTTCGAGAATTTATAATTTATAACGATTTACATAATATAAATAATATTAGAAATATAGTAATTTTATAGTTTTTATTAAAGAAATATAAAATTATAATATATTTTATAATATATATTATATAGATATTATTTTCATAACATTAAACAAAAAGAAATTCCGTAATTATATATAATTAATTATTAAGTAAATAATTTTATATAAAAATTGAATTTTTAAATATTGCGGTATATTTGATATTAATATTAAAAACTTCGGCGGTTATCCGAAATATCCGATTATTATTATATTTATATTGGATTTTGATATAAAGAAATTTCTAAAACCAGCCGGGGAAAAAACAAAGAAATTTTTAAAATTAGCTGGGAACTTAGTTATGCCGATAAAAAGAAAACGCGGTAAGGGGAAAAAAGTTAAATCCGGCCGTCAACTTTTATTAAGAAAACCAAAAAAACCCAATTCGAAAAAGAAATAATTACCAAAATTTCCAATAAAATAATAATAAAATATACGAGTAGTTTCGAAAAATATTAATTAGAACTGTACGCCGACAAATATTAATTTTAATTATAGGAAAATAAAGTTATAAAACGTAATTAATAAGAATTTATTATAAATTCGAGATTTTAAATATTTTAAATTAATATTTAAAAAGAAATAAACGCCGGAATAACTATATTAATAATGAAAAAATAACCTTTTTAATATTAGCGAAAAATTATTTATATTATTTATTTACTTGCATAATTAATTTTCTATTTTAATTATTTAACCCGAATTAAGGTATTTTAAAAGTTGGAAAAAATAGAAATATTTTAAAAACTAATATAACAAATTCCAAAAAAAACCAGAAAATAGAATTTAAAAAATTTAATTTGGTATTATAAATTAAAGGCTATATATTAAAAGGATAATTTGTTAATAATTACGATAAATTATAATTCGAATTACGTAATATAATTTTCCGTTAATTTTTTTAATTTAAAAAATTTATTTTATATTTATTATAGCATATAATTAATCCAGATTAGGACGAATTAATATTTCGCATAAAGCTTAACGAATTAAAAATTCATAAAAATAATAAATTTGATAAGTAAATAATATATTAATAATTTTAATTAATGTTATATAAATATTTATAATTATCGTATTTTACGACCGCGATACCGTACCGAAACCGAACGCGTTTTTTGTTATTAACTTTAATTAAGACCGGCAAAATTTCGTTTTTTATTTTTTAACCTAATATCGCGATTATTTTTTAATCTGTTATTAATATTATTATTTAATAAATATTATTTATTCTTAATGCGTAATTTTTTAATTTTAATAAGAATTATTATTTCTATTTTTTTTCCAATATATTATTTATAATATTAAATTACGGATTATTATATTTTAGCGACGCCGGCGATTCCGGTAACGATATAAAAGTAAACGAATTATGCGAATATAGGTACGGTAATAAAGGCGGAGCTGGAAAATTAAAAATATTTGGGAACGATAGGTTTTGCGCTAATATTATAAATACAGGGGACAAAATAAATTCTTAATTAAAATTACTTAGTACGTTGTAAATTACGCGTATAGGTATAGGTATTATTATAACCGAAATTGCGATTCCAAATTATAAAAGCGTATAAATTATATATTGGTTTAATATTTAAATTATTAGGATTACCGTTAAATCGTTAGTTATTAATTTAAACCGAATAATTGTATGCGGTATGTTTTAATTAGGACGAGGAGTAACTTAAAACGGCTTTATAATTATTTCCGATATTTGTCGAATTTATAACGTAATAATAATTTATAACCTATATAAATCGGTTTGCGGTATGGGAATATAACGCCGTTATTTTTAATTAAGCGAATTCTGTTATTTACGAAAAATTACTTATGTTTTCTGTAAAATCGAAAGTATAGTTTTTTTATATATTATATATAATGCAGAAAATAGGCGGTTTTTTAAAATATCTTCATATTATTATTTATTAAAACCGGGTATTATTTTAATTAATTTAATTATATTTTAAATTAAATATAAACGTTTAATTTCGTTTAATTTATTTGGGAATTTACTAAATAAAAATTATGTAAATTTAGTAAAAATAAATATTTATTTTGTTTTTTTATTGCCAAACGGAAATAACCATATAAAAAGTAATTTGTTCGTTCGTCGTTTATATTAGAACTTTATTATTTCTTAAGTAATTACCTTTATTAAATTAGGTTTTAATTATTTTTATATAAATGTTTTCGAATTTAAAAGTTTGCGTATATAAAAAAAGTTAAATATATATATGTTATAATAAAGTTTAACCGAAATTAAGTTATTACGATTTTTTTAATATAATAGTTTCGTTTTTTAAATATATTAAGATTACTTTACGTATATATTTGCCGTTAAATAATACGTATTATTAAGGCCTTATTTTTGTCCGGTACTAGAAGTTAAAATTATTTTATTTCGGAAATTTAAAGGTAATATTTTAATCGGCCAAAGGTTAAGATTAAAATTCGATAATTATTTCGTTTTAATTAGGATTATTTGCGATATATTTTGTATTATTTTTTTATTATTCGAATTTGTTATGTCGTTTTTTATTGCGACCTTTATATTTTTATAAGTAATACGGTTTTTAATTTGCCGGACCTAGATTTTTTTGCCATTTTATCCTTTTTTAAAATAAACGGTTTAATTTTATATTTATTAAACGTTTAATAAAATGCAAATAATATGGTTTATTTATAATTAATTATATTTAATTGCTTATAAATACGAATTATTCGATTAAATTGTTATTATATATTTTTAATTAAAACGTTTTATAATATATTTTATTATATTATTTAATTAATATCTGGAATATTTACATTTAATTTAAAAGTAATAATAAATATAACGATACGGATAAAATTATTTAATTGCTTTAAATTATTATATATATAAATTTAATTCTTATAAGATATTTTAAAGTTATAAAACTTAATAACTTTTTTTAAATTTTTAATAAATAGCTTTAATTTATTATAATTTTAATTAGGTGGTTACGAATATTTATAATTTTTATTTTATTATTAATATAAATAATAATCTTAATAATAAAATGTAAATTATTAAATTGGATTAAAGGGATATTATTTAATAGCCCGAAGATATTAATTATTAAGAAATTTAAATACCTTTAATTTAAACGTTAATTTTTAGATATAAAGAAAATAATAATATCGATTTCAAAATAATTAATATTAAAACGTTAAACTTTCGCCTTATAACTATATTTAATTAGGCCGCCAATTTAACGAAAACCGCTATATTTCGTAAATTTTTTAATAATATTATTATTAATTATTATATATGCAAATTAATATATATAAATAGAGAAAATAAAACGTAAATTGCAAATATTGGTATATTTAAACCGAAAACCTTTTTATTCTAATAATAAATATATTTCGTTAATAATAATTAAACCATATCGTTATTCGAAAACAAAATTTAATATGGTAATTCAAAATTAATTGTTCGATATTTGTTTAAAATTAAAAATAATATAGTTATACCGTTTAATAATTATACGGTTAAATATTTTTAGGTTAAGCTTTTTCGTATCCGTAAATATTAAGATAAAAACAAAATATGAAGTTATTAATATAAAAGTTTATTATTTTTTCGTTAATTTAATTAATAATATAACTTAAATAATAATTAAGTCGGTTATTAAAAAAAGCTTAAATAATTAAAGATTTTCCGAAATTTGTTTTAATAACGAAAAAAATATTAAGTTTTTTAAAAATTAGGTTATATATTATATCGATTTGTTTTTTCTCTAAAATACGGCTTTACTTACCAAATATAACGCCTAATATAAAGCGAATAAACCGACGGCGTAAGGTTTCCGTAAAGTTATCGGCCGTATATATAACGTCAGCATATAGGTTAATTATATTTATATCGGTAAAAAACCAGTAAAAATATCGAATAAAAATAAATGCTTTATTTTAAAAAATTAAATGCTTAAAGGTTTAAAGTATTTACCTTAAATTTTTAAATATATTATCTGTATTTGGCTAATTAAGAAAAAAATATATTTCGGGGTTTGTTACGGGTTATTTTAAACCTTATATATTATTATTTTGGCTTATAAAGTTATGTTATTATCGTACTGGCCTAAGGTAAGTAAAAGGTTATAATATTTACTAATCGAGATTTTGGGCTATTTTTTTATTATAACAGTTTTTATTTCGTATTAATTAGGATTATTATTATATTAGAAAATAAAAATTTTAATTTTGCGTTAAATTATATAGGTTAAAATATTAGGAGCTTTGTAATTAGCATATATTGCCAAAATTGATATTAATAATTTTTGCGAATTTGTATGGAAACGTACTAAACGGAACAAAAAAATTACAACTTGCTATCAGACCTTATTTTGGAGGTTTTGTTATTTTTGTAGGTATTATTCTTAAAGGAGTTTAGCTGATGCATTGGACCCCTGACAGATACTTCTTGATCAAAAGCTATAGCTGTGGCTACGGCTGCTGCGCCGCAGGCGCAGCCACAACCTCCAAAATGGGGTCCTGATCACGATGAGGCAATTTGCTCCTAGTAGTGTAGCGGTATGGTGCAGCCGTAACAATTATGGTCTGGGAGATAATATAGTAATATAACGGAAAAGGCGGTTTTTTTTTCCCATCGTCCTTTGTAAAAAAGATTTGGATTCGCCCGGCGATAAAGTGACTTCTTAGCATTATATCGAAGTCTTCGAACGAGGTTTTCTTCTTTTTTACGAAGTTAATAATCTCTTTATTTAAGATAACGCTTTAATATATAAAGCTATCGCTGTTAAAGAATTTTTCGAAAAATATAAGATTTAGATATTCGAATAACCGCTATATTTATTCGATTTAAACTTAATCGAATACCTTTGATACGCTTTAAAGGATAAAATTTACGAAATCGAATCTAAATTCTGATATTAATAATGAAAAAAACCGTTACTATACGTTCGAAATAATTAAAAATGCGTAATTATAGTTAGAGATTCGCCTTATAATAAAGCTTATTAAGTTACTCCCTAATAAATTAAAGGCTGTTCGTCGCGTTCGGGGATAGTATATACGGTTTTAAAGCCGAGTTTCAGAGCTATATCATGATATATATAACTTTTTCAATGGATGCGTTTTGATAAAGATATGTATTATTGAAGTTATAGGGTTAATATGGGGGCGGGGGGTGGATTGATGGGTGCGCACGGATCTAATTGATCCATTAGTGTACGTCAAGTACAAATACAGCACAGCTTCCTCCAGGCCCTCCCCTAAAGATAGTATTGCCTTGACCCATACTATTAGTCGACCCCCACGTTGACCCTCTTCACACTAAAAGGCTTCTTCAAAAGCATCAAATAGGTTGCCGGTGCTCTAATACACGATCATGTCTCGCACCATATGGGTATTTTAGTTTCCTCTCAATCCTCTTATCCGTAATAGCCAGGCTCCAATTACCCGTAAGAGAAGGGACTAGTTACGGAGAGGCTAAAAAGGTGACAGTTTCTCATCCGAGTACCCGGCCTAGTTTGAGGAGCATCGAGGGCTACAGTATGCATTGACAAGGTGTGTGAGAGTGGTCAAATTCGCCCAGTCTTAAACCTACGGCGACCGTCCTATCCGATCTGATCAGCTGCTAATGGAGTTCTCCATATATGCTCAGCATTGTAGTTGTGCTACTGGAGCCGTACAGAATTAGGATCCCTTTATGTCAACCGAGGTAAAAGACGTTATCCGATGCGGACAAAGGTTTCAGTGGTCAAGGAAATATGTTAGAACCACACCGGGCGAGTTGATTTGCCTCGGGGCTAGCTTATGCTATTCCTGCTTTCTCCCTACCCGCACTCGCTCATTTCGTCTATCACTTGATATTGACAAATACCATAAAGCCAATTTCCATATGATAATATGGGGAGGCACTCTCATGCACCTGTATGTATGAGTAGTAGTCCTTAAAATTCCATCCCAAAATGTAATCCAACTTGGTAACCTTCCTGCATAACTAGCGAGACCCTTATAATGGATTGAATATCTTGCAGGTCAGGGGGTGAGCAGGACACTAAATTGATACTGGTTGCATATTACGTCTATATATCAGCTGGTGTTAATGTATAACTATAGAGAGGTAATACAGGATAATCCCTCCAATCGAGGCACCAACAGGCCAATAATGTGTTACGAGCCGCTTGCGCGAAGGCCATCTGCACGCGAAGTATGCAACGAAGAAGAGCAAAAGTCGGACTAAGTGTGGTTTTTCGAAAAGTTAAGTGATCGGGCAGCCACTTTCCGGTTGTAGAATAGTAGACTTAAGGGGCGAATGGCAACTTGCCCGAACTAGACGATTCATGAACGACTGAGGTATGGATGATGCCGTTGAACGCAACTGTGGCCACGGCTTTTCCTATTATATAAGCGGCATAGACGATCTAGGAGGAATAGCCGTCTTTGATAATATTAAGTATCTTATTAGAGAATGTAGTACGAAGCTATGGAAACAGCCCAAGAGGTGGGGTTTCGACGGAGACAAAGACCCGAAGGGGGGGTTGCAGGGAACGCCTAAGGAAGTGGGAGGAGAATGGGCACGATGGAGAGCGAAGAAAAGGCGGAAGAGGCTTCAAAACGGTGCGGTAGTAATCCCGCTTAAGCAAATCTCGAGAATGGGGCCAATATCTGTACTTACACCTCGAGCTCTACTGCTGGATGGAAACGAGGACCAGGGAGAATCAGGACCAATCTAACATGTGACAGGACGGTCACTACGGAAGCACCCAAGAAGATGGTGGGAGCATTCCTCGTGGTGTTCTACCTCTCTGAGGCTAAGGGGGGACATGCCCAATGACGAGTTATATTCGCTATGATTTATATTAAGGGGGGGCAGACCTATTGGCCCTGAGCCTGGAACCCATAGTCGCGGAAGCTGACTTGACGATAGTATGAAGAGGACGCAGTAGACCGACCATTTTAGAAACTGAGCCGATATAATCGCGCGTACCTACCAGGAGACCGCCTTGGCCGAGGTGTGCAGACAGGCATTAGACTACCAACGGAGCATAAAGCCGGTCCTTTACCGGAGAACTGTTGCGAATCCGGATACTCCAGGATACGAGCTAATGCCGCTACGAGTGGTATCAGTTCGCTGTGTATATGCTGGATCCTTCTCCTCGTCACGCCTTCGGATTTCACAGACACCGGAACATCCGGCTTGTGTCAAAGACTATCTAGCTCATGGACTTACTCTCTGGCCCAGCTTTCACATGGAATTTCCCCCATTTTTTTTACAATACCCGACGGTGGAAGAGGCAGGGGACGTATGTACGCACACGGACACGGCTGCTAGGGGACACCCGATGTTCTATACTCGGGAAGATACGAGATGCCGTGTATCTGTCGGGGCCTGGCCCCGTCCCCTAGTACGAAAGTAGGCATTCTGTTGGATTGTGGATCCCGTTAGCCCTCCATCATATAGCTTTACACCATATCACATATGCGTGGGCTAAGAACGCCCACAGAATAAAGCACAATAATTTTAAGAAAAGTGTTCTGCAACGGATATAGTATTACATCAGTTGGCCCGTCCTGCTTCACCCAACTTCAACACCATGTAGAATAGCTAGGTGTTCACACCATACGTCGATCATAGACACTCCCCGGGTTAAAGGGGGCTGGATTTCGTCGAGAAGTTCACGCTGCCCTGACCGACGTCATTAGAATGCAGGCAAAAGCCGATTACTGCGTCCGTAGGGGGAAACTGCCGGGTCGGTATAATGGAATTCATCGATTCTGGGTAGGCTCGCTCGTCCGTATCGGGTAGGCAGCTGCATGAGATGCTTCAGGCGGCTCGGTATTCTTTCACTAGGTGACGGATGCTAGGGATCCAAACTGGTTCCCATTCCAAACTCGGCTCCCCACATAACTTCACATACGGCTTCCACACCCAGTTCCCCAGTCAATGCCACTACTAAATAAGGCATTCCAGCTGTCGCCAAACTCCTTCGACTGCTCCCTCGTTAGCTGGAAATATAGACAATAAAAATTAGATGTATCATTCCCATCGTCTCGACTAGATCCCTCGTATTCTGAAGGCGCATCGACGTGGCAGATGGCAGGAGGTATCCTCAGAAGGCAAAAGCAAGATAAAAGAAAAACGGAGACGTGAAACGACTTGTAAAAGACTCAGAACACGTCCTTGGAGTTAATCCGAGAATTCGATGAATGCGGTGCCACCTGCTCGGACGCCCGTCTGTAGTTTAATTAGCAAACGAAATAGCAGAATGGGAAACCTCTAGAAACCCACAGTGCATCCCTTATCCGATACTGAGTACGTGCCACCGGATAGCTCGCATTCCATGGAGACATCACCATAGATCCTGATGTTGAAGTTCAATGAGGCATAACTTGTGGGTAGGTTGGGGAAGACGGAAAGGTAGGTGATGCCGTCAGGTGCTTTGCCGGTACCGATGATCGTAGGAGCCCAGTTACCGCATCCATCATGGTCCTTACTGCAGTCCCACACGCATCCATCTTCCACAGAGACACCGGCTTTGTTAACATAATATTGTAGGGTTGTTTCTTTACCGGACCATTCGTAATACTTCGCGGACTCGATATTAGCAAGGTCGTAGGTGCCCCCAGGCTGTGCATCCAGAGGGATGACCATATTTTCAGTGCCTGGATATTGAGTCCGGCAAACGGCGACGTTCTTCTTCATCTTGTTGATGATCTTGACATTCCCGATTCCTTTTTCGCATAGCGTCGGGTGCGACGGACGGGTCAGTTCGAGTAAACCGTCCTCGTTGCAGTACAGGCCTCCTATAGACTGTCCTTTGTCTCCCTGGGCCTCTGGCCATTGCGTCTGGACGTAACCTTCAGGGCAAGCATATGAGCAGAACTGGCCGGGCTGGCAGGTGTCTCCCTTGGTACCCGTCTCGACATAATCGATAAACGAAGTCCCCTTGCGGTATTTCGGAGTCTTCTGGATACCACTCCAGCCATCCAGGCCTAGCCATGTTAGGGGTATCGCGCCATAGTCTGTGGGGAGCTTGCATTCTAATTTCTTGTTGGGGAATTTGGCATCAATGCCCTTTGTACCAGAGCCAGACCCAGAAGACGGCGTTGCAGAAGGAGTGCTCTTGGTCGAAGTGGCCGGAGGAGGGGAAGATATGGTGCTAGAAGCTGTGGCAACCTTCTCGATGAAGATACCGCCATCCAGAGACGAGGAGGAAGTCATGGCGGGAGGCGGTGGCGGGGGTGGAGTAAAAGTCGGGGTGGTCTCGCCAACGACGACGTAGAGCCCCTTTTTCAACCCAGCCTGCGCCTCATCCGGGGTTACGTCCTCATCGCCGAGGACATACTTGGTGACATAAGCAGGAACATAAGTGACAGATGTCGCGACGTCGCGCTTTTCAACTGGTGAGCCACCCCGCTTCGGATGGTGGTGGCGCCCATGATGGTGGGGTTGAGCTGAGGCCAAAGTTGCCGCAACGGCAAGGTTCAAAATAGCGGCCTTCATTTTATATGAATATAGCAGTGATTGGTCCTAGATTGTTCAGGATGTTCTTAGCAATCTGTTTTCAGCAGAGTCCAGGCAAAATGTATGTGATCAGCCATCAGTAACTCGTAAGTGAAAAAGGGCATGAATGACTAAAGGCCTTTTGTTTCCAAAACAAAGGCAACTTTAAATAGCAACTAGAAGCTACAGACAAGGTGATTGATGACTTATATCTTTGTACTCCGAAAGGAAAGCTCTAATGCAGATAGATCATGTTGTGTAAGTAGCCTTACCTCTGAATGTTGGATTACTTGTTGCTTCACTCGAATCGTCGACTTGGATAACCTCTTCCTAAATTACTATGAGTTCCCCTTGAAATAACGAACGACGGTATATATTCTGGGTCCCAAATGAGTGTGGTAGAGAGCCATGAACCCTCAGTTGGATGAGAATGAACAGCGACACTGTGAGACGAACGAGCGTGAGGGTCACAAGTAGGGGGAAAGCAGAAAGGGAGTGAAAATGGAGAGACGCCGGCGGAGGGCAGGTGTAAGTTTCAGGGCCAAGAGATTAACAACGGCGCAGATGGGCACATATGTGGGATGGACTGTCCATCTGCGCCGGATATTAAATGCACTACGCGGCGCCAGTTGAATTGGAACCCTGCAAATGCTATTAGTAGACAGCATTAATGCAGGAACGCCGGGACACGATTGGCGCGCCGCTCGTGGTTGTCAAGGGGTCTATTTCCTGTTCTAGACTTCGAGCTCATGCTAAAACGCTAACGGGAGAGCGTATGATGGACTAATACCAAACTGGATACCTACTGCCTACTTCGGCAAATGCTTCGTCAACTAACGTAAATGAACATGGAGACATAACTATGCCGGTCATATGTACATGCCGTATATATTGAGCTGCTCTTATGATAATTACCAAACGTAACGTTAATCTCGAAGAAGCGATACTCGTATGGCATACTTATACCGAGTTTAGTGTTGTTCCCCTTTGGACTACGGAGTATGTATGAGAGCCTTGACAAGAAGTGGGGAGCTGGAATCGGAATGATTACAAAATTAGTCCAAAGGGCTCTTAGATATCGCGTGCCCTGGTATCTTGCCCACTATTTACCAAGGAAAAGAGCATTCTTTGCCCCTTTTATATACCTGATAGCATGCCCGATAACAGTGCGCAACCTATAACTAACCATGTACCCTACGTATTAGGCCTCACGAACCTCTGTCTATCTTTCCCTGTCATCATATTGTCGTTTGATAGAGTCAAGGAGAATACGCCGAGGCCGCAAGGTACGGTCCGTACCGAGGCCATAATGTATAGGTGACTACCCGAGATTCGCCATGTACTAGGCAGTCTGTTATCCAAGGGAATGTCTTCAAGACCGCCAGTGAATAGGAACCGTCGGCAAGGCAATACACGGTAAGGTTGGAAAAGGCGATTTGCCGATCTGACGTTAGGTACCTAGTAGGTGATCAAATAAGATGTGCCGACAAGAATGCAACATTTCTCATCGTTCGCTAGAGGTATGCAATCGGTTTCAAACTAGCAGCTTCGATATTCGCTTGTTTATAATTACAATAACCTGTAACCTCCTCGATAATTGGTCTGATTGACACGTGATTACGTGCTACATGCAGACCTAACTTAAAGTTCCCCCGCGGGGTGCTGCAAGGTGGGGGATGTGAAATAAGCATAGATACCGACATCCACTGCCCTGATATAGAGACAGATTTGCCCCATGTAATACGGGACTTTCACTTCACTAAACCGGAACTAGGCTACCTTCACTCCCAATTACACATATGATAAGAGTCCATGATGCAACTCGCCTATTTTAGACCTACTTCGGTGTGAGGCAGACGGTTCGGGTTATTAACAGAAACCAAAGGTGCCCAAATCAACGAAGGACTCGTTCGGATAAACGGAAGCAAGCATGATCGTCCCTGGGGACTGGGCATGAGAGACGGGCTGGATTCCTGATACCGTGTCCTCAACTTGCTTATATCAATGTGGGTCGGCGTAGCATTGTTGCCTTTTTCGCGACCTCCAAGACTCGATAGCTTGGACTCCGGCACTGGATCTTCTGATGCCTGTTCAGTGATACTGCTACTATTCCAGTAGCGGCGCAGCTGCCTAGGTGCTTACTCTGAACTGTGTGCTTTTGTTAGGAAAGACCAACATGAACAAGGGCGTATCCAACCCAGTCCAAGCGACCGCAGAGGACTGCATTGGCTAGGGATGGACTGAACGAGACGCCCCGGTTCCTTCTCAGCCGCAAATACGGAATTCACGATCAAGATAGCGGCGCATCTAAGTCCTTCCGAAATGATACGGTGGAGAGAACGACACAACTTTCTTAATTACGATGACGTTTTAGAGGTTTTATGCATTCCTGGTGTTTTGGGCCGAGCGACGTGACAGTTATCTGGACGCGTCTTCGTTATGGATATGATAGTATGACGCTACAGTAGTGAGTGGTCGAGAAGCTATAGAGCAAAATGCCTACGAGGGATAACAACTATCCTCAACGTCACTAATTCAAACAACATGCTGATTGATCCTCCGCCTCAGCGCTCGACCATGCCCACCGCGCTTAGAACAGTCAGAGGTTGCACTACAGTAATTACTTAGTCTACCCGAAGCGATAAGTTTGAACTCACTGCCATCCCACGCTTGGACCGAAGTATCGAGCAAGCCGCACTCTGGGATCGGAGTTTTACAGTCCTCTTGTGTAAGCAGAGGGGTTGGTATTAGCTCTTGATTGTCTCCCCAGGCTCGTCTCTTATTCGGTGACGGTAAACCAAGATACAACACAAGGCTATATCCACAACAAGCATGCGGAGGCGAAGCTGAGTTGAGGGCAATGGCGCTTTGAATCCCGTTGCAAATATCTCGTTTAGACATCCCGGAATCCAGAACGCCTTTATAACTGAAGCCCAGGGGCATCGAAATCGACTCACCATCACTCTCTTTCCGCGGATATGCGTAAGAAACCCAGGTCAGGTAGCAGAGATACGGACAGGACGTTAAGACATCTAACAGAAAATGTTTCACAGACATTCTCTCTTATAAAATACCGCGCCTAATTTAAGCAAGTACGTACATATTCGGCAGCTTTCCAACTTAATTCTCGTCAAACGGGGCAGGTGTGTTGGTATCAAGGAGTGTGTGGCTGGCACCGCAAAACCCGATCCAGCAATTCCAGTGGGGTCTCTGTCCTGTTTTGGGCAAAAGGAGCCCTAGGAAGCGATCGATCATCTACAGTATTGACCTCCACGAATTCCTAGGATGCCAGTCATCGACACCCTTGTACATCTCCATGTGTACTTCGTATCGCACAGATAGCAAGAAGACCAGCGAAAATCGTGGGGATTCTCGGCCTTCGCATTGATCTGCCCATCTTGGAACTTCTTGTTAGATAGTCACTATCCAAGGTCAACCTCCATGAGGGAACTCTCTGTGGAGTGGGCTGTAAGCTTGGATGTGTATATGACGCAAAGGTCATTCTGGAGGCTTCGGAGATTGTACTAGGTGAATCACGTCAGTGCCCTATGGGTAGGGCAGCTCTAGTCACCTTCCCCAGGTATCCAATGACATATGCTGCTTTGGTGATATGCGTTTTGATTGGCCCGATATCTGTGGCGTAAGGCATTCGACTGGTTGGAGCTATCGATTATCTCTCTGGTCGCTCTATTCATTGAACATTCGCATTTATGCATAGTGATAGGTCTATAAATAAGCCCTGTGGGTTTAGGTATTGGTAATGACACCTTGGGGTGGCCGATTCAAAGATGGTGGTCTTACAACATACCTATCCAAATGAGTTTCTGGCGAAAGCTTCAATTGTATTTGGCAAGACTCATCTCGGCCGACAAATATGAATGCTTTCGTGTAAATGGTCGGCTGAGAGATGGACGTGGGTGGTAGGTAGGCAGGGAGGCCTACCTTTATGAAGCTTCGGTTACCTCCTAACCTATGTTGGGAGTCATCAGCCAGAGGTCGATCAGCCGTGTCCGGGCTTTTACGAAGAAATGGGAACGCCCCAGGTAGCCAAAATTGGGGTCAAATCCTAGAAGATGTCACTGGTTCCCGTCGGTGTTCCAAGTAAATAAGCCCACTTTTTGGAATCTAAGGCATTGCCATATGAGGTTTTAAACTGATTGTGTTCTTTCGAAATAAAAGAACGTAGGAGGTTTCGACTCGATGCTGTTAATGAGGGATCAACCTAGCTCCAGGGATATTGATCCCGGGCCTAAGCCACTGCCTACCTAACCTATCCAAATAACTCTGCTTCCGGCATCCGGAATATATACATGCAAGTAACTTCAGGGATCCCATCTCTTTTTTACATACGCTGGTCATGAAATATTGCATGGAGGTGAAGCCCTGATCCAATCGGAGGTCAATAATCCAGGTCCATGCTTTCTGCAGACGACCCGAAAAGGTGCATGCCACTGCCACAGTGGAACCTGGCAGCCCTGGAGCACGGTCCATTTAGCTAGCGCCTCTTTCGCGAAAAGCGGAACCCAAACTTTCAGGACTAAAAGTTTCCCACATCTGCCACACATAATCAGACAATCAGACTGAGGTCGCCCGGTCAGGACGCCTCCGCCTCCCGCCTTCGCCTCAAACAGGTCGCCGCTCTTTTCTCCCGCCTTGCCTGCTCATCCACAAACACCACCACACACACCATCCTCCGACCTTTGCGTGCGGCTCAGTCCCATCGTCGTCACTGGTTCCGTTCCTTGACCGCGACAACAACCGTCGAGGTCAATACTTTCTTCCTTCAATTTTCCCTTCGATTGCACCAAATAATAGTAAAGTCGACAATTGTTTAGCCGAGCCATATACTCTAATTTATCAGTGAAATAAGTAACACAAAAATATAAAGATACAAGCTTTGGGACGCGGCTCTATCGCGAACATCAACAAGACGATCCATCATCGTCAACAGCCACGGTCTCCAGCCACACGTACAGCCTCGTCGTCACTCGAAGCTCGGCCGTGCGCTTTTGATGCCCAGGAGCTTCTACCGGGTATTCTCTTGAGTCGCTTCGAGTTATTTCTTGTACGAACCTCAATTGTGTTGCTGGGTGATCGTTGCCTAAACTCATGGCGTCCGAAAAAGGTCCTGTCGCAACAGAAGCCCCGCTCGTGCCATCGACGGCTCCTCAGACCTCGAGCCCACCACCAGCTGCATCTTCAGCGCCAGCGCCAGCAGCAGAAACGGTGCCAGCGTCAGCCTCGGCTCCTGTTTCTGTCGAGTCACTGAAAGCCGATGCCGCACGAGCGACCCAGTCGTTGAAGAGGCATCGGGAGGCAACACCGACCTCGCCTACTTCTGCCGCCTTGGCGCAGTTCAACCCTGATTTGTCACCGTCAAAAGCTGCGAGATTGGCTGGATTGACATCGCGACATTCTCCGGCACCCCTGACGGGAGCTGCGGCTTTTGAAGACGAACGACGGAGGGAGGAAGAACAACATAGGCTCCAGGTGTCTGGCGCAAGCGAGAATCCCGCCTACAAGATGCAATCTGAGTTGATGTCTGCGGGCGCCTTGGCGATGAGCCGTCCTCAGGATGCGCCCGCGCCTAGTGATGCGCAGTCTGGCGCCCCTACGTCTGCCTCCTCAGTGTCCAATCCGGAAACAACGACGACGGTAACGACGGCAGCGGCGGACACGGATCCCAAGCTAGACGACGTAAGTCCTCAGAGCGCGCCCAGCATCGCGACCTTAGGTAGTAGTGGCGCTCCCGTTACAGATAGCCCAGCGCCAATGGATGTTGATGCGCGCAATGATCATGGTGGCTTTGGCACACAACCACCTGCTCAGATGGAAGAGAACAAGGCGACATCGCTGTCGTATCCTGGTGTTGTTCATTCGGCTCCACAGATGCCCGCCCCCACTCGTGGGATGACTATGCCATTGACGCCAAACCACCAGCCTGCGCCAAGATCGCCCAACTCGAAGAAACACAAGTGTCCGTATTGCGAGACGGAGTTTACGCGGCATCATAATCTGAAGAGTCACCTTTTGACTCATAGCCAAGAAAAGCCCTATGTTTGCCAGACCTGTCAAATGCGCTTCCGTCGACTGCACGATTTAAAGCGCCATAGTAAACTTCATACGGGAGAGAAGCCGCACGTGTGCCCGAAGTGCGATCGCAAGTTTGCCCGTGGTGACGCCCTTGCACGGCATAGCAAGGGTCCTGGAGGATGTGTGGGCCGTCGAAGCAGTATGGGTAGTTCGTTCTTAGGCGATGAAGATTTGGAAGGAGGCCGTATCGAGGGTAACGATGCGACGATGACGGATGTCACCTACGATGGGCCCGCCGGGGTTGATATGACTGAGGAAGAGCGGAGACATCTCAGTATGGTTGGCATGAAGGTTCAAGGTAACGCAACCGCTCCCGAGGGATACACTCCGTATTCACGAACATACCCCCCTCCAGGCTCTAGCGCAGGACGACTCTACCCACCGAACGTCGATCACGGTTCGGCAAGTTCGAACGCATCGCACACACCCAACACGAGTATCTCGTCTCTGCCTATCGCTGGCGGCAGCGCCTCAATGTATCCCCAAAATGCTATAACCGAGAGCCCCAAGCCACTCAGTCCTGGTATGCAGGGTCACGATGCAGCAGGCACTAATAGGCAGCGCTCGCCAAGCTTAACGCAATTCTCGCAGCAGCACTTCGCGCGTCACCAGTCCGACCGGCAAACACCTCCAGGTTCGTATATCCTCTCTATCATTCAATGCTATATGGCCCTTGCTAAAGCAGCTCCAGTGCCTCCTTCGTTCACTGCAGCTGATGCTGCTCGGTATGCCGCCTCTGCAGCTGGCGCGCAAGGCAATGCATCCGGCTCGCAGTCAGTAACAGGTAATGCAGGCGGACAGCAGAGCGTCGCTGGAGCCGGAGGCGCGTCTGAGGTGCCGGGCGGTCCTGGCCAGAGCGGCGGCAGTGGCGACAGCTCAAGTAACAATCTCTTTGCCACTGACCATGGCATTTGGGTATATGTGCAGAGTCTCGAAGACCAGTTTAAGCAACTGAGCGAGCGTGTTCAAGCAATGGAGGCGACGGAAAGGACCCAAGAACAGCAGATCTCATACCTCACAAGCCAAGTGACACTGCTACGCAGTCAGCTTGATGCGAAAACTGACACACCTCAGAAGATCGATTAAGCGTCCTCGAACTATGGCGCGACTTAATTATAACAGTTCCGCTTTTATGTGGCTTGTGGGATCGGGGCTGCGTTCATGTCTCTGCCATCGTTCTCTATTTTCCGCATTCACGTTTACATCCGGACCCGATGGAAGAGCGGCGTTGTTTTGGCAGGATGGTGAGCATGTTCCTCACAAAAGTTGTTGATTTACATATGTCGGCGGGCGTGTCAAGGTCGTTCACTGTTTATTTGATGATATCCCTTCGAGTTCCCGGGCTCCGAGCCATGGAGAATTCTTCCTCTCTTTCCTGCTTTCCATCTCACTCGGCTAGCCTCTGTAGAATAGTTAGGTGGAGATAGAAAGCCTTATGGCAGGACGGACGAGGGCTCAACGCTATTAGTGAATATTTAATTGACAAGACTTTTCGAAGAGTCTACCCTATCAATCCTCTACTATACACTGACGCAGGTGTTGGGACAAAGCCATAACAATTCTAAGCGGTAGCGGCATATGCCCTTATCAAGGATGGGAGGATAACGACATGTTGCTATGGACTCAGAGACGGGGGTCAAGCATGTGTGCAGGAATCCCTCTCTCACAAGGCAAAAGAACCAGTTCAACGAGTAAAGTGTCCATTTGAATAGGTTTGGTATGCAGAACTGAAGACCACCAATTGTAATAGTTTGGGTTGAATGGCCACTTGGAAAGTGGAAGTCAGCTCCCTTTAGATCACTTGGCAAATTCCGGGGGATCATAACAGGACACACAATCAAACACCTTAGCTATCGTACCATTTGAATCGCGCTAATCGAAACAAATAAGACATTCACAGAGAGATGAGTCAATGGCCCGTAAAGGGTAGCAGAGCATACAAAAACAACAAACCAGCTATTAACATAAAATGTAGATTCTATCAGGGATGCTTACCTAAATACACATCCTGATACGACTTTGATGTTGCAGGTGGGGAAGTGACCAAGTGCGAAGGATGGCTTAATCTTTATGCACAGGCCACTTGGGTTTCTAACTGTTCCGAATTTCCCCCGTCCGTGTTTGCACCACGGGACTTTGCCAGAGTCACGTGCAACGTGTTTTGCGAGGGCTGCAAGTTCCACCCAAAATTGTAACCCACAAAGTTGGACTGGCACTTTTTTCGTTTTCCATATCGAGTCCCCGCAACATCAAGAACTTCCAATCTTGAGCATTCGCTCTTCGACCAAGACCATCGAATAGCGATTCCCTCGACCTCAACAAACCCCAACCATGGCTGACGACCCCGATTATGTATGTCCTCTTTTACCTAGGCGATTGGCGAATTTCCACGATGGCGATCCGAGGCTGACCTGAGAAACGTAGAACGCCGAGGAGGCCGCTGAGCTCAAGAAGAAGAGACAGTTCCGCAAGTTTTCCTACCGAGGAATCGACCTTGATGCGTACGTTTATTTGGAGCCTCCCCAGGATGAACACCGTATCGTTCGCTAGGGTGGTTTACGGGAAACGTGGGAATGGCTGAGCATCTGAGACTAATCTGATATCACGTGCAGCCTTCTGGACCTCGACTCCGAGCAACTGCGTGATGTCGTCCACGCCCGTGCCCGTCGCCGAATCAACCGGGGCCTGAAGCGGAAGCCTATGGGCTTGATCAAGAAGCTGCGGAAGGCCAAGCAGAATGCCAAGCCGAACGAGAAGCCCGACCTCGTCAAGACTCACCTACGAGACATGATTGTCGTTCCTGAGATGATTGGCAGCGTTATCGGTATCTACTCCGGCAAGGAGTTCAACCAGGTCGAAATCCGACCCGAGATGGTTGGCCACTATCTTGGTGAATTCTCTATCTCATAGTAGGTTCCCACGCACCGGAATGGCCATCAGGCACAGGACTAACAGTCGTACAGCAAGCCTGTCAAGCACGGTCGGCCAGGTATCGGTGCCACCCACTCTTCTCGTTTCATCCCTCTCAAGTAAACCCAGGAAAGGATATTGGAGGGGTCCTTGCATTCATGGTCTAGGAGAACGGAATGGTTCTTGCGCGAAAGGTTGGCAGATGCCAGGGCCTCTGTCGCGATGCGCTATATGATAATGAATGAAAATCGTGAAGCGCTGAATACTCCCAGTGACTTTCGGAGTGATGATACTGGGTTGACTCGTGCTATACTGCGTGTGCCCGTACCAAGTCCTCTGGTCGCCCAGTAGTAGACCTGGTATGCGTAGTTCACGGCTATATTCATTCCTATCATCCCAAGCGACCTAGCAAACTCGACAGGGTTACTACTGAGCAGTTCTAGTACGCAATGAGATGGTGAGAACCAGTATTAGGAATTGTCTTTCAAATTATGGCCCACGCAATGCCATGCCAAAACTTCCAGTGATGCCAGGAACATGTCTACCAGCAACTCGCAGAAGGACAGAATGCGCAGATTTTATGAAGGTTTAATTACGATGGATAGCCGTTTAATGCGCCTACAGGGAGGAAGTATGATGGATCCTGGAAGGAAGAAATCACATAAGTTGCGCGGATATCTTCAGCTACCAAAATCATAGCATAGGTTGCATATATCTCTCATAGACATATTACTGCGCAAACCCTATGGCACTTGCTTGCTAACTGAAAATTGAACGTCTCGTGCATCCGATGGGGTAAATTTCGGCTTGACATAGATCGAGCACCCATCTGGGCACACATTGATATGCTACTGTACTATCAAATAGCCCTATACTTGGGAATGAAGCTGAGCGAATCTACAAGGGCGCGGAATAGTAACCCGGAGAAGCTTTCATTTTCCCCAAGGACTCGAAAGAACAAACGGAAAGCGGCTCCCTCTAACCGTATATTGGGTTATATGCAGGTAGTATTCCGATATGATACAGCACTCATGGGTGCCCCTGCTTCTCTAAAAGCATCTTGGCCTTCCGCTCCTCTTCCTCTGCGTACTTCTGTCGGTAGTGCTCGGTGACATGGTCAAGCTTGGGGTAATGGCCGGCAGGGACAGCATACGGGGAGCCGGAGCCGATCAGTCTACGGGCCGAAGCATCAACTCGTTAGCAGCAGCTCCGACACTTCTTCTTCACCACCTCCTAGTGCCTCGCACAGCCTCGTCTTTCCATTGATTTTGGAGGGCGAGTGAGTAACCGCCCAAGCAGCGCAAAAACAAGACAAGACAAGACCTACTCGGGCATCTTCAGCTCGATGTGCGGGTTCTTCCCCGAATTCAGGAACAGGTGCTTGTCGTGGGCCGCTTGCTCTATGGCCGCCGTGCGGATGGCATTGCGCTCCTGCCAGGTGCCGCTCAGGTACTCGAAGCCGCGGAGCCACCTGTTGAAGCTCGAGGGCTCGCCGTTCTCGCCCGGCCGCGAGACGGAGTAGACGAACCAAGAGACCGGGATCGCGCCGGCGAAGATGTAGAACGCGGGCTATATTGGTGTACAAATCTGCAGAGTCAGCCCAGGTAGCCGGCCGGCCCGCCCATCCATGTGACGATTTCTGAGAAAGCGGGTCGCGATTGGGAGCGGGGGACGTACGCCTAGTCCTTCGGCAACCTGCGGCGCGGCATGGTGGTGGTGGTCGCCATGTCCATGGCTCTCGGATGCGTAGGAGCGGGTGTTAGTCGGGGTAGACGGCCTCGTTCGTCGGGCGACGCATGCCGCCCTTTGCCGGAGGGCCTGCATCGTTTCTGAGTTCTTGTGGGTTGCCAATTGACCCTCGGTAGGTGTTCGTTTGAGCTCGAGAGGGCAGACGGACCTAGCTGAGAGAGAATGATGTCGGGTTTGAGGCACTCTCGATGTGCTGTGGAGCAGTGGCCAATCAGAGATGCTGGGTGGGTAGGCGGGTACAGTATCGTAAGACTGTATTGAGACTGTATTATTACTGCCACTCGCCCACCTGTCACGCAGGACCTAGCTCATCATCCCCTAGAATTCATGTACATGATCACACTGTCGCGAATGCCACAGTTGGAGAGAAACACAGATACAGTCAGATAATCTCTCACCATTCCGTGGTCCGTTGGGTAAACCACCTACGCATCATTATGGGACACCTTGTAGGTTGATGATACTTGGTAGGTACCTACAGCTGCAATATCCAATACTGCTTTCTTAGTACACAAAGTACCTACGAACTTATGCAATAGGGATTTTGGACGATTCTGCCAGGTTCTCTGTATTCGTGGCCAGTTCGTCCTTGCGAGCTGTTCAATTTAATGAACATCGCCACACCACTCCTTAAAACCCTGAGAGTGCCTCGCTCTCTCACCACACGTATAATATGGCCCCATTTGTGGCCAGCACGGCAGTCTAAACACAATCCATACCTTATTAACCGGCTGATTCGATTAACAATTCCCATCACTCATATCAATACCTTGATAGGTCAGTTGATATTCATTATCCAGCAATTTCAACCGGACTAACAAGGAGAGGTCAGATTATTCTTCGTATTACACCATGCCATCCTCATATATCCGCAGCCTAGTGCGGTTTCTCTTCTCAATCGCACTTATAGGTGCTGTCGTCACGCCCTTTGCATCTGCAACATCATGGGCACCGTTAGAATCACCTTCGGCAGAGCGCGAGCTTATTTGTCATACTGACAACCCAGCCGAATGTTATCCAAAGATATTCTCGCCTACAGATGAATTCCAAATCGTCCATGATGATCAGGATCTTCCCCCCGGCCTTCATGTGCAACTAGACATCCAGACAGGGCAGAAGAGGGCGAGGCTTAATACTCCTACCGAAGAAAACCCGGCACTTCAAGGATTGCCGGTGGATCGTTCCGTCGTCGTTATTGACTCGGAATCTCCTCCGGACACGCCCCGTATACCCCCGGGAGCACCGGAATATGACCTGGTTGGGAAGGTCAAAGAGCCGCAGGAAAAGAATGAAGGCTTCTTTCGAGCCTTGGAGACTGTCAAAAGCCACGCCCGGAACGGGGAATATGTCCAATCCGTCCAGCTTTCCCACGCCCTCGATGAGCTTGAGGAACTCTCTCATGACATATATTACGGTTTACAGATTGCAGAGGACACCGAAGTCCTCCAGGGCTTGCTCTGCATTCTCACGAACCGCGATAAGGAGCAAGCACTGGCGAAGCCATTAACTGAGCGAAGCGATTTCCTCGCATCCTCAATCATCTCTTCTGCTGTGCGAAACAATCGACCAGCTCTCCGCGCAGTCGAGGAGTCCTGGGCCAACATTATGCAAAACCAGTGCATACACCGCTCCTACTCATTGAAACATGCGTTATACGAGCAATTGGCACCCTCAACTGGACCGTCCAATGCTGAGGAAGCTTTGGAAGCGGACTTTATACGTTTGAATCTCGTTGTGCTAGACGGGCTCATCAAGAGCCCAAAGATTAGGGACGAATTCTTAGCTCATGGCGGGATGAAGAGCCTGCTCCAAATACTACTTACTCCTGGAGACGTTTGGGCCGCCAGAAGAGCCAGAGCCGCTCGAATCGTATCAGATACTTTCCTTGACGAAGATGTTGGAGCAACGCTAGGAATATGGCCCAGGGGGGAGGTGCTCGAGAGTTCTCAATGTGCGGAAGGACAGCCAGATTCTCTGGACGACGGGTGCTGGGAATATCATCTGGAAATGGTCAAATATCCTTCCGACGCAGAATGGAGCCAATCGTTACTCTCAACGTTGAGAACGAAACGTCCAGGAGCTTCCCAACCAAGATCGCCCCCTCCACGTGAGGAGTTATAGATAGAACTGGAGGGGTTGATAATTGCCAGCCTGCTTTTGGGCGTAGGGGGGGCCCTACAGCATAGCCGGCGTCATAGATCCTCTACGTATTTTGCAACCTGCAATACGACGTAGTAATATATTACCCAAGCAGAAGACGAATCTGACTGGACAGGGGCACAACGCCCACCCACACCGTACTCGTCGATCCCTCAATCCCTCAAACAAACGTGCTGGCCCGTAAGGCTACGGCGTGCATCCTTATCGGTGCTTACTACTAGTAGTCGCATATTTCCGAATCCAACATTCCGCGACCTGGAATGTTCAAGAGAAAGCAAGCTTCGTGTCCATGAGATCAATTCCCCCTCATCATATCGCGATACAGTTGCATCAAATTCGTAACTCTTTACTCATACGAGATGGCTGCGACTGATCGAAAGGGCTGGGCTACGTCAGAGGATTGGGCAAGGCACCGTCAACTCATCACCGCCCTGTATTGCGATGAAAATAGGACGTTGAAGGAAGTGATGGAAATCATGCGGGGAGAGCATAATTTCGTCGCGACGTGAGTTCCCATTCCTTGAAGCCCTTCGGGCGTCTGCACGCAAGGTCGGGGACCAACTGGACCCAGGGTTAAGATGTACAAGTTCCGGTTCGCTGTCTGGGGCGTACAGAAGAACCTAAAGCACCGCCAAGTCGCAGAGCTTCTAGCTCAACAGAACCGAGGTGATGTAGACGGGCAGTTCCCGAGGACAGTTATCGGGGGGCGGGAAGTTGACGAGAACCGAATCGCCTCGTATCTCAGCCGTGTCTCGCCTGCGAAGCGCAAGAAGATCGAAGCTATTGTTGCTCGCAGCAATCCAAAAGCGACCGCGGAAAACCCCGCCCCGTTGGACATGGCCCGCAGGGCTCCGTTGCCGGTCCGCAGTGCCAAGGGGCCTTCCCCCGCGCATTTTAAGGCACCGGACAGTCTGAAGCTGCCCGAAGAATGCGCGCGGATACTTCATGATTGGGTGCACGGGGCTTTCGAAGCCGGCCAATGGAGTACGCGAAAGGACGGGAGGTTGGTCATTCCCCGGCACCAGTCCCGCTGGATTTTCCAGGTCTCCACCGCCGTTGACTTGATAGACCGGGGCCTCGTAAATCCTGGTTTCCGCCTGCTCGGGGTCTGCCTCGACCAGTACAAACAGAAGATGCTGCAGGGTGGGCCGATGCTGTTCCTCAATACGTACAGGGCCGGCGTCCGCCTTGCGGCCCGGGCACCCGACCTCAGCCTCTTCAACTCGTTCCTGCGGTTCGCGTACGAGCTGGCCGGAGTCATCTTTACCCCGTCGCACCCGCTGAGGTTGCTCCTCCAGCGCTTCCAGGTGACGGGTGCTAGGCTGCAGCAACTGGCGTGGCTGCTCCTCGACGTCTACCTCGCGTCCGTGGGCTCGCACGTCAACCCGAACGACAGCTTCCTCGTGGTCCAGAAAGTGGCTTTCCTTGGCAAGTTCGACCGGGAGGGCAGTGGCAGCGTGGCAGCGGCGGTCGACAGGGGTCTCCGGGACCTCCGGGAGCTCGAGGAGCAGGGGAAGAGCCAGGCGGACGTTGTCCACCCGGTCAAGCTCTCGCTCGCTGAGGCGCTATACGGCAGCCGCCGGTACGCCGAGGCCAAGCAGCTCGCGATGGAGGTGCTGGCGACGGCGAGCGGGGGCGGTGGGTGCGGGCACCGCAGGGTCAGCGTCTACGACTTTTTGCTGCGCGACCTGCTGCGCGAGGGCCGGCACGCCGAGGCTGCCAACCTTGCGGAGGAGGCCCTCCGCTTCTGCGCCGCCCACCTCGGTCCCGACCACTGGCGCACCGCCCACACGAAGGTCTCGCTGAGCTTCTGCCTCGACCGCTCCGGCGACCCCGACGCCGCCCGCCGCGTCCTCGAGGACTTCGACTCCCAGTGGGAGATCGTGTGCCGCCGCCCCGCCGCCTACAGCTGCAGCTGCGGCCACCGCGACGAGGAGGCGTCCGCCCCGGACCCGAAGTCCAAACCGTCCGCGGCGGCGGAGGTCCTGCTGCCGCTCTCTGGGGGGCGCCCGCTGGAGCTGCGCCTGGCGGAGGCGTCGCCAAGGATGATTGCGTCGCGGAACCACTTGTCAAGTTCGGAGAGGCGGACCGTAGTCTTCGACAGATAGGCTGTCGGGCCGCCGCGCATGGTTCCGCCTTGTGCTAGGTCTTGAGGCTGCTGTGGCGTGGCAAGATTGGTGAGGCCTCGCTGCTGCAGCCCTTACTTTGTGAGCTGTGTATGACCATTCCTGGGGAGCCCTTACGAAAAGGTTTATAAGTGTGTGTCTTCGTCAGGATCGGTTCTTGTGTAAGGTCAATTTGTAGTTGTCCAGTCGATGTCGGCTATGACCAAGGTAGTCATGGGCTATTGTATATTAACGTCCTGATATCAAGACGCAACGGGACTGTGATGGGCTGGGAGAAGTCTTTAAAACACAAGCGGAGTCTACGTCATTTGAACTTATCCATTTAATGACAGGATGCTGTCGCAGACGGTCTTCGGCTCACTGGATACGCGCTGCTCCTTGTCTCTCATGAGTGGAACACAACATCCTAGTTGGGCCTGTAGGGTGAAAACAAGCGGCGATTCACATGGGGTAGGGCCATCTTTCCAAAGAGTTACTATGAAGCAAGACGTCTTATACGAGACATATACTTGCGTCATTGGCGACGCCCCTTATCCCGTATAAATAGGTAAGGTATCTGGTACATATTGTGGGAATGTGAAAAACGGCTGCGCCCATGTATGACGTTCTAATATGTACAGGTTTTGTGATTAGAATACACCATGATAAGATCTTTACAAAGGGGCGTGCCTCGAATATTTCCGCCATTTTCTATAACATTAGAACCTGTTGTTTACAACCTCCTGGAAATAATAATATTTTGTGGGGCAAATAGATCCCGAAGCTGATGCATTCGAGGTGCCTTTGTACTGTTCCGGTTCTGATATGCGTTGCATGCAGGGGGCGCAATTAACTAAATCAAATATAGGCTAGCTGCGCGGATGGCTGCATACGCCCGCAGGGTTTCAGCCGCGACGGAGTTGCTTGCCGCCCAACCATTCCCCAGTCTATCCTTGGCTTAAAATTGCTCCGCCAATAGACTTCGTCAATGAAACCTCGTCGGCGGTTATTTCGAACGTTCATTTGCATCAAGTCGCTGAACTCACCAGCCAGAATGTCGCTTCTGACCTCTCATATTAGAAGTCGCCAGTCGCCTCGGGACTAACGCGTCGCTTGGGTACATTGGGAATCTCCAAGGCCCACTGAGTACTTTCAATTGCTGGCCACTCATCTATCAAGATGCTTGACGCGAACGTTGCCATTGACCACGATTTTGGTCTTCCATACCATGTTGATGATGTACATATGAGTGAGTACCTAAGTGTATTCATGAGTCGAGGCCCGTAAAGTCAAGTCATTGTAGTTTTCCTTTAATATTAGCTATGCCCGGCTTTTCTACTTACAACGAATTCCTTCGCTTTTGTTTCTAATCGGCTTCTTATGCTCGAGGCTTTCCTTTGTTCTTCTCGGTGCCCCCCAAGGATTTTCGTAGACAACACGCCCTCTTTCACTTATACCTGGCATTCCACACTTAATTTCTCGAGAACAATATACTACTGTATTTCTCTCGATAGAGTGCACTTCGCCAAACCTTGCAATCTACCTCCACACGTTCCCTAAGTGACCACGCTCCCTCCGAACGTTCACTTCGTCTATTTAAGCTGAAACTCAAAGCTGGCTTTCTGAGTTCAGCGAAATTTCAGATACTATATTTTTTATCGAGCCCTAATATTATTAACTAAGACACACACGCCATGGATGCGAACAAGCCCACTGCACTCAACCCCTTCAAGGCATCTTCCACAGATCTTGCCCAGCGAGACGATTGGGAGGATTGGGAAGATGAGGACACGGACACAGGAGTCCACACAAACGATTTGCTCGTGGATCTATATGATGAGGGCACAAAGAAGCCATGCAAGTCCACTCCGGCCCTCGCCAACCGTGCGAACACACAACAAAACCGCTCTTCCGTTCAGAGACCAATGCGTATCAAGTCCAAGGGTAGGCAAAAGGCACAGATCGCGAAGGCAGGGATTAAGCTTGATACAGACGTATCCAGGTTTCATCGCGCCGCGTTGCAACAACAGCAGGCGCGACCAGCAGACCACGGTGCCCACGACGAGATCAAGACCAAGTTCGTCGATAATGCTGCCCTTCTTGCCTTGGAAGGTGAGCCAACGTCGGCGTCCGTAGGAAGCTTCTCGTGGCTTAAGCAAAAACCGGGAAACCTACGGGGGGATAAGTCGGCCAAGGTATCACAGTATACTTCTTCAGACCTATCGCCGGCAGCTCGCCCCATTGTCATAGGCATCGCTGTGCCATCAGACGAACTCTCCGGACGCCAAGTTAGCCCTCAGACCGCAGTCGTGGAAACGCCAATCGGCATGGGAGGTTATCCGCTGAGGCAGGCTACCCAAGCTGGGCACGCTCAATTTCTTAGTCCACAACAGCAACGGTCTGTATGGTCTCCAGATACGGAAGCAACCGAGTCACCGTACAGCGCGCATCATGCCTCAGGTGGCTATTCGCCCTCAACTATGTTCGGTGGCGCTACGAAAAGTGTAGATGCACCTCCAGTTCCTACCTTACCGGCAACCCTCAAATTTAAACAGTCCGCCGGAACTACGGACGTAGACGATGATGACGCTGGAACCCCTTGCACACTTTTTGAAGAAGATGGCAGCCCGCTAGCCATACGCAAGTCCTACGTGTCGAGAGGGGCAGCGATAAGCCCGGATAGTGCTGCCACTTCCCAGTCGCATGGGTGGTGGGACCATATCACCACGCCTTTCGCCCAAAGCAACCCCTTCAAGCAACAAGCACAAGAGATGGGAGCCAGCTCTTCAGCCTCGCCTCAGGAATGGTGGAGAGGAGTCGACGAAAAGAGAGCAAAACCGACTAGGTCTTCGGGTCTCACAATCGCCACGCCAGTGTTCATTGAGCAGCAACGCACATCCCAATCAGCCGTTGCGTCGAGCAGCAATGCTCCCTCCACCCAGTCAGAGTCACATGCGGAGAAAGCTCGAATACTGCAGCAGGAAAACGATGCTCCAAGTGAAGAGCCACCGCCGTACTCGCCTCCTAAAGAAACCCACCAGGTCAAATATCAAGCTATCTTTCCGACGTCTCACGCATCCAGTTCCCAGGAAATCCCGTCTCCAGGTCCTGTTACGCCGGGCTTATCGGGGACGATGTCGTCGCAAGGAGGCATCAAGATGGCAGACATCCCTCTAACGCCTTCCGGGCTCCGTACGATGCCACAGGCCGTGCTCCCAGATCGCCCCGCCGGCTCTTATGTGACCGGCGACCATTTCTACGAAGCCCCAGGAAGGGCTAACAGGCTGGAAAGGCAACGACGTCGCCATGAGAAGGAAGACGTCATAGCGCGCAAAGCGGGTGGATTCTGGAGAGGCCGCGGCTGTGTGTCTTCTGATGGGTGTTTTGGACGTACTGGCCGAGAAGGAAGGCAGCGACGGCGGATCTGTCTAGGCATCCTCGGTGGAATCATTGCTGCCATTATCCTTGCCGTTGTCCTAGCCGTCGTTCTGACACGGAAGGCACTAGCGGGGCCAGCGGAATCGGCTGAACCCGCGGAACAAACCCCAGAGACCTCGATTTGGCTCAACGTTACGGACTTTCCACCGATTCCCACAGGGGTTCTGACGGTTGCCGGTCCGGAAAACGTCCAGGCGGTGTCTGGCTGTGTGATAGAGAATTCAGAGACAGCTTGGAGCTGTTCACTGCCGAAGGAAGAACAAGGTTCTGTGGCCCCTTACCTTCCCAACCAGCCCGAGTTCATCTTCCAGATTCAATACGACAACGACAGTCGGGCTCTGTGGAACGTTTCAGAAGCTATTGGGCAACCCGAGCCGGCGGATTCCGAAGACTCAAAGAAAGAGCGCGGACGGCGAAGGCTCATAACCGCTCCTGGAATTTCTCCCGACCCAGAACCACCGTCCGTGGCTGAAATGGTCTTCCTCGGGAACACGACCGACAAAGTGAAGGCGGACAAGAAAGCTGGCGAACCGACACCATTCTACATCAGTCTCCTTTTGACAGTGGACGAAACGGTCGGACCAAACACGCTGGGTCGGCGGCAGGGTTTCAATAATGCGATTGGGGGCTCGAAGAAGAATGGAACAGCCAATTCGGGCCTAGCTGACATTCTTCCTCCCCCAGTGTCAAACCCTGACGGTACGGCAGCCCCCGCAAGACTCTTCCCTCTGGTGAAGCAGCAGCCACTCCGACTCTATGACCGTGGCTTGGAATCTGAGCACTACGGTTTCTACACTTATTTCGACAAGCGGACCTACCTGACCGACAAGGACGACGCCGTCTCGGCGGACAAGGAAGGCGGCTCCCGCCTGTCCGAAGCCCGGTACGTGGTGACGTTCACGGAGACGCGGTTCCTGGTCAAGATGTGGACGCGCAGGGAGAACACCACCCAGCTTCTCGGCGACGGGGCGGTCCCGGGCACCACGGAGGACGGCGCCCCTTCGGTATCCTCCAGGCCGGGGACCATGCCCTACCCCGTGATCATCGCCGAGGACATGCACGGCGGCAACCCCACCAAGAAGATGACCTTCTACTACGGCGTCGACCGCGACCAGCAGGTCAACGCGACCGAAGCGAGGCTCGTCACCGTGGACAAGGGCTTCGGCGGCACCATCGTCAACGAGATGGCCAAGGCTGACCTTGCGCTCGGCGGCGTCGACGGCGGCACCGGCGGCTGCAGGTGCGAGTGGCAGAACTTCAGGGGCTAGGAGGTTGCGTCTCTTCTACGACTTAAAGCGGTATGTGAAAAGTTACGAAGGATAAGGGACATGAGATATGTGCATACTGCATCAGACGGCCGCTCGGAAACGTTTTGTATAAATTTTGGGGGATTTGCGTGTGACGGTTCACCGGCGTTGCGGTCATGCTGTCCCGAAAGGCTTTTTACGTATATAGTGAAAATCAGTATTGATATACTTTTTAATATGATGACACCATGATTGTCATACCGTGAATATGGCACGGCATCTCCTTTTTGGATGGCCAGCTTATTTAAACTCTTTACATAGGTAGGTAAGTGCCTAGGTATGTATATCACGTGAATGTGCTTGCCTGAGTTGGCGAAGGGCTGGTCTCCTTACCTACTACGTCAGGTAATTTATTTTTAATTTTTATTTTTTACCATTACGTATATTAAAGTCTCTATTTTTTATGCCTTTTCACATATAAAAGTTATATATTATCCGGTTCCGATTAAGCAAGCGCTTATATGAATTAAAACCTCAATATAGTAATAGCGCTGGCTCTACCGCTAAGGGGTACCTGACAAGGATGTTAATATTTGGCCTCTTACTCAGTAATGAATGTTGGCTTATTAGAGTTTCGGGTCATTGATCCATGTATATTACATAAGCCTTAACTCTCTTCTTTACGTTCGATTTCCGACTTGCGCAACCTACCTAACGTTAGGTACTAATTACCCACACATCTGGCTCTTGCTCATATTTACTTCAGGGGCATGGATAGCTCGAACATGGACATTATCAAGACATCGTCGCAATGGTTGCCGCGTTGGCAAGCTGCCCGCGGGTGCTGTTGTTGGAATCTGTTGTTCACGCTGAACCACCTATTCAAGTAATACTCGACGTCGGTGCTCTAATCGTGGACCTAGATAATGAGCAAGTTGCGCGTTCGTGGCTGGATCTGAGTCCGGCTCACGATAAACAGGCAGCAATATTCGTCAATGACAAAGATGAACTGCTCGTGTTGAACCGCGGGGGGTTCATCGAACCATTTCTGACTTCACCTTTTGTGGGTAGCACGAAGGACTGTCTGGTTTTCCTAGACGAGGCTCATACGGGGGGATTGACTTGAAGCTCCCTGACGATTATCGCGCTGCTGTGACCCTTGGGCCGAGACTCAGCAAGGATAGACTAGTCCAAGGTAAGCATTACCACCATGCTTGATATCTATCTGTCGACCATGTGTATGGTCGATGCCTCCAGCGTATGACAGTAATATGCTAGTCATGCGGAAGTCATCGTGCTAACTCTTCTCGCAATTTAGCCTGTATGAGGATGAGAAAGCTTGGAAGGGGACAGTCGGTAACCTTCTTCATACCTCAGGAGATCCAAGAGCGTATCAGGAACTGTGCTAGCTTGGACACCAACGCGCCTTTAACCGTTACCGATGTCCTCCTTTGGTCAATATCGGAGACTTGGACAGACACTGAGAAGAGCATTCCTCTCTGGGCAATGCAGGGTTTTCGGCATCAGCGACAGGAAGTCATCTGGAACAACAAGATTGCCCACGGATCCGAGTTAACTTTAGAGAGCCGTGATCTCCAAGGATATTTCGAGGACGAGGCCATGAGTCTCGAGGAGCGATACCATCCAAGCCACCAAACGACAGGCCATGTTTTCAGTAGCCTAGCTGCTGACAAGGAATTGGCGCAGCGTAAGGAGCAGGTAGACAGAATCAGGGCGACATGCGAACGGTACCAAATCGCAAGTTTCAGCTCGGCAACTCTTTCGGAGGAGCAGGAGCGAGAACTGGCACCAGAGATGGAACAAGAGAGACAAACGGAAAGGCCAAACCTGATGGAACCAAAACAGCATACCATTCACCGTGACGTCCGTGAGTTGGTTCGAAGGGGTAATCTGAATCTCTATGGTGGTGGGTTCTTACTAGCATTCAAATCTTTCAACCGTAGTACTGCACGACTGCTCGCCAATCCTGTGGAATTTGGACAAGATTTACTAGTCACCACCGACTTCGCGAAGGCAGTCGGCCTGACCCCCGGATCACATTCTGATTCCTTCCACCGATCCGTTCAATGGGTCTTAACATTTAAAAATGGGACAATGGGCAACCAGTCTTTGGTGATTTTGAGTCCCTGGGAGGCGAACGAGCTTGTCCTAGAGATTGATAAGAGCAGTTATGTGTGCCTACATTCGTATGCAGCTCGCCGTAACCTTTCTTTCCCAACGCTGCAGGATCTGAAGCTCTGCACCATACCTTCCATTCCACCAGATTGGACGCCGCCTCCTAAATCCCTTATCTTGCAGCTCAATATATTTGCGGGCCAGCTCTACTTCGAAGATATGACGGAATATAAGGAGATATGTGCCTTTTTAGGTCTCTCCTATGTTCCGAATGACGGGTCCGTCACAGCGAGGGCTGACGGCTTCGCCGGGAAAGGCACACTCTATCCTCAATGCCGGTTCACGCAGAGTTCTACTGCCTTCTTGCGCGTGGTCATGTCAAACATCCGACGAGAATGTCAGGACATAAGCAAAACGCACGTTGGGCGCATGTTAGCAGGAGAAATCTTGACCGAGAGTGACTTCCATACAGATGCGAGAGAGTGGAAGACGAGGTCCGTATATCCGCGGTGGTGTATTGCTGGGAGATAGCTGCTTTGGATGGATGACGGTTTGCTTCTATTAGACTATTGGTGATGAAAAGGGCCTCCCATAGGTAACCACGTATGATCATGCAGTGTGCGTTCTAATACTACCGAGCTTTTGCATATGCTTCTGTACTAATTGCGATGCCACCCTCTTCGTCTTCAAGCTGGAATATCCTAGAACCCGTCATATCATATAGCAGGACGAGATGATACTTAAATGCAAGCGGCCAAGGGGCGAGCAAATATCAATATCCCACAAGGAATTTGTGATAACAGGCCAACTTAACGTGAAGCGTGTATATAACGTTCTACTATGGATTTTTAGGGAGGCGCGGGTAAGCCCAGTGCGTAAACAAAGTACAGTAAACATACAACGCTTTGCGGTGCAGGGACCGTCCCGGAATAGACGGGTTCCGAGGGTCATGGTCGAACAATAGGACGGCGTAACCGATAGAATATAGTAAGCGGAATGGCCTATTTGAAGGTAATCTCGTTGGTTCCGGACAAGACCGTATGATAGGAACACGGAGATGGATGCTTACAGACTAACCGCGAACGTCGGTCGATACGGTGAATATCATGAAGGTGTTCGGCTCCAGCATCGGATCTGGACTCGTCAAGATGACAGGTGCCCCGCGAGACGACCATGACAGGATAGATCTACAGGACGGTGGCCGCCAGATTGGGCGCGAGCATCCACCAGAGTCTCTTCGGCTTCCGCTTCACCATGGACACGAAGAAAGTCGCGGTCCACGTTACGTAAAGCAGGGCAGAGTTGATCTGAACCACCATCGAGTGCTCGCTATCAGACTCATGCGTCATCCAACCGACTAAACCGAACGGGTAGGAAAGAAAACGGAAGAAAAGAAGATTTCACGGTCCAGGTCCTGAGCAGAAACGCAAAAAGTTGCCGTTACCAAGACTCTCACGGCAAGTGCGCCCTCGTTCCATTCCAGAGAAAACGCCGCCGCGAGCGTCGTGGTGCCCAAGACAGAAGTTGATGACGCCCAGGAGATACCACCGCAACACGCAAGTCAGCAGGCGCGCACTGTAGACTAAACGATTTGGCAGGTGAGATAGGTCGTACAAAGTACCGATGCGCTCCCAGCTGTGCATCTACAGAACCCTAGTCCCTCCTCTCGAAGACTTCGAACGAGGAGAAGCGAAGATACGGTAAAGCGCACGATACGGCAACTTCCACCGCCCGGAAAATTCCGCGCACTCACAAAGGTCGTGACGAGCCGCCCCACCACCACGCACCGTCGGCGGTGGCGAGTCAGCCGTCGTCCCACGAAGCCGCCCAGCGGCACGTCGTCCCCGCTGACGACCCAGCCGCGCACGGGGCACGGCGGCGTCGCGCACCCGCTCGCGAAGCCGACCGCGGCGCCGTGCTCGCGCTCGTAGGCGTGCGTCTGCCGCGACCGCCAACACCGGAGGCACTGCAAGACGTCCGGCCGGAGTTAGCGATTTGCCCTGTCTAGTTTATGATTTGCGCGGCTAGTCAAGCGTGACAAGGACATGTTCCGGAAAGGACAGACCCCGTCGAGAAATTTTGTGCGTTGCCTTATTATCTAAAAGTAAAGGGAAAGGGAAAGGGAAAGGGAAAGGGTACTTCGGAATTTTTTTGAGTCACCGAGCACCAGCTGCGGCTGAACCGGGGCGCCGGGTCCAGCACGAGGTAACACGGCCACGGCGGCGCGGACAGGCACTCGACGCAGCACGCGCGCCGCAGCGCCGCGACATCCGGGACGCCGTCGGCGTCGACCACGTGCGCCGCAAGGAACTCCCGGGTGATCAGCCCACGGTACAGCCGGCGCGTTCGGCGCAGGCTCAGGAGGCCCCCCAGGTCCACGCGTTCCAGGATCATCGGCTACAGCTCAAGGGCTAGCGTGGGCAGCGTCGTCGCCGTCGCTTCCGGCGCGGCCCGCGGTGGGCGGCTACTGTTATCCCTTGTTCTCTTCGACTCTTCCCAGGAATGCAGTTTGAGGGCCTTGTCAACGTGATGGCCCCGTCCACCGCTCATGGATCTCTCGTTGTACGACGGTTCCCCCGCCATGATCTCCGTTCGCGGTACCGAGATGTCTTCTTTCGTCGCATATGGATTCCGTGGGATCCATCCTACGCTTTTGGTAGTTATACGTGCCTTTATCTTAGGAGTGCCAGGACGGACCGGACCGGGCAGGCTTCATAGCTCCACACGGCCACTCGCCTTATTATATACTTGGAATGGGCCTGGCTTTAGCTAGACCGCGGAGCAGAGCAGGTTGCCTGCCTTGGGAAACGTAATGAAAAGGCAGGGCCGACGCGCCGTCCAGCTGAGGCTGAGTCACTTGACCTGTGCGGGTGGTATTAAATCCGCCTTTGCCTCCTAAGCTTCTTTCGTCTACGGATATATCTAGGCATTAACGGGTGGTTAACCATACTTTCTATTCGAGAAATGAAGAAGAAAGCTACTCATGAGCGTTTGTTTCCTTACAATGACGCATAAGTACATTACTAACGTCTAAGTATATGGTGCATGGTCTATGACCTATCCGACAGGATGGACTATGGGTTGTCTCAAATTACGTCCAGCAGCGCCTGATTTGGGGCGTTAGAAATGATCGGAGTAGCCGGACATGTTACGAGACAGCTGCAAGTAAGCTGTGGCGATAAGTGCAATGTCCTGTTGCTGCAGAAGTGACGGAGGCCCGAGAATAGGTAGCCATGGAAGCCCCTAGGGTAGCAATAAGTGGTGATGGTTCGATGCCCTACTTTAACCTAAGGCAGGTGGCAGAATTTGCTGGTCATGAAATGCTCTCGCTGATATCCTTACTCAATGTTAGGGTCCTTGATGGATCCGGGCTTCGGCACGGAGTTCGCGAGCGCGCCGCAAGCCTTACACCTCCTGTTCTCCTCGCTGGCCATGAACTGCTCGATGGCGGCCTTGATCTGCGTGCCCAGGTCGGTGCAGTGGAAGGCGGCCTCGTGGACGGCCTCGCCGCACTCCTGGCAGTACCAGCGCATCCGGTCGACGACGCCCTCGGGCCGCCTCTGCTCGAGGACCACGCCGACGGTATCGGCGAACCGCACGGGGTTGTGGGGCGTGTTGCCCGGGAGCAGGAACATGTCGCCCTCCCGGATGATGATGTCCCTGAATTCGCCCTCGTCGACCACCTTCAGCATCATGGCGCCCTTGTGTTGGTAGAACCACTCGGGGGTCTGGTTGATGTGGTAGTCCGTCCGCGCGTTCGGACCACCCACGATCTGATTGGGCAGGTTAACTGTTGTAATTGAGTGGGTGAGGGGCTCTACCTGGCTTGGAAAAGTCCGTAACTAACCATGACGGTGAAGTCCTCATTGTATACGCAATAGTTGTTGACTGGCGGCTTTAACAAATGGGAGTTCTCTTCGAGCCTGTAAATGAAACGTTAACCGTTTGTCGGTTGCTGAAGCTATAGCCATCGACTCACCACTTGGGCAAATTGACAGGGGGGGCCAGCATTGTCACAGGTTTGGATTTATACTACTTTGGAAATGGGACTTGAGACCTTGAACGTGTAGAGTAGAGGGGCTTAGAATAGTTGCAGTGAGTGAGCTAAGGCCCACAGCTACTCTAGGAGATGTAGAGCCGAGTCTGTAAATTCGGTTGCTTCTAGGTTCGATGAGTTCAGCTTTCATATATCCCTATCTGGAGGCTTATCATAGAACTATCGACAAGACGACTGGTCTGATTTTATAATCCAAGGATGCCCCATACATCTCCAAGGTAGCTAGCTATTTATTATTAACAACCTGTTAGTTTTGGAGTCGCAAGTCCATACATAGCTCCCGCAATCAGCCGATGATATCGGGAATCCTCAATAACCAGATGATGCCTCCGTCTGCGAAGTGCTGAGGGGGGCGGCGGGGTTCAGTAGAGGAGGGTGCGCACGTTAGCATCAGCCACGACAGCCACACCAGCCACAATTAGCGGTCCGTCTCAGCCCGTGCCCATGCCATCCCGCCCGACGTGGCACGTCTTGAGCTCCGTCGATCCCCTCATGATCATCTGAGATGAGCAATTTTGAGCAAGTTCAGGCGTACATATATATATATTTATATACACCCCGCAACCCGTAGTAATTCCCAGTGACCATAAGCCATCGTAGAAGCTTTGTTAACGACAATTGCGCCTTGATCGGTCGGAACAGCCTTAGAAGAAACTAAGGATCTTTGACCCAGAAGATGGACCACTCGCACATGGACCACGGTGGCCACGGCGGTCACGGCGACATGGACATGGGCGGCGATATGTGTAGCATGAACGTAAGAAGGAAGACCCGACACGACTCTCGCCCAGGCGGAGAAGACCTTGCCGTGCCGTGCGGGCCGGCTAGCTAACAACGGCCCGGCCGCGTGTGACAGATGCTCTTCACCTGGGACACGACGAACCTCTGCATCGTCTTCCACCAGTGGCGCGTCCGCGGACCCGCGTCGCTGGTCGTCTCCCTGATGGCCATCGTGGCCATCTGCGCAGGCTACGAGGCCCTACGGGAGGCGACGAGGCGGTACGAGGCCTGGACCGATAAGCAGGAGGAGGCTGCCGGACCGAGTGAGTTCCTCCCCGTCTCCCCTCCGCACGACTTTTCTTTCTTTCGTCCCCCTTCACACTCCTGTCTTTGCCCTCAGCCCCAGAGAGCCGGGCCGTGTCGGTGGGGAAGTAATTTCCTCCCCCGTATTTCCCGGTTCGGAATGCCTAGTCGGAAGAGTAAATGAGCTCCCCAGGCTAAGCAAGACGTCTGCCACCCCCCTGGGGTCGCGCGGGCGGTGAGGAACAAAAGACCAAGACAGAGACGGACAAGCTGTTGACGAGGACACGCCGTTCCTGTGGCCAGGGCGCAGCAACCAGGGCGAGGTGGGCAAGCGGAGGCGCCTGATCAAGTCGGTCCTGTACGGCGTCCAGAACTTCTACGCGTTCATGATCATGTGAGTACCCAAAACCACGTCCCCTCCCCCTCCCCCTCCGGCCCCCAGCCTCGACAAGTTGGGGAATTGGGAGCTGTGAGAGAATATCCGCAGAGAGGAGAGAGATAGTGAGAATGAGAGTTATGTGCGAGTATGAGGTTAACGCTGGGGTCGTCGAAGGTTGCTATTCATGACCTACAACGGTTGGGTTATGATTGCCGTCGCCGTCGGGGCCGGAATCGGTTACTACGTCTTCGGGTCGCACACTAAAGTCACGAAGGAGACTGCCTGCCACTAGGGAGCCCCTTCGCCCCGCACTCTTTTTGGACGCGGGCTGGGATGTGCACGGGTAGGCAAGTTACCAGCTTGACCGCGTGGTTTGTTGAGAGCCTCGTAGTGGCGAACCGAAAGGGGATTCAAAGTTAGGAAAGACACTATGCGACGGAGTCTTTGGCGGCCTGGGCCTTAAATCTTTTATAATCTCTATATCCCGAATGCAATGCCGGTGCAGATAAACTGGCTCGGTCTATTATCAACCCCCCCCCCCCTGTTCCGTGCATCGCAGTTTCCTTCTTTCTCTATAGTTTATCATCTAACTATATCTTGGTCTCGTTGACGACCTCCCTGGTGGCCTCGACACCAACCTCGCGGGTGCGCCTCTTCTCGGGCAGCTGGCCCTCGGCCTCGAGCCGCCGGATCATCTCCTCGTCCCCGAGGTGCGCGTTGTGCTCGAACTCGGGCTCCTCGGCGTACGCGATGCGCGCCGCGTCCACGAGGATCCGCCCCGTGAAACCCCAGACCAGGAATCTCTGCGGCTGCGCCGCCTCCTGCTGCTCGTCCGTCTCGTCCGCCAGCACCGCCTGGCCGCCCTCCCTCCGTCTCGGCCTGGTGACCCGCTGGTTGTCGACGGGCACGTGGAAGTTGTGCACCCGCCACGGCTGGCCGTGCACCTGCACCCAGTACCCGTCGTACCAGTCGCCGGGCGGCAGCGCCGGCGCCACCTCCTTGCCCTCGCCGCCATCATTACCAGGAAGCCCCGACGGCTCCTCGTCCCGCGCATTGAGGAAGTTGTGGAACGGCGCTGAGAACACGGCCGCGACCTCTTTAGCGTCGAGCCGCGGGATCATGCCCTCGTCGACGGTCAGAGCCGGTCGCGACCCGTCCGAGGAGTCGTGGTTATCCGCATGCAGGAATGCGACGCACGGCCGCGCCACGAGGTCCGTCCGTGCCAGGTTGCAGGGCAGGCTGCACAGCGGCTCGATCCGGAACGGCTTCGGGATCTTGGCGTCATCCATAGGGAGTCCGATCTCTTCCCATGCCTCGCGTCGCGCGATCTGGTCTGTCATGCACCCTACCGTCAGCCACGGATTCTAGACTGTAACTCGGCATCAATGCATGTGTCCCGTGTGCCCGCCGGGGTTTGGATAGGATGCTGCTTCTCACGTACATGGTGTTTCGAGCGGCGAGTCTGCCTTGCCGCCTGGGAACGCCGCATGTCCTGTAACCCAGATCGAGCCCGTGTCAGCCAGCAAGCCAGCCGGTCGGTCAGTCAGTTAGGGGAGGGCAAAGAAAGATCAGATAGCCTCTTAGGTCCGTAGCGGAAACCAAGCCGACATCGACACGTCTGCGGGAAAGGGAATGGTGCCGCCGCATACCGGAGAAGCTTCGCAGGCTCGCGGCGCGCATCGTGATGACGACCCGTAAGTCGCCCCGGCGGTCCGCGAACAGCAGGACCAACACGGCCGCGCGCCGGCTCACGTGTAGGCGGTCCCACGTCGGGAAGGGCGGCGGCTTGTAGGCGCGGAGACGCGCGATGGCGGCCTTTGATCGCATAAGCAATTTGTTTAGTTCTTGTCTCTTCCCTCACTTGAGGATGGTTGTGTGCGCGAATGCATGTATGTAGGTAGGTAGGTGGGTAGACGTTTAGCTAGCTAGCGACTACACAGTAAAACTTATACTGACCGCCGATACTGCGTTGAGCGGGCCCATGGTTGACGCATCCCAGTAGTACGAGGCTGCCGGATATTGTTGTTCTTCTTGCGAGTCGAGGACGAGGGCGAGGTCAGCGGGTAGGGTGGTCGATGTCGTAGTCGTTGAGCTGCTGACAGTCTGAATGACGTCGGGCTTCTCGAGCACGGCGGTTCCGGGGGTCGTCTCGTCGGAGCAACCGCTGTTGACAGCGTCACTCATCATAGGAAAGTGATCAATCGCATTTAAGGCCGAGGGTTTATCATCGTTAGTTATATCATGAACACGATTATCATTGGATATTGCATGTACACGTTATCCGCCCATCATTCCGTCAGCGGGCAAGTAGTGGTAGACTATGGTGGGGTGGGGGTTGACCCCACATCGAGACCCGGCCCGTAACCGAGGAGCCGATGCTCCACACCTACGTAGGTAGCGATGTAATTCTCCAGGCAATATTGCGCTGCTATATTTGTCCCTTGAACTGCCGATAGCTGGTTCCCCTACCCCTTAAACTCCACTGACTATAACGGGGTATAAGTTGGGGCCTAGGTAAAAGCGACCTTCAGAGATGCACCATAGAAGCTTTGATCAATTACCATCATGACACACCGAATTAAGCATCAATTCTCGGTTCCTTCGGCGGCGTCTTTGTTGGTAGCATTCTTGACAAAGGCGGCGAGTCGGTGCCGGAAGCAATCTTCATGCCAGCGGCTAGTCCATTTCGCCTTTGTCCTCCCTTCAGGTGAGAGCCCAAGGAGACGGTCCGCACAGGCGCGACATGGTATCTCCTTGATAATCCGAGCCATCCAGTAGAGGGCAATCCTGGTAGACCAAGCAGAGAGGTCTGGGGACAGTGAGTTCACGACATGGGAACCGGAAATAGTAGTAGCCAGCGTGACCGGAATATCCGAGAGACGGGATGGAAATCGGCCAAGAACCTCTTTCCACCGCCCAAGGACTTACCAGACTATGCCACAAGGTCTCTTCCTCCGCCGCCATCGTCCAGTTCCTCATCTGTCTATGAGTCCGACCAAAGTTCTCAACAACTAACGCAGCACCAGCTATTCAGGGGTGATGCACAGGAAGATGCTCATTTAAGCACCAGCTTCCTGGGATCTGTAGACGAATCAGCATTAGCAATGGTCCGTCCACCCAGTATAGTTACGAATTTCCAAGAGCCGCAGGAACAAGACGAAATAGCTTCCGGACACAAGGTTCTGAGACTTAAGACCCGTGGCGACTCTGAAGTCAGCCCGATATTGACGCCCCCGTCCGGGAAGGATACCCATCACCAGTATAATGTCTCGCCACTCTCCCCTGACGGCTCCCTACACAGTTTTAACACAGCTGTGTCGGAGCTGGATCGCTTGTCATACATATCTAAAGTCTCTGGATCCGAGGAGAAGCATCTGGACGGGTCGGAACGACGACAGTCTTCTCAGGTAAGCCGTCCACTGGGACAGAGCTCACTAGGATTCCAGCCATTGGCAGTTCAGGCTGACCAACTGCATCCGCGGTTGCAGAGAATCAATCTTAGATACAGCGACCCTGGGAGTCCGCTTGGCGGGACAATGGATCCAAGGTATCCAGGAGAGCCGAGCCCTGATGTCGGCAGGCCATCTAGTTCCCGCCAGGAGCATTCCGCTGGTGTTCATTCGGCAGCACAGGAGTCCCAGATGACGAGGCAATGTCATTACGGGTCAGGGGGCCAGAACGCCATTGAACAAGAGGTCGTGGCCAGAGAACGCAAAGTAATGTTTGCCGGCGCGAAAGTTGGTAGCTTTTCCAATCGAACAACAATTGCAGCTCAACGCCACGCGCCACCACCGCTAAAGTTATGCGAGCGGGCATTGGCAGAGACCTACGTCAAGACAGAAAACCACGTCAAGACGCCGTTCCCTCCGCGGACCAATTCTGGCTCTTCCGACAAGAGCGTTTTTCGAGGAAGATGACGTGAATACGAAGCAAAATCGTCGCATGTCCAGCTTGTCTGGATTCGCAAAATCCCTCCGGCCTACCTCGTCGCACAAGGGTGAAGCTAGCGGTTCCGCAAAGGGCGAGGTCCACAAAACTGAAGAGCACAGCAGAGCTTCACCAATGCCGACTGTGAAGGACATACTGTCTAAAGCAAGGTCAGGTCTCAAAATTGGTTCTCATGAATCCAAGCATGAGAAGAGGAGAGTGAACCTAAAGCGCCAAATCAGGGTCGGAAATGTAGAAGAGTGATCTGAGGGGTGATAGAAAAAGTGGCTATAGCACAGTGGACCGATAGAACCGCATATGCTAAGCTCCCTCTATTGTCGCGAATCGAGAAATTACTATTAGTGACTGGGAGACTCTGACAGGTTGCGGCAAAACGGGCATGCAGCTTAAAAGCACTCTAGTGTTAGAGCCCGAAAGCTTCATTGAATTTGAGGGGAAGACCAACTTCAAAGTCAGGTAGAAACTGGGGCGCGAACCGTGGGACAAGCTATGCGGTTCGAAAGCGGGCCGCCCCATCCTCACCTATCCATCCATAGCCGTGTTTTTGATGCCATCAGCTGGCAGTGCAAGCTTCCACCTCCCAGTAATGACCCAGTCATCCAACGCGTGATGACCGGGCCAGCAGAACCTCAGTCACTCACCGAGTCCATGGGAACAGTCACATGAAGGGTTCTGAGTTGAGCAGAGGTAGGAAGTGTTGGGAAGCAAAATCGGATGTCTCGTATATTCAGCTTGATTGCATCACGAGATGAGTTATGGCTGATAAGACGGAAGTTGAAAATGTCCTCCGATATTTGAAGTCGAGTCGTTGTCGTTAAAATAAAGCACCTGGTTTCAAGTATCCGGTGCGTAAACGGTAGGTGTCTTGGCGCAGGATGCCACCTGATTTGCAACAAATTTACAGTATCTGGAAAGTTAGCAAAGAGGCAGAAGGCTGACCACTGTCATCAGGAACCTGAGGTCCAATGCCGTGCTGACGTTCTCACAGTGCTGTTACTTAATCTGTTTTACATAATACCTAGTACCAAGGCATCGATCCCGCCGACAGGTACGGAGCTTCTGAGCTCCTAGAGTTGGGGTCGATGATGGCTCACAGCCCACTAGACTACCTAGTACGTACCAAGCGCTAAGCTGGGTACCGGTAAAGGAAAATATGAGCTGAGGTTATGTGCACCTATTAGCTCGGAGCTAGTGCTAGCACGAGATATAGCCTGCAGATTTCATGTACCTACCTAGGTAGGCATTGACGGGGTATGTACCGGCCAGCCTATAGGTATATGTACGTACACACTAGTTAGGTACAGCCAGGTTTGGAACCCCAAAATTCCCCGGGGGTTCCCCTTCCATTCGAATCACCTAAATATTAGCAGCAACTTTCCAACCTCAGCCCTTCTGCGGTTCTCAAAGTTGTTGGGCACCCGCCGTTCCATTTCTGATCCTGCGTCTTCTTCTTGCTATATCACAAACCCTGAGGTGGTCAGAGGCGCCTGTCTAGACGCCGGCCTCGGGTCTGACATCATATATCCGAGATCCATACCAACTATTAGTGTCATCACACATATTGTTCTACACTAGGCTTCGACGTAAGCAGTCACCGCCGCAGAAGACGTTATGGCTCCACGCGAGAAGAGCCAATTGAAGCGTGGCAGAGTGCGCGATTGTCCTCTCCCTTAGTTTGCTCTCTGCCCTTACTGACCGAGACTCTGCGATTACCAGGACTCCGCCGGTAATGAGAACGATCTTTCCAAGAAACCTCGCCGGTCTGAGAGACTGTCGCAGAGGACAGACGAGACCACTGATCAGCTCAAAACCCCGGTAACGAGGAATAACCAACAGTTACCCTCGCCCGTTACCAATCAAGCTGAGAGCAGTGATATCTATAAGGAGGCCACAGCCGAACCACCCGAGGGAAGGCCTAGCCAGGTTAGGCACCGCACGCCGGAGGATACCGTTGCTTCCCAAGACCAGCCCTTTTCCTCTCCGCCACAAGACACCCAGGCTTTCCCCGCCTCTCAGTTTGTCAATCCCGATGCCGCGCTTTCCGACGAGGTAGAGGATGAGGTCAAGGAAGGCGTATGGGGCTATCTCTTCCCCCTAGACACGAGATACGGAAGATGCGTCGTGATGAAGAAGCGGGCAGCTTGCCCCATGCCCGACACGGTTGCCGATGTCAAAACAGTCAAGCGAACGGGATGCCCACTACAGCAAGAACAGAGCTTTGAGAAGAGCAGATCGAGAGGCATCCCCTCAGGCGGTTACTTGATAGGCCGTCATCCCGAGTGTGGTATGACCCCTATTAAGTAGCTTCATCTCGTGTCGTGTGACGATTAACCGAAAACAGACGTCGTCATAGACGACCCCATCGTCTCGAACCGCCATTGCTTGATATTTACTGAGAACAAAGGCGACGATACGGTTGCCGTATTGGAGGACCTGTCAAGTAATGGAACTTTCGTGAACGAGGCTATTGTTGGGCGGAATAAGCGCCGAGAGTTGCAGGAACAGGATGAGATTGCCGTGCTGGACAAGGCGCGCTTCATATTCCGCTACCCCCGAAGTCGCACATCGAGCGCCTTTCTTCAGCAGTACACCCTACTTGAACAACTGGGAAAGGGCCACTTCGCTGAAGTCTTCTTGTGTGTTGAGAAGTCGACTGGTCAGAGATATGCCGTCAAGATATTCACGAAAAGGCCTGGAGTGGAGGAGAGGTCAAAGACGGATGGTCTACAACAAGAAATCGCGGTACTGATGGGCGTCAGCCATCCAAACGTCTTGTGCTTGAAGGACACCTTCAACGAGAAGAATGCCGTTTACCTTGTCTTGGAGCTCGCGTCTGAAGGGGAACTGTTCAACTATATTGTCATGAAACAGAAGCTTACCGAGGACGAGGCAAGAAAACTCTTTGTTCAGTTGTTCCAAGGTATCAAGTACTTGGTAAGTTCCTGGCTTGTCTTTTATCCATCTAACAGGAATTAATCAACCTCAGCACGACCGAAACATTGTGCATCGGGATATCAAGCCAGAGAATATCCTCTTGGTCGACAAAGACCTCCATGTCAAGTTAGCGGACTTCGGCCTCGCCAAGATCATAGGGGAGGAGTCTTTCACCACCACATTGTGCGGTACTCCGAGCTATGTCGCACCAGAGATCCTGGCAGAAGGGCGACACAGAAAGTATACCAAAGCAGTGGATATATGGTCCTTGGGAGTAGTGCTGTATATCTGTCTATGTGGTTTCCCTCCGTTTTCAGATGAGTTGTATTCCCGCGACTTCCCGTATACACTGTCACAACAGATCAAGAGCGGACGTTTCGATTATCCTTCGCCTTACTGGGATTCTGTTGGCGATCCAGCTCGTATGTTGACTCATGGCCTCACTCTCCCTCCCCGAAGCTAACTTGAGTAGTGGATTTGATTGATCACATGCTTGTGGTCGACCCAGAGAAGCGCTACACTGTCGACCAATGCCTCGAACATCCATGGCTATCACAGAAGCTACCCGGTGTAAACGATAGCACTGACGGCTTGGTAGCGGGAATCGGAGGGCTGGAAGTGAACCGCCGCGGTGTGGTCCGTGAACGCACGTTACTCAGCTCTATCAACTCTGTGCAGCTCGACACCAAGATCCCCATGGGTCCAGACCAGGAAGGAGGGCCTGTCAAGGTGTACAAGAAGAACCCCATAGCAACCGACGGTCGCACCAACGCGAGGCCGCAGGAGGCTCGGCCGGACGATCAGCGAGACGCGAAAGAATTCATCCAAATGGGTGGCAAAGGCGATGAAGAGCTTTTCGGCGATGACGCATCCAGTTTCTACTCGAAGTCCGAAAAGGAGCAGGCCGCAGCGAAGGCCAAAGGGAAGGGAACGGCGAAGGCCTACGGGAAATGATACGGACGTCTCGGTTCAGATGTGCTAATCGTCAGCGTCGGTTGGCATTTTGCTGTAGTGCGGGACGGCTGAGGGCGTCAAGGTGTGACATGCCGGCACCATTAGGGTTCTCTAGGTTCCTGCTGCAGATTTCCTCAGGGGTCGCACTTTGTTAGGGTTTTTATCCCTGGGGCTTGTCGTTTTAGGCGTTATATGCCATTGTTCTCTCCTACCCCGGCCGAAGGTAGGGCTACTCTCGTTCCTCGACACGGACACACATTTGGTCCGAAAAGCGAGGAGGACCTCGCAACTTTGCATCGCGCTGAGCTAATCGCGCATCGCTTGCGCACCATATGATCGCGAGTGCTGTAAATATAATGGGCATATAAGGAGCTAGCGTAGTTTGACAAGCACGAAGGGCGGGCATTCGACAGCGAAAATAATATATAAACTAGAACTATAATACGACATTGAACGAACTCACCCAACCGGGGAAGGGGAAAGGAGGTTGCAGGATGATATAGGATGAAAGACATGACGAAAGGAGTAGTTCGTAGCTTTGGTGGTCAGGAGAAGCAAACGTATGGCATCTTCCGTTGGCAATGGCCAGCTCTCCGTGCTTTGACATTGTGCACGGCATGGTGGTCACCTACAGATAAGTATAAATACACCATGCGTATTCTGGAACCGGGCAGGACTAGACAGGCCCTCTTCAGATGTAGGGAGCCTGGCTAAGAACAATTGTAGTTATGCGTACGTACTGTGGTCCGCATCTAACTAGGCATACCATAGGCGACCCGGCGGGCCGCCGAGTAGAGCTAGAAGTCGGCAGAGGGTTTCTGCCAGCGCGTTCACTTTAATCGTTTTTCCATCAGGGTTAGTGCTGGGTGTCCCGGACGGCTGGATCCTAACGGATTTACTTATATTCGGCCGCCACGCTCGCCCACTCTGTCGGAGATATACGTTGTCTTTCAAATTCTTTTCGATGCCACTCCTTTCGTGTCCTTCTCTGCTTATGTATGTAATATCGTTTGAAGGGGAGATGCTTCCTGTCTCGACCCCCCAGCCAGACCAGAGGTTCGATCGGCGACGCGCCCGAAGGAACGGACGGATAAAATCGAAAGAGCTACATAGTTCCGCTCCGTGGCAACTGTATCTATCGCGCTCGGGTAGAGCGAATTAAAATCGAATGAAGTATGTAAGCCTTGGTGGTGTTGGGGAGGGAGGGGGGGGGGGGTTCCACCTGAACGTG